>OZ008371.1:38543627-38847995 GCA_963931995.1 Phaonia tiefii | reverse complement strand
AGTTAACAATTCTTTTCCTTTTGTAGTGTTATGTTCTCCTTCGCTAGTTTGTTCGATTGTGCTCATTTTGTGCAATATGCAAGCAGTTATCCTGGGTGCATTGAGAGCAAACATTTACTAACAAATCAGTTTTATAAGGGAATGGGAATTCCTAGTGCGAGTACCAACAAACTCGAATACAAAGATCCTGCTACAGAGTTTACGAACATCTAATCAATTGGTTGCGAATGCATCGTTGTTACTGTGTTTGAATTTATCTGTTATCCTTTGGGTATGACTTAAGTACACTTTACGGCTTTTGTTGCCCTTTTGTGATGTTACTGTTCCTGGCGCTGATGGTGATGCTGACGTGGATGTTGATATTGTGCCGCTTTGCAGTTGGAAATGTATCATTACGCAAACGTATCGCTAGTTTTCTGTACATAGACACATCATCGTCATCCGAATACTAAGTACGATTGGGAAAGATATTGCGTCAAATCAACGAATAAGAAATTGTGCTAGGACTAAGGCAAACAGGACATGAAATTCCTTGGAGTTTTCGTTACTGCCATTTAAAGGCTGGGAAATGCAGTCTTCCGTGATACATTATAAAACTGCCAATAATGGTATAAAGCAAAGACTTCAAAAATCTTGGTATTCACAAACCTTGTTAGACAGGAGCCACAGCTATCGTAAACACATGCTAGCAGTTCGTCGAAAATAGATCTGCCAAAAACACGAAGCAACACACTGCATAAGCTATCTTTTGTTGTCGTTTGGATGCAATTGTAATGTGTTTTAGTTTGTCTACTATGTACAAATGTATTGTGTTTGCTAGTCAAATAATATATGCTGGAGACACAATGACTAATAGGTTATAATATATGTTTATGTAACCCAAATGAGGAATTGTTTGTTGAATATTGCTGTGAACAAAAACGTGACAGACAACAAAGGAACAACAAATCAGCAGATCTTCAATTAATGAAATCAATGTTTGCAAACATAACATGTTGCTGGAGCTGTATTTTTCAGCGTGTACTCGTTAGTCGTGAGATGTAGAAACAAACAACTCGAGAGCACGAGCGAGAAATTAAACAGAACCGCACACATACGCGTGCCAGCTGCGTGCGTTTGATTATACACAATTCCCCACCACGCCCATTTACGTCTCAAGTGCAGGCTGAAGAATATCGGCCCCAGCAACATACTGCAGGAACCAGGTACAGTATGTTGCAGACAACAGTGTTTTCAACCGTTTTCAAGAAAAAAAAAACGCATTTGGGTCACAAATGCATTTGTATATTATAACCAATTAATCATTATGCGCCAAACATGTTATACTGCATAGCAAATACAATGTGTTTGCACATAAGTATAGTATGCTTGCGACAAGCTAAAAACACGTTTTATTTGCATCCAAACAACAAAAGAAGACAAATGCAAGAAAAGAAGCAGACCCGGGGCATCTTATAAAAAACTACACAGCGAGTACAAATAATAGATTTTGGTAGCACCGAGTACATAAAGTGTACCAAAACAGTGCATAAAATGAAACACAAAGTGGAATATACAAAAAAGTAAATTTTGGTACCAAAAATTTAATTAAAATCACATTGTGTACATTTCTGGTACACTCTATGTACTTTTTTTTTAAACTTTATGTACTCTTTGCTACACAATATTAAAATTTTGGAAGAATTTATGAGCTATTTTGATATTAATGATTTTTAAATGGTACCATATATTTATCAACTTTATGAACTTTCAAAATTTTATGCATTTTTTGTACTTTATGTTCTTTTTGGTATTAGTGTCCAAAATCACTTTCTTTTATAAAAAATCGCTAAAACTAAAAACTTTCGACTAAATAATCGCTAAACCGCCAACGTTGGTATACTCTATTAACTTTTTGAATGCATTTATATACAATTTGGCATTCTTGATAAATGGAACCATATCAAGTTCGTGGTAAATATTTTTACTTTTTATGAACTTTTTGGTCGATTGTTTATTCTCTTTTGTACTTTATGCACTTTATGTTACGAGTGTTCAAAGGCAGTAAGTCGCTAAAACTAAAAATTTTCGAGCAATAAATCAGTGAACCGCCCTTGTGAATATATCAAAATTTTTGTTTTATCGATTTTTTTAGAAAAACGTGATGCCGTATTAACGACATTCACTAAAGCCCTACGGAGGTAACCAAATTATTATTTTTGCGATAGTATGCAACGTTTCCGAGATATAGGCATTTTTCTATTTAAGGGACTTTCTTATTTCTGCGATTATATTACTATATTTTTGTAAATTTTACGAACTTTTTGGTCGATTTTTATGATAAGATTATGTACTTTTAGTTTTTTAGTACGAGTGTTTAAAGTAATTTTTTAAAAAAAAATCGCTAAAAATAAAAATTTTCGTGGAAACAATCGGTGAACCGCCCTTATGACTATATCGGAGACCTTCCGTTTTATCGATTTTTGTTAAAAAAAATCAATGAGTGTTCGAACTCACGGATGATGTGTTAACACCTTTTTGCTAAACGGTACCTGTTCGATTTCTATGAACACATTAGTAAATGCTACATTGGAAAATAAAAAATAATAGTTTTTTTTGTATACACCGGGCAATGCTGAACATCAAATGACTCGCTTTGTTTGGCCAAAGCAACAACAACGAAACAGCCAAACACACAACATCACACATACTTTGTACGAAGTAGCTGACGTATTAGTGTGTCACCATAACGTCGACTGCGCAAGCCCATGGGCTTGCAAATCAAATTTTGCGTGGCTATGCTTTATATCTCCGTGCAACAACAGCAACAGCCACATGTACATACATACATTATTATGTTAATCCAGACGCTATAGACACAATTTCGTTTGCCTCACCCCTGCCACACCACTCTTTCATTGCTCTCTTGCTCGCTCATTTTTGTTTAATACGTCACTATTCTCTTTCGCAGCAGCATAAAATCTGGTTTTAGCAGCAGCATAAAATCTGGTTTTAGCAGCAGCATAAAATCTGACTTTGATAGATTTAGTCCCTATACGCCGCTATAGATGTTAACACATCAAAAAAGTGATGCCGTATTAAAGACATTGGCTAAAGTCCTATGTAGGTAAACCGATTATTATTTTTGCGATAGGATGCACTTTTTCTAAGTTATAACCATTTTTCAACATTAACTTTCTTATTTATGCGTTTATATTACTATAGTTTTGTACATGTTACGAGTTTTTTTGTCGATTTTGCATAATCTTTTGCACATTATGTACTTTTTGGTACGTACAACTGTTCAAAGTCACTTTTTTTAAAAAATCGCTAGAATTAAAATTTTTCGAGCAAAATATCGGTGAACGGGTGAACGGCCCTAACGACTAAGACATTTAAGAGCCGCGCACGCTAGCCATTGCACCACCGACGGCCATTTTCTTATTTTACTATTTACCATTTCTTTATTTTAGCGTGTTTCTTATTTTGGCGATTTTTTGAAAAAAAAACTTTCGCTACTTTATGAAAATTCGCAATTCGACCACTTTATGAAAATCCCTTAGAAACTTGTAAACATTAGCTTCATTTTCGATTGGACGCTTCGTTTCAGAGATATTGGTATACTGCCGTTTGGGCGATTTTTGATTCGAGAAATTTTAGTTTTAGCGATTAAAAAAAATCAGTGCCGTATCATTTTTGTGATTGAACGCAACGTTTCCATTTCTTTATTTTAGCGATCTTCTTAATTTGGCAATTTTGTGAAAAAAAAAAAAAAATTTCAATTCGAATTCGACCAGTTAATCAAAAACCCTAGAAGTCCTCTAAAATGAGTTATTTTTTCGACTGGTAGTTCCGTGTCTGTGATAAAAGCGTTTATTCTAACTTTTTCATGTTTTCGATCAAAATGGGTACGGGTTACCTTGGGTAACACATTACCCATCGTCGTGGGTAATGGGTAAAGGCGGTTTACCTAATTCCCAAGTACATGAAAAACTCTGGAAATTCTCTAAAATGGGTTCCTTTTTCTAACAGACTCTCCGTTCCCCAGATATAGAAATATTTTAGAACTTTTTCATAATTTCGATCAAATATTTCATATTTTCGACCTTGGGTAACACATTACCCGGGTCGTGGCTAATGCCTATCCCCATGTGCAACGGGTAATCGTGATGGGTAATCACCCATCGTCGTGGGTAACTACTCCTTATTTTCCCGAAAGATGTGTAGCTAATTTCCACACACCTTGTGGGTAATGGGTAATCGTAATTGGTAGTTCCCCAACGCTATGGGTAGCTACCCATTTATTGCCCCATAGCCTTTGGGTAATGTGTTAACTGTTCATTACCCATTCCCCACATGGATGTGTAAAGGTTACATGTGTGGGTGTAAATACGAAGTCTGGCGGAAATATACTACTCGAATCGTACGATATGTATTTTGATCAGTGGGAGGGATTTTCTGTGCTTGATCGCGTATATTTGCGATGCCTGTCTGAGAGTCGAAAGGTCGTAGTCGGTGAATTTAAATTATGTTCGATACCGTTTGGAGTATGGCGGGATACGTTTTCAAAATTTTCGCTACTGTTTCCGATATATTTTCCAAAGGAGATTTATGTGGAATAGCTCTCTGCTGAGAACCTAGGCTCCCAGCTTGTGTGGTACATTTGCACCGAAGCTTAAGCCTTCATCAAAAAGAGAACCTTTTGAATTTCGGCTATGTGGTAATTTCGATCATTCTACGGCTGATTATAACGTTACTCGACAGTTCACCACTTGTAGCTCTAACAATAAAAACAGTCAATTGTCTTGGGTTAAATTGATAATAAACTTTGTCCTTACATATTTTACCATTAAACAAATTTGTTGCGTTTTCCTTGTTTGTAGTTCAATCTTAGCACAAAGTTTTGTAACTTTCCTGGCGTTTCCTTAAATAGAATTCGTTCTTCTCTCCAATCATCCCTACACCGGGGGTTCTTTGTGTTCCTGTCTTTGCTTATTTCTTATCCTTATTTGTCTCTCCCTGTTAATTTGTCTATTTGTAATTATTATTATTGTTATTTTAGATTCGACCATGAAATTACTTTTGAAATTGTTCAGCCATATTGTTTATATTAATTATATCTAATGCTATTTACCCTAACTACCGTTTGTTGTCATTCCATTTGCTAGCCAAGGAATTACCTGAAGTGAACTTCCTTATTATTCTTCTTTGGTTCGTTGAATTACTATTTCGAAAATACCTTAAGGATATTACAGTATATTGTGTGAATAGTTGTGACATTAGAGTTTCAGAACATTAGAAAAGGATGTCATCTAGAGTTTGTGCTATTACAAGGGAAAGTAGAATAGAATTGCTAAGGAATCACACGAACTGAAATAAGTGGATGGGCTCGAATTTGAATATGTAATTTTTGTCTGTTTTGTAAAACTCCTGGCCTAAATATTAACCACTTTGTAGTGGCTATATGTCCTTAAAGATGTCTTCTTTTACCCTTTAGTTGTGCTGTGTATAGCGTGAATGGCAGTTGTTCATGTGATTGGGAATTCTAGCACTCCTCTAAATTTACATTTCATTCCTTGGGTCTGGCTAAATACAGAGGCTTAATGGATCTCCTGTTATCTTCTATGGGCCCGATTTACCTTAACCGTACACAATATGTGCCCTCTCCCTGGATAACCATTTAGTTTGATTCAAGAAGATTAAAATCTGTCTAGGTGAAACTTAGTTAATTCTACCAAGTCCATAGATAGGTAGGATCCCACAGTATAAAATCTTCTGCCGGCTAGTGCTGGACATCTTCAATGAAGATGTTTAATGGATTCCGACCATTAGTCTGACCACAGTTAGTCTCGTCAAAATTGAAACAAACATTGATACCTTGGAAGTGGCTAAACACAGAAGCTTCATGGATCCCTGCTCTCCAGTATCGGTCAGATTTGTTTTGCGCGTACACAATCTGTGCCCCTGGTCCCTCTTTCCAGGATAATAATATAGGAGTGATCTTACAGGATTTGCTTGCCATGCTAATACGCTCCATTTCCTGTGGAACATAGAAGGTAGTCTCCAGTCGAGCCCGCTGACCCGCTCTGCTGTTCACCAATATGTCGCGGTACACTAGCATCCACACGGAGTGAATATCGTACTGCTTGAACATCTCGTTAAAAAGTTTGCTGAGGTCCTGTGCAGATGCTGAATACAGGAATATTGATTCAAGGGACTTGATGACTTGAATGTCAGTGAAAATATTGACTCTTAAGACTGCTGGACTAGTATCATGTACATGATTCCGAGTTCCGGTTCAGGATTCAACAATAACCCAAGGGTTATTCACATATCTTTTCTCACCAAGGACCTCCACGGCAGTTTGCTTCAGCTTTCGCGCAATGCCTGACCACGCATTTTGACTGTCCAGTGCCAAATTGGTGCGTAGGGTTTGATCCTGCATAGGGTCTGCATTGTATTTTACAACTATGCCTCTAATACCGGTGACAGCAGCTGAATTGATACGGGTGGGGCTCATTAATTCTTGGTGGTCACCATCAATATCGGCATCACTTGTAGTTTTGACGTCCAGCAAGGAACCCAAAAAAATCTTGCTGACAAGATTTGGTTGGGTGGGAACCTACACATTTATAACCTGTTTCAAAAAAAAAAACGCCGTTTCCCTTTAAATCCCATGAAGAGATTAGGGAGAACTTCTCACAACCAGTGAGCTGTGTCCTTTCCAATTTTTCACTCACTGTTTGGGACCTACAGTTTTTACACCGATTCCGAGCGGTATTTTGAGAAGCTTTTTCATGGCCAAATTCTCGATAGTGTCGCCGTCACTAAGCGAGGTAACCGCCGTCGAAAGAAATTTAAGGTGGTCAGAGCAGGGTTCGAACCCAGGATCTCATGTATAGGGTTTTTCAATAAGAGCGCTACAAAAGTTTTTTTAAATAAAACAAATCTGATTTTAGATACCAATGAAATTCTTTATTCCTGTAAAAGTACGTTCGATGCCATTATGTATGGAACTCGATTTCTTTTGCATGACCACCACGGGCTCGGTTGCAGAAGTCCAGACGCTGAACCCAATTTTCGACGGATTTCAAGCATAAATCGGCCGATACTGCTGCAATTTCACGTTCGATATTCGTACGAAATTCATCAATCGTCGCTGGCTTGTTGGCATATACCATAGACTTGACGCAGCCCCACAGGAAATAATTTAACGGCGTCAAATCGCACGACCGAGGCGGCCAATCGACTGGGTCATTTAGTGAGATAACACGTTCACCAAAGTTGGTTTCCAATAAATTGATTGTGGCATTCGCTGTGTGGCTTGTGGCGCCATCTTATTGGAACCACATGTCCTCCAAGTCCATATTATCCAATTGGGGCCAAAAATATTCGGTTATCATTGAACGGTAGCGATTCGCATTCACAGTAATGTGCCGGTCTTGACGCCGCCGGCCCATAAACCGCACCAAACCGAAATTTTTTCGGGATGCAATGATGACTCAGGGATTACGTGTGGATTGCTGTCTGACCAATTTCGCATATTTTTCTTATTGATGAAGCCATTCAGCCAGAAAGGAGTCTCATCGCTGAAGATGATTGAGGCCACTGAAGTTGGGGCCACTGACTCCAAATTTCGGTAGTAAATTTTAATAATTTCGACTCGTTGTTTGCTCGTATATCTTTCGATGATGAAATGGCAAATCTTACTGAAGAGAAATATCAAAAGAGCGGGGAAAAATATGGCGTCGTTTACTGTCCCTATGGATTTACTTTACAAGAGGCGCGCACACTACCCATTGCACCACCGACAAGATTTTGGGGTGCTTGGTAAATTTCACAATCAGATTCTTCTTTGACTCGACAATACCTACAAGCAAAATACTACCACTTCCCAGTTGTTTCTACTTTAGTCTTTTTTATATCACTGTGTAATCCTTCGAAAACTTTTAGTGCAACACAATCAATCTATAACATATTTCACTAACTTAATGTCTACTTTAGTTGCCTAATGCGGTCTGGGGACTTAAGAAATCCCCCACAATACTGACTGCAAAATTTCAGCAAACCTTCATATTTTTTAGCAAATGTTTTGAAAACAAAGATTAACGATTAATATTTCCCACATAAATACGAAGAGAGTAGGAATAAGGGCATTTCCACAGTAAGAGCCACCCTATGTCGCATCACGTCATCATCGTAAATTTGTTATATTTTAGAACCATGAAGTTCGATTGTTTTCTATTCTTTTACTAAATGCACAATATAAGAAGCTCTGTATTTAATAACACATGAGAAAACAATTTAATTAACTGGTCTTAAAATATAAGCAATTAACGAGGGTGATGTGATGTGACAAAAGGTGGACCATTCTGTGGAAATGCCCATATACGAGTTTCAACCGATAATATAAATTACGAATTGGCAATTGATTGGAAGTGGA
Organism: Phaonia tiefii; assembly: GCA_963931995.1. Taxonomy (NCBI): domain Eukaryota; kingdom Metazoa; phylum Arthropoda; class Insecta; order Diptera; family Muscidae; genus Phaonia; species Phaonia tiefii. The sequence continues at coordinate 38,839,573 of OZ008371.1, read as the reverse complement.
AGTGGAAGGCTTGATGAAAAATAGTCTTAGAATATTTAGTGTCTAGACAAATTTGTGCCATAATTCGTTAATAATAAATCAAACATAATATTGACAGCTTAAACAAAATAGTAAATGAATTGTTATACAAAGAAGTGGATAACAGAGAGTGGTTTGACTGTTAAGTTTTTAATAAATAATGTAAAGACCATATTGCTTTATAAGACGTTTATGAAATTGTGTTAAAAAATTGTGTTAAAAAATTGTGTTCCTTAAAAATGTACCCTTTCTGTGGTATGGGAATGGGTCAGTTTGACACAAATATCATAATTATTTAAAAAACACGTCTATGTTGTTTAAGACATCTATGTTGCAATTTGGGCACAAACTGACTTAATGGTTTGCATACAAATTTTGAGTTTTTAGATTTTACTTACTTACTTATCCGGTCTCGAACAGCCCAGGGGGTCAGGAACCTTACAAATCTAAGATAACATATTTCGCCAAACAGTTCGATCTCTTGTCTTATCTATCCAGTTGGTAACACCGAGTATACGTAGGGATTTGTCCACCTGATGCCTCCAGCGGAGTGTTGGTCTTCTTATTTTTCGTATTCCTTTGAGTTTGGTTTCGAAAACCTTTCGGGCGGGGTCGTCTTTATCCACTACACTGACATCGCGTTATTTTGATACGCTTAATACAGCTAATACCAAAAACACAGGCAATTAATCATGTCCATCCAGTAGGTATTGGCAAAATACACTCAAAATATTCTTCACAAGCCGATACTTTTAATACACTGAAAGAATAACATTTTGTCGCATGTATGAAACATTTTCATTAATGGTTTTACGTTGATACAATGAAACGTCTCGTATATCGGACAATTTGTTAGTCGCTACAACGAAAAATTTTATACATGATTTCTTTCACAATTTTTTTCACTTTGTTGCTGCAACAACTTAATTTTCGTTCCTGCCACAATTTTATTTAATTTCAATTTTGTAGAAAACTAGGTTAAACATTAATAAAAGCGAAGTGCATGGAATTTCAACTACTGGCATTTGGTTTATCTGAAGAAACTTCATTGAAGCAATGAAATAAATTCATTGCAAGAACGATACTAAATCATTGCAAGAATGAAACAAATTCATTGCAGTTACGAAGCAAATTCGTAGGAATAATGAATCAAATTCATTGCAGCTACAACCATGTTTTCATCGCAGGGTCGAACAATTAGCAGTTGATGAACACCTTTTCGTAGCAGGAGTGAAACTCTACGTTAGCTCACTTTCGACGACAACAGTTGTTGGGGAAATGATTAAATAAATTCGAATCTATATTACATAATATAATACATACACGTTGTTAACAAAATACACAAATACATGTAAAATATATGAAACCCCATAAAAATTATTCCTTTTTGTCATTCTAGTATGATAAATGCCTTATTAAAACGTCAATAGTTTCTGAACCCATATTGAACCCATTTTGAAATTTTCACATCGTGAAAGGGAAAATATGGGAAATTTCTTAAAAATAAAATTAAGAAAACCAAAAGATACTTTTCCAAGATATTCAAGGAGAAAAGACATTTTCTAAATGTTGATATCCTTGGCCCACAAAGAACAGCCATTTTTATTTATATCTTCCATACAAAAAGGAGGTCGAAATCTATCAGATGATATCTGGATAGTTACAATCTGATGACGCATTCAGAAGTTGTACCAACATGAACACAGTTATCTCCTCACAAAAACGCTTTAGATGGGCTGCTTTAGACAGATAAAAAACATGAACGGTGGGGAATGTGCATTGTAATGGCAGCAACGTGAAGAATATGTGGGCAAATTTTTATAAAAATCCAAAGCCATATATATCCTGACTGGCAACTCAAGTGGCAAACTCTGAAATTTGACAGCAGTCATATATGTTGATTCTGATTGTTAAAAATGGAACGATTTGCGAACTAACAACGCGTTATAATTGTGAAAAGTTATTACAAAAATTTGGAAAGTTATGCTGAGATTGCTCGCAAACTTCGAAGAATTTTCAGTCGAAAAAGAGCACCTAATGTGTCAAACATTCGAAGAGTGGTCAACATATTTGAAGCCACTGAGTCGGTTGTGGACAGAAAGATTTCTGTGCGTCAACGTACCGCTCGGTCTCTTGGAAACATAGCTGCATCAATTCGGCATTGTTCTCGACAACCTCAAATTTCACGAAACACTACGTAGCGAATTTTGACAAAAGACCTCCACCTTAACGCGTACAAAATTCAGCGTACTCAGGGGATCGAACCAGTAGATCATAGAAAGCGCCGGCAATTCGTTCAGTGGGCATTGAAGCAAAGTGAAGTAAATCCCACTTTAAAAAAAAAACATTTACTCCAATGCATCGCATTTCCACCTGAATGGCTTCGTGAAAACAAAAAATTGTCAAATTGTGGGGCTCAGAAAATCCTTATAGGATCCATGCGAAACAAATGCACCCACAGCGAGCAACTGTCTGGTACGAATTTTGGTCAGGCGGTGTTCATTGGGCCTTACTTTTTTGAAGATGAGGACGAAATTGCAGTGACTGTGAACGGCATTCTTTACAGGAACATGATAACGGAGTTATTGTGGCCCCAACTGAATGGCATGGACGACGTTATCTGCCCCACCGCTCATGAAACATTCCATTTATTACAGCACAGATTTCCAGAACAAATTATTTTAAGAAAATCTGATGTCAACTGGCCACCAAGACCATGCGATTTAACGCCGTGCTATTTCTTTCTTTGCGGTTTTGAGAAATCTCGGGTTTATGCCAATAAAATAAAAACAATTCCTCAGCTCAAGTCCGAGAAACAACGCGTCATCTGTGAGATCCAGCCACGTCACTATGAAAAAGTCATGGAAATTTCATTAAAAGGGTAATGGCCTCTCGTAAGATCCGTGGGTGCCATTTGACGGATATTTTATTCCATACTACATTGGAACATGCCTTCTGTACAATCCCAGAAAACATTAAAAATTTCTGAAAAAATACGTGTTTTTATTCTAAAATTAAAAAGTGCATTCTTACTGAGACACCCTTAACATGGGCCCAAGCACTGGGTCCTTGAATTGAAGTTCTGCTGCCTTTTTACCTGCTTGTTGTCGGTCACTTGTTTGGAACGAAGTTCCTTATCGCACGTTGCGGGATGGGGGCTAAATGAAAAAAATTAATGAACTTTGTTTTAACGCTATTATGCTACAACCCAGTATTATCAACTATATTGTGTACTTTGTCTTTGGTTTGTGTCTAGACTAACATATGTTGGAAAATGTCTCGTCTTTTTTTTAAAGTGGGATTTACTTCACTTTGCTTCAATGCCCACTGAACGAATTGCCGGCGCTTTCTATGATCTACTGGTTTGAGCCCCTGAGTACGCTGAATTTTGTACGCAATAAGGTGGAGGTCTTTTGTCAAAATTCGCTATTGATGCAGCAGTGTTTCCAAGAGAAGATTTCTAGGTGGAGCCTGTAACCAATATTTAGTATATATTGTAGTTTTGAATCCAAATATTGAATCCAAAATTTTAAATTGAGAAAAGCCAAAGTGAAAGAAGTTGAATAACTAAAATTTTCTTAAATAAGTGTAATTTTTTAAAAAAAGTAAATTTTCTCAAAAAAACTAACTATTCATATTTTTAAATAAAGCACCAGCTCTTCAAAAAAAAATTGTTTAAAGAAGGAACTTTTCTTTACAAATGGAAATTTTCTTACAAAAAATACGCGTTCTTAAAAAAAGTATATTTTTTAAATAAGTACATTTTCTTAATATAGTACACTTTCTTACAACAAATTGCCTTTTCTTAAACTAAATTTTTTGTAAAGAATGGCTTTTTTTGTTAAACAAAATAACTTTCCTTGAGATAAGTACGTACTCTTACAAATGTACCTTTTCGTGGAAAAAGGACCAATTCTAAAAAAATTCCCATTTCTTAACAAAAGAAACCTTTTCTTCAAAAAAGTACTTTCTCTTAAAAAAACCTTTTCTTATGAAATTCAATTTCTTAAAAGTACCTTTTCTTAAAAATAAAATAATACCGTTTCTTTTGTTTTCTTCAGATAAGTAGCCTTACTGAAAATAAGTGAATTTTTTTAAAAATTTAACCTTTTCCTAAAAATAGTACCACTCCTTTAAAAGGTACCTGTTCTTAAAAAAGTACTTCTTTGTACGAGTAAAAAGGAAAATTCATACACTTATGGCTTTTCTTACAGAAAGTACATCTTTTTAAAAATAGTGCCTTTTCTTAAAAAAACTTTAGCTTTTAACAAAAGAAGTACTGCTCTTATAAAAGGACCTTTTCCGAAAAAATATAACACCTATTTTTATAAAAAGGACCTAAAAATGTACTGTTTTTTAAAAAATACATCCTTTAAAAAATTGTTCTTAAAAAAGTTTAATGTACCTATATTAAAAAAAGGACCAAATCTAAAAAATTCCAAATTCTTAACAAACAAAAATCATTTCTTCACAGAAATACCTTCTCTTTAGAGAAATTACTTCACAAAAATACCTTCTCTTTAGAGAAAATACTTTTTCTTACAAAAATTCCGTTTCTTAAAAATAAATTTTCTTCAAAACAAAATAATGTCTTTTCTTTCTTGAGAGAAGTAGCCTTTCTGGAAATAAGTACAGTTTCTTAAAAAAAATAACCTTTTCCTAAAAAGAGTACCACTTCTTTAAAAATAACCTGTTCTTAAAAAAAGTACTTCTTTGTAAAAAAAAATCATATACTCATGGATTTTTCTTACAGAAAGTACTACTTCTTTTTTAAAACAAACATTAGCTTTTAACAAAAGAAGTACGTCTCTTTAAAAAAAGGAGCTTTTAGGGTAAATATAATATATATTCCTACAAAAAGGACGTAAAATTATCCATTTTTAAAAAATACATTCTAGAAACAAAATTGTTCTTAACAAAATTTTATCTTAAAAAGAGTTTAACTTTTCGGAAAAATATAATACATATTCTTACAAAAAGGACATAAAAATATCCTTAAAAAAATACATTCTATAAAAAAAATTATTCTTAAAGACTTTTTACCATTTTACAAAAAGTATGTTTTTATAAAGAGCCACTTAAATTATCGCATTTTGCAACGGGCGCCTTAAGCGTGTTGGAGTTAACCAGTACATAATAAAGGGTCCGCCAAATAACTTTTTTTTTTTGAAAAGGCTATAAAAATAAAACTTCTGAATATTTTCTCAAATTTCTTTTTTTATTGCAAGGCACAATCCTTCCGGTTAATAATGGAAAATAATTTCATTCAAATGCCTGCCTCAGCTGGCCATGCAGTAGCCTACATGATCGGTCCAATTTTTAAGCACATTATCGATTGTGTGCAGTTGTATTTCACCAATGGCTTCACGAGTATTGTCCTTTAAAGCGTCAATTGTCTCTGGCTTGTCGGCGTAACACTTATCTTTAAGGGCACCCCACAAATAATAGTCGAGCGGTGTCAAATCGCAGCTCCGATGTGGCCAAACAACATCAGCTCTGCGGCTGATAATGCGATCTTCAAAAACAGGGCGCAAACATCGACTGTAGCTTTGGCTGTGGGGCACATAGCGCCGTCCTGTTGAAACCAAATGCTGCCAATATCCTCCTGTTCAATTTTTGTGAACAAAAATTCATTCAACATGGCCCCATAACGATCGCCATTGACTGTAGCGGTCACTCCTTGCTCATATTCGAAGAAAAATGGCCCAATTAAGCCTCTGGACCAAAATCCGCACCAAACAGTGACTCGTTTTGGGTGCATCGGCTTTCAATGTATGCGTGCGGGTTTACTGTGCCCCAAATGCGACAATTTTGCTTGTTTACATACCCTCCAAGATCAAAATGAGCTGCATCTGAAAAGATGATTTTTTTTGGCAAAATCGGCATCTTCTGTAAGTCGATCGCAGGCGCACTTTTCAAAGTAATGTCGCAATATTTCCCAGCGTTGTTCAAGCGTATACACAACCATATTCGTTCAGCGGAAGGATAAAACTAATTATCTGTCAAATCAGACATGAGCTAAGTGTTACTATTTACGAATTAAGCACTAGTTGAAAAAAAAACGTTAGATGGCGGACCCTTTATATAGCGAAATGAAATTCCTGTTAACCGGGTGTTCCCTGACACCTCATGTAATTTTGTTTTCAACAGTTTCAATAAACAATGCTACATTTTGGTCACAATAAAATATTATGTAACCTATTAATCATTGTGTCTCCAACATGTAATTTTGAATAGCAAACACAATGTTTTTGAACACAAGTACACTATATTTGTGACTAGCTACAAACTTGTGATATTTGCAACCAAACAACGAAGACGACAGGGTCATTCGCTTTGTACACAACTGTGAGTATAAAATATAATGATAGAAATTTGTTATCCTTGCTATATTTGTATTAGTGTGTGTGTGTGCAAAATGTCCTGTATATTATTTTGTAACAATATTAAACCGCATAATATTACTACAAAATTGTGGTTAGTGTTGTTTGGTGTTTTTCTTGTTTTCTCATAAATATTTTCAATATATTAAGGTTTTTCTTGACCTGACAGATAGTAAATTTTATCTGTTTTACATTTTTTAGATTCTATTCTTTACTGATGTAGTGGGTTTCAAAGTATGGTGGAGCCCATTGTAGTGGCTAAATTATAATAACCAGGTGGCTAAATTATAATAACCTATATGAAAATATCGACAGATGAGAATTAAATTTTCCCCATGACTTACAAATATAAAACTATAAAATGGGTAGAAAAAGTTTGAAATCAACTCACTCTACTCCATCCTATGTATGTAATATAATATATACAAATAAATGTGAATGAGTGCCAGGATAATAACGCGTATAGGTGTGTGTGGTAAGGCACTCACTCAGTCAGTCACTTACTCACTCACGATTCATGTAGTTGTTGTTATAATATAAGTGGTAACAGTTCTGCGATTACTTGTTTCATATTTGCGGTTGCGGTCGACTCTGTATGGGTGGCCATTAGTTGCATCTACATACAAATGTATACATATGACTATGTAGTACATAGGTACGAGTACACAATAAATACACCGACAGACGGGTTTAATTACGCTCTACTTTTAACAGATGGTTGTGTATTTTATTGTTGTGTTGTTGCACAATTTTCATGGCATAATAGTAATAATAGTTTATTGGTAACGAATACCAAAAATGTAACAAAATCAATAATATATTTAAAAAACGAATTCCGCGTAATTGAGTCCTCCTCAGGTAACTGCTACTTGCCCATAGAGGGGTTTGATGTGTCTACATCTAATGAACAATCCTAGACAAGCAGCGAATGTTAGCAATGAATGTGGGAGTTCATTAAAATGAACTTGTAACAAATCCTATAAATGAAAAATACGTAATTATCGGGGCGAGTTGAGTGAAAATAGAAATGAGATTCATTATGACAATTAACAAGTGCCTCTTAACAGTTTAAATAAAACAAGGCCAGAGAACTTTACGGTCTTATTAATAATTGGTAATTCCAATGCACATGCCTTAGGCACATTGACAACTACCGGTGTGGTAGTCTTTGCAACCGGGACATGGGACTGACCGTTGAGGTGGAATGTTTCTGATAGTGATTCCCTTGGCAGTGGCTAGAAATGAACCTTTCAGGAGGCAGGCCAAACAGGTCACTACATCCGCTCTTAGACAAAGTCTATCCTGGGCAATGGCATTATCGTAGCACGAAGAAGGTGAGACAAATGAGCAACCTGATTGGCTATGCGACCACTGATCCGTCTCAAGTTCAGTAGAAGACCCTGTCACTGAAGGTCTTCGAACTAGCGTACATATTCTTTTTCCCTTTGAATGCGGATAAACCAACACTATTGGCCAACGGCGGATCAAAACTAAAGAAACAAAAATCAATGAGTGTTCGAACTCACGGGCGATGTGTTAACACCTTTTGTTACACGGTACCTGTTCGATTTCTATGAACACATTAGTAAATGTTGCATTGGAAAATAAAAGTAGAATAGTTTTTGTGAAGAACGCTCTTTTGCAATTGCACTTTCTCTTTTCTTACACCTGCATTAACATTAGATGTATTATTGTTTTGGTTTCTCATAAACAGGGCAACGACAAAAAGTATTGAATAGTATAGAGAACTTATTGCACCCTTTTCCCGCTCTCATATAGAGGGAAAAAGAGCATAAACGAGTCTTATTCTCTTTATAGAATATTTCAATATAAATGCACCATTTCGACAATGTTATTACAGAAAATAATACAAAAAGTATAAATGTTCCAAAAAGCATCAATGTTTCATATCAAAATTATGAATGGAAGTTATAACAAAAGGAGAGTATTAGGTTTTGAATCATTCGCCAGATGTCGCTAGTGTTTTTGAGTTATATATTCTCTATACTATTCAAAACTCTTTGGCGACGACGACCTGCTTGTTTGCTCGCAGCCGCTACATCAATACCATCTTACTTAGTACAACACCCACGTATGTAATGCTGATGCTGTGTGTTGTTTGCATGTGTTCACTTTGATATTGTGCCCTACCCATGCCAACACATCAAAAATCCAGTTTTGACACACTGCATTCTGTTCAGCGTCTAGTCCACAGTAAGCAGCTGAGAAATAATTATCCTGGCAGTATTCAAAATGAAAAACAAAACGGTGGGCTGGCCTTGCTTTCCGCCTCCGCAATATTGACAATGAAAATGCAAACAGGGAATGAGCAAATGAAACCCCTATAAGTTGACGACCCTTTGTAAGGGCACATAATTACGGCTATGCACTTGGACTATTAGAACGCTCTACAGATCCGGTGCCACTATTCAACTGATAGATTAACAACAAAAAAATTACAGCAGACAGTTGTCCGAGGCCGAAGGGACAACTGTCTGCTGTAATTTTTATATTTACCAACGGCATTTGATTCAAGTCCGTTTAAAAAAAAAATATTATGTTCAATTTTTTTAAACTTAATTTAATTTATGTATTTTAATTAATATTTTTATTGAAATAAGTTCTGCGAATGTTGAGTGGGCCGCCCTAATATTAAAAAAGGTTTACCTTATCGAATCTTCGCATTAGCATTCGAGCGTTGTGTGAAAGCTTTATGCTTTACAATTCAAAATTAATGTTACAACGGCTTTATTGAAGCTTTCGCAAAAAAGCTTTATTACGTTAGCTTACTGTTTGTTTCACTTTTTACTAGATATATGTTGCCAAGCAACATTAGCTTGCTGTTCGTTTCACTTTTTACTAGATACATGTTCCTAAGCAATGTTGAGCAACCAAAAACACTCAACCAAACACCACACATATGTTTGAGTGTATGTGTTTAAACAATTTTCATTTGAGAAATTTAAATATTAGGAAGATATCAACCAATATGAAATGTATATCAAACGAAAGATAACATCTTCATTTACCTACAAAAAAAATTTTAAAAAAATTCATCTAGCCGTTTCCTCAAATTCAATGAAATAAAGATTACAACAATAAAAACCTGACATGACTCCTCATACCGTAAGGTGAGACGTATTCTACGTCAAAAACTAAAATTGGTTTCCCATTACATCGCATGCAGGGCTTGGTAAAAGCGTCCCAGAACCACTGAGCTGCGCACTTTGTACTTTTAAACTCATTGATTGGAACTTTATGTTACACACCGGTTCCGGTCGGTAAACTCACTGAAAAATTCGGTTGAGACAGCCGAATTAGCCGTAACCGAATTAAGAGTATATCTGAACCGAATTAGAGGTTGCCACAACCTCATTATAAGTTGACATAACCTCATTAGAGGTTGACACATCGTCATTAGAGTTTGACACAACCTCAGTAGAGGTTGTCACAACCTCAGTAGAGGTTGTCACAACCAAATTAGAGGTTGTTACAACCGAATTAGAGGCTGTTAAAACCGAACTTAGATAGTGTCACAACCGAATTAGAGGTTGTAACAACCTAGTTGTTCAAAAAAATTTAAGAGAAGGATATTGGCAACATTTGGTTTCAACAGGACGGCGCTACGTGCCACACATAAGAAGATCGCATTATCAGCCGCAGAGCTGGTGTCGTTTGGCCACCTCGGAGCTGCGATTTGACACCGTTGGACTATTATTTACGCCGACAAGCCAGAGACAATTGCCGCTTTAAAGAACAATATTCGTGAAGCCATTGGTGAAATACAGCTGCACACAATCGATAATGTGCTTAAAAATTGGACCGATCGTGTAGGCTACTGCATGGCCAGTCGAGGCAGGCATTTGAATGAAATTATTTTCCATTATTAACCGGAAGGATTGTACTTTGAAATGAAAAAGAAATTTGAGAAAATATTCAGTAGTTTTTTTTTTATAGCATTTTCAAGAAAAAAAAGTTATTTGGCGGACCCGTTATATGGGGTAATCTACAGGGTAATAGATTTGCCTTGCATGCCTCTCCCGACCTTTTTCAAGTCCCGGCCATCATGGGGCACCGCACAAATTCTAACATGTTGTATCGGTTGATTTAGGTCGTAAACCTTTTTGTATACAGACGATTGCAGAATATTGCAATCACATGACCGACTTTGAAAAACTTGAAAACTGTTGATATCGGCTTGAATAATTTCTGCAATATAAAATAAATGGTTTCCCATTAAATCCCATGAAGAGACTGGGGAGAACTTCTCACAATCACTGAGCTGTGCGCTTTCCAGTTTTCGCTCACTGATTGGGACCTACAGTTTTAAACCGATTCCGAATGGTAATTTGAGAAGCTTTTTCATGGCTAGATACTCGATAGTGTCGCCGTCACTATGCAAGGTGACCGCCGCCGAAAGAAAATTTGAAGGTGGTCAGAGCCGGGTTCGATCCCAGGATCTCATGTACAAGAGCCGCGCACACAAACCATTGCACCACCGGCGGCCAATTTCTGCAAAATAAGACGTTTTAATACAAAACATATTTTACTTATTTTCTTAATAACCACAAAAAAAATCTTGACATTCTTTAATTCTGTTTCAAATAATATTTGACTATGGAATTTAAAACATCAGATTTTAAATACATAGAATTATATTGTGGCAACCTAATGGACGCCAACAACAGCAACCGAATTGACGCCAAATTCGGGCTTTGCAACCTAATTTATACCAAATTCGATAGTTACAACCGAATTGATGCAAAATTTGGTTACTACAACCAAACTGACGCCAGATTCGGATACTCCAAACGAATTTGGTATCAATTTCGGTTCTTGCATCCGAATATTTCAAATTCGGTTGTTCTAACCGAAATTGTAGAAAATTTTGTTGACTGAACGAATATCATTAAAGATTCATTTGTCACAACCGAATCAATTATGAAACGAGGTTGCTTCAACCGAATTTCGGTTGTGAGGACTACGTTCGGTCGTAGCAATCTCAATTCGGTTGTGGCAACCTCAATTCGCTGGCAACAGCCGAATATACCATTGCAACAATCAGTGTTTGAACAATTAGTTCTCTGGGTATATTTAGAAGCCTTTTCGCGGGTAAATACTCGATAGTGTCGCCATCACTAAGTAAGGTTACCGTCTCGAATGAAATGTCAGGTGGCCAGGCAGGTATCGAACCCACGTTTTCATGTACAAGAGCCGCGCATACTAGCCATTGCACCACTAAACTAACAGATGTCCGTCCTCGAGAATTAAAAGGCTGGCATTACTGCTATCCAGGAGATACGATGGACAGGTCATGGCTGTACAATGGAGAAGAACAGTGACGTATACAATAGCCATCATGAGAAATTTGGTTGCGAATATCTAGTTGGCAATAGACTGCGACATCTGGTCATAAGGTTCAAACCCGTGAGTGAAGGTGTAATCACCATCAGCATGAAATCGAAATCCTTTAATAATTTTGATACAACTTGTGTACATGCCCTGATGGAAGGAAAAGAGGATGACACCAAGGACATGTTCTGTGAGCGCCTAGAGGAAACTTACGTCCGCTGCCCTTGTCATGACATTAAGAGTTTTCTAAGTGATTTTAATGCTAAAGTCTGCTTTAGCATTACAATTTGTGTACATGCCCTGATGGAAGGAAAAGAGGATGACACCAAGGACATGTTATGTGAGCGCCTAGAGGAAACTTACGACCGCTGCCCTGGTCATGACATTAAGATTTTTCTAAGTGATTTTAATGCTAAAGTCTGCAGGAAGATGTTTTTGAACCAACTGTTGGTAAATTCAGCCTATGTGCCACAACTTCCGACATCGAAATTAGACAGTTAGAATTTGTCGCCCCGACAAACATCGTTTTCACTAGAACGACAGTTCAAAATAATGACATCCAAAAAGCTACTTGAATATCCAGAAACAATATTAATCACCTGACAATTGACCGAATGCACTCTACTAGTGTAATGCACGTACGTATGTCTAAAACAGCTTATAACGTATAGAAAGCTGGACATCAGAAAGCTGCAATTACTAGAGATAGCAATGGCCTATCTGCGATGAGATTTCTGTCCTTACCTTTACAGCAGGGGGTCTCTGAAGCTTTTACACTAGTTCGGTCTTTGACCTATTCGTAGAATTTTTTGCGCTTCGTTCTTCCTTGTATACGGAGTCAGACCAGCAAAAGCTAAATCCATCGGATCGGACTCAAACCGGACCTGGATCCGATTTATGATTGTTAAAATAAATAAACAAATGGTTTCCCATTTCATCCGTTGAAGGAATTGGGGAGAGCTTCTGACAACCAGTGGACTGTGTTATACACACTGTTTGGGACCTACAGTTTTACACCGGGTCCGAACAGTATTTTGAGAAGCTTTTTCATGGCTAAGTAGTCGTTGGTGTCGCCTTCACTAAGCGAGGTGACCGTCGTCGAAAGAAATGTTAGGGTTGTCAGGCAGGTATCGAACCCACGTTCGCAAGAGCTGCGCACACTAGCTGCGCACACTAGACACAGAACCACCGACGGCCAACTAATATGTGTCCTCGAGAATTATATGGCTGGCATTACTGAAGTGCGATGGACAGGGTATGGGTGTAAAAGGAAGAGTAACTGTGACATATATTAGAACTAACACCAGAAATAGGAGGTTGGCAAAAGATTGCGGCATTTGGCCGCACAGTTCAATTCCCCGATTGAACGTAAGGCCACCACTCGTATAAAAGCGAAATACTTTAACATTTCGCTAATTTGTGGACATGCCCCGATGGAAGAAATAGTCGATGACACCAAAGAAATGTCCTCAGAGGACCAAGAGGATACATAAGACCGCTGCCCTCAGCATGACTGTAAGATTGTTCTAGCTGATTTTAATGCTAAAGTCGGCAGGGAAGATGTGTCTGAACCAACCGTCGGTAAATTCAGTCTACTCGGCACAATATCCGATAACGGAAGGAGATTGGTCGCGGCGAAAAACATGGTTGTCAGTAGTACGAGATTTCAACAAAAAGAAATCCACAAGGCTACTTCGATGTCCTCTGATCAATAGACGGTGTGAATAAACCCCGCAGTGGCTTAACGGGCTAGACGCTGCTAAAGATGGTACTTCACAAACATCGAAACGATCGTCCAGAGAATGTGAGTTGCATTCAAATTGTTTTCATAACCTTAAGGGAAATTACAACTTTAAAAATAACTCGGATCTAAGACAACTGAACTTGAAAAACCTGGCAGTCGATGCAGGGAAGCTCCCTCAGCTCCCACTCAAGACAAACTGCTGCGGAGACCATAGTTGGTTATGAAAACCCGTTTCGGATCCGAGTTTGGGCTTGTGCTTATTGGGTAAGTAAATTAAAGACGGTTGATTAATATCTTATTTGTTAGGGAGCATTAAGGTGGAAGAATCCGAATCTGAAGATGACGATATGGGCTTCGCTCTATTCGATTAAGGTCTCAATAACAGCTACCATCTAACATACACAACTGCAACCAACAACAACAGCAGCAGCAACAATGGTCAATGAACAATGGTTTATTGAACATCTTCTCTGTCAGCGTCCAATTCTGCAACACAGAAGTAAATAAAAAATAAATGGTTCCCATTACATCCCATGAAGGGACCGGGGAGAACTTCTCACAATCACTGAGCTGTGCACTGTGAGCTGTTTTCACTCACTGATTGGGACCTACAGTTTTACACCGATTCCGAACGGTATTTTGAGAAGCTTTTTCATGGCTATATACTCGATAGTGTCGCCGTCACTATGCAAGGTGACCGCCGCCGAAAGAATTTTTTTTTTTTGAAGGTGGTCAGAGCAGGGTTCGAACCCAGGATCTCATGTACAAGAGCCGCGCACACTAACCATTGCACCACCGACGGCCACCAACACAGAAGTAGTTGCTGATATAGTGGTCAGCAGACCACCGACTATACATAGTATAAGCTGAGTAATAATTGATTAGCTTAGTTAGTGCTCTCCTTAAGCTAACCTAAGTTCAAACAATGTCTCCTAAAGCTTTTCCTTTCACAATTCAAATTTCGTATAGCTGTTGAAAAGGGCTGTATCTTCAAATGATTAACATAGACTGCTGTTCGGAGATTATTTTGTGAAGTTACGTAAATCGAAACCGCTGCTAATATTACATCCACAATTCAACCACTAACACGTCCGCACTTTGATCACATTCTGTTCAGTCACTTGTTGTGGCCACGAAATTATGAATCTGAAAAAAATTCCAGTTCAAATTTTAATCCACAATTTTCGTAAATATCCTAAGTTAACCACAATGCACTGTAATTAACTGCAGTAACATGTTTGTTGTATTGAAACCAAACACAATCTCTATATACTTTAGTAATGACTATTGAAAACATTTTCCAAATTACATCCACTCAATGTGAAACCTGTCGACACCTGAACACCGACACTAGTTCCGTCATCCGCGACAGGAATGAATTTAACAATGGTGCTTATAATTATAGATAATGCGATAGATGGCGTTAAATTTGTATTTGAATTCGCGTGTTTTTGGCGATAGCACGAATTTGACGTGTAATTAAAATTATAAATTTTTATGAATTAAAAATAATAATGATATGAAATTAAGGGGAAATATTCATTGAACGCTAGTTGGAAAATATCGTAAATAATGGATTATGAAACTAATTCGATAGTGTATAGGATGGGACAACACAACTGCAGCATAATGTTCTCTAACACAAACGGACACAGTCATGTACTTTAGTTGCTAGATATATTAAAAGGAACTTGGAAATTAAAATAAAAGTGAGAAGTTATTATGGTTGTTCTATGATTTTCAGGAAAATATAATGGTTGATTCACTTTAAGGCAATACTTTTTTATGACATTTTAAATTGATTTGAAACAAAATTTAATTTTTGACTTTGAATTTAAAGACCGATTTTGGTACTTTTAGTTAATGTGTGAGAAATTGGCCGTCGATGGTGCAATGGCTAGCGTGCGCGGCTCTTGTACATGAGATCGTGGGTTCGATTGTTGTTCAGACCACCTTAAATTTCTTTCGTCGGAAAGAAAATGCTTCTCAAACTACCGTTCGTAACCGCGTTGAAACTGTAGCTCCCAATCAATGAGCGTAAAATTAGAAAGCTCACATTTCACTGATTGTGAGAAGCTCTCCGCAATCCATTCATGGGATATTATGGGACACCATTTCTTTTGATGTGTTAACATCTATAGAGGCGTATAGGGACTAAATCTATCAAAGTCAGATTTTATGCTGCTGCTAAAACCAGATTTTATGCTGCTGCTAAAACCAGATTTTTGCGACTGCGAAAGAGAATAATGACGTGTTTAACAAAAATGAGCGAGCAAGAGAGCAATGAAAGAGTGGTGTGGCAGGGGTGAGGCGAGCGAAATTGTGTCTATAGCGTTTTGCATAAAAGCGAAACGCATACATTGATTTTCATGATGTATGTCTCATTTTGTTCATAGGTTATGTGAATTTACGTGCCACTTTTTTCCGTTTTGGATTTTTTATGAATTTAAAAAATAAAGAAATTTAATATTTTAGGCAAAAAATATTTTTTTTCTTCATACATTTATTTTTACCGCAAAGCTGTTGATTATATAGAAAAACGTTAATCGGACTAGTGGTTCTCGAGTTATGCCAAAAAAAAGACCACCAAAGGTGACAATTTCCCCTATATGATAGTTACTAACTTCAAATCCATATATCTCGATTCCTAGACGTGACCCAGCGAAACGCCGGGACACATCTAACTTCTTTTTTTTACCGATATAACTTTCCCCGGTAGTTTGAACCCTTCCCGATCGGGGTCAGTGATCGGGAAGGATTCAAACTACCGGGGAAAGTTATATCGGTAAAAATCCATTTGTCTCACAGTGTTACTTGTGTTTTTTTATTATTATATTTTACAAATGGTTCGCCATTCCGATTTTTCAGTTGAGGCTCGGACAGAAAAACGGATTTACGTTGTTGCCCTTTCCTCTTTTTATTCCTCAGAATTGCTTCTCAGTTTGGTAGCTCACATAAATATATGCGAATCACGTGCACAAAAACCAATGCAACATCACAAACCATTTAACCGTTTGAGCCATAGTTTATTCCTTTTTCACTGATCAAGTTTGGTGGATGAACCATTGAGGACTGAATACATGAAATTAAAAAGCAATACATCAGCCAAAATAAGAGACACTGACTTCCTCTGCAGATTACACGCACATTCAGGAATATTTATGAATCACTCACTGAGAGAATAATGCAAAAATACAGATACACACTTACAAGATATACACACTCGTTGCCAGAGCAACAAACACGGCTGTATTTATATCACAAACACAGATATATTTGGGTCGCAAACACATATGTTATAACATATTAATAATTGTATCTCAAACATGTAATATGGAATAGCAAACACAATGCGCTTGGGTACAAGTATATTTTATTTGCGACAAGCTCCAAACATTTGTTATATTTGCATCCAAACAACAAAAAATGACAGATTTTTCAGCGTGTGGAAGAGTAATGTTTATGCATTAGGAATTCTCGTAGATTAGAAGTAGTATACGAAATTGTGCCCCTAGCGTGGATTAAATTGAATATCGGTAGCATATGGTAATACCAGCCGAACTTCGGGCTGTAACCGATATTAATTGACTGACTGATAAAGTTATTCGTTGGGTGTTTAGACTTCTCAGTGTTAATATAACAGTGGTTAGCGTGCGCAGTTCTTGTACATGAGAACCAGGGTTCAATCCCATCCTGACAGCCTTTTATTTTACCGGCGATGATTACCTCGCTTAGTGAAGGTGGCATTATCTAATAATTAGCTATTAGAAAACGTTCCCAAAACTCCTTCCAAATAGGTGTGAAAGTCTACGTTCCAATCTTACTTTACTTTTATTGTCTACATTACAACCTCATGAGGTCAGGCGTCTTACACATATTAATTGAACAAACAAATTTCAACATATTCCTCCAACTGGCTCTATCCTTCGCCATTTTTCGCCAGTTGGTAACACCAACGATACGGAGGGATTCTTTTGCCTGGTCTTTCCAGCGGAGTCTTGGTCCTGCTTCCATCGGGTACGTTATTAAAAATCTTACGCGTTTGCTAATCTTCATCCATTCTGATAACATGGCCTAGCCAACGCAATTGGCCGACTTTGATTCGTCTAGCAATGTCCACGTCAGAATAGAGTTATATAGCTCTGCGTTTCAGCGACGTCGGTACTCGCCGTTATCCATAACAGGATCATATATTTTAAGGAGAATTTTTCTCTCGAAAACTCCCAGGTGTTTTTCATCCGCTTGCGATATGACCCAAGTTTCAAAGCCATATGTCAAGGCAGGTAAAATGAGAGTCTGATATAGCTGGACTTTTGTCCGTCGAGAGAGGGCTTTGTTCCTAAACTGCTTGCTGAGCCCAAAATAACATCTATTTGCAAGCACAATTCTCCTATCTACCACTTCAAAATTAAATCGGTTGTCAACGTTCAAGTGCGGACCAAGTCGAAAGGTTTCTGTAGTCGTTGATACCATCAATTTTGTCTTGACCTCATTAACAGCAAGACCCACCTTCGCTGATTCCTTTTCGATTCTTGAAAATACTGCAGTAAGCTCTCGCAAATTTCGCCCAATGATGTCTATGTCGTCAGCATACGCCAGCAACATATGGATTTTCGTGTTAATGGTCTTGTTCGTTCCAATCGGTCAGTCCAAAATTCGAAAGCGCACTGCCCATTGATTGTGTGGGCTGTCCCCCGTCCCTTCATTACATGTAATGGGTTTAAATTTTTTTCTCGCTCCCATATTTGCGTTATAAACAAGAGTGATTAAAGGGTTTACAATGCCAAAGCCAAGTTCTCTTATTCTACCATGTTAACTGTAATTGATTTCGTATGCAATTCTTTCTGGACTGCCAAAATCTTGGACAGCTTGGATGACAATAATATCACAATAAAATATTTCATATAACGGGTTTGTCAACAGAGACGCTGCAAAAGTAAATCGATAGGGACAGCAAACGACGCCATATTTTTTCCGCTCTTTTGACATTTCTCTTCAGTAAGGCTTGCCATTTCATCATGGAAAGATATACGAGCTATCAACGAGTTGAAATTATTAAAATTTACTACCTAAATTTGGAGTCAGTGGCCTCAACTTTAAGAACGCTACGTCCGATGAGGCGATGAGGCTCATTTCTGGCTGAATGGCTTCGTCAATAAGCAAAATAAGCGTTATTGGTCAGACAGCAATCCACACGTAATCCATGAGTCATCATTGCATCCCGAAAAAATTACGGTTTGGTACGGTTTATGGGCCGGCGGCGCCATTGGACCGTACTTCTTCCGTGATGATCAAGACCGGCACATTACTGTGAATGCGAATCGCTACCGTTCAATGATAACCGAATATTTTTGGGCCCAATTGGATAATATGGACTTGGAGGACATGTGGTTCCAACAGGACGGCGCCACAAGCCACACAGCGAATGCCACAATCAATTTATTGGAAATCAAGTTTCGTGAAGGTGTTATCGCACGAAATGGCCCAGTCGATTAGCCGCCTCGGCCGTGAGTCAAGTCTATGGTCTATGCCAACAAGCCAGCGACGATTGATGAACTTCGTACAAATATCGAACGTGAAGTTGCAGCAGTATCGGTCGATTTATGCTTGGGTTCAGCGTCTGGACTTCTGCAATCGTTCCCGTGGTGGCCATGCAAAAGAAATCGAGTTCCATACATAATGGCATCGAACGTACTTTCACAGGAATAAAGAATTTCATTGGTATCTAAAACCGGTTTTGATTTATTTAAAAAAATCAATGAGAGTTCGAACTCACGGATGATGTGTTAACACCTTTTTGCTACACGGTACCTCTTCGATTTCTATGAACACAATTAGTAAATGTTACATTGGAAAATAAAAAATAATAGATTATTGAATTAAATTACACGTTTTGTATGCACCGGCCAATGCTGAACATCAAATGACTCGCTTTGTTTGGCCATAGCAACAACTACGAAACAACCAAACACACAACATCACACATACTTTGTACGAAGTAGCTGACGTATTAGTGTGTCACCATTACGTCGACTGCCCAAGCCCATGGGCTTGCAAATGAAATTTTGCGTTGGTATGCTTTATATCTCCGTTCAACAACAGCAACAGACACATGAACATACATACATTATTATGTTAATACATACGCTATAGACACAATTTCGTTTGCCTCACCCCTGCCACACCACTCTTTCATTGCTCTCTTGCTCGCTTATTTTTGTTTAACACGTCATTATTCTCTTTCGCAGTCGCAGAAAATCTGGTTTTAGCAGCAGCATTAAATCTGGTTTTAGCAGCAGCATAAAATCTGGTTTTAGCAGCAGCAGAAAACCTGTCTGTGTGTTGTTTGCATGTGTTGACTTTGATAGATTTAGTCCCTATACGCCGCTATAGATGTTAACACATCAAAAAAGTGTGTAGCGCTATACGCAAAAATACAATTTTTCAGGAGAAGGAAAAAACTGTTTATTTTCTGATCTCTCGAAGATTGAAGTAAATTTTCTTCTAGTATTTTTGTTAAATATTATTAGTGGGTACTGCATACAAAAATTATTTAAAGATTCAATCTTCGAGAGTTCGGAAAATAAACTGTTTTTTCCTTCTCCTGAAAAATTGTGTTTGTGCGTATAGCTGGTATTGAATATAAGCTCTCGATATATGCATATAATTTGAATACTACACATTCGTATCCGTATACACTTCACCTTTTAAAGTTAACATTACATCGAAAGTACTATAATTTCTGCAATATGAAGTTTGTTTTCATAAGGTGTTCGCCTCCTCTTACTTCACTTTCTATCACATTTATAAGCCGGAGGAAATGAAATTTCTTTAAACATCAACGCCAGGATAATTAATATCGTAATCCGTGTTAAAAGTTGTTTTTCTTCATTTTCCTGTGCGAGATCATAATTTGCTATAATTTAATTCAATACCAGAGGCTACAAATTATCACCAACCTAATAAAAGAGCTTATGGCTGCAAACAATAAACACTTATCATCCTTAAATACAGGATTTTAATACAGAACTAGTCAGGGGGTTTTGGGTCTAATAAGAGTATAGTCGCGCATTTATCCCACTACGGCAAATGATATCTCAATGGTGGGCCAGAGATAACATCGAAAGCAGCAGACAGTAAGGAAATGTATAATGACATTGTAACGTGAAAATAACACAAAGTAGATACAGTACAAGAATTTGACAAATATCAGCATTAACTGAAAACGCAGATAAATTCTGTGTAATGTTTCGGCCATAAGTAACTAAAGACGAATTTCAAGATTTTATCATCATTTGGAATAATTCATAGTTATGAGGGGTGCCCCAAAATTTACGTAAGATTTAGTTTGTAATTGCTTTGATTCTTGGGATATATAGTATGTAGAACGGTCTTGTTGATACCACATGTCATTCACATTTATATCTTGCAATTTTGGAAATAATATTTTCAGTCCAGCAGCATTTTCTAAGAAAGATAATTCGATGATGGCTTCAGCCCAAATTCACAGAGAGAAGAGAAATGGTGTACTTATATATGAATTTTTTTCTCAAATACTACTCGTGTATTTTCTGAAACTAAAATGAGAAGCCATCAAGATGAAACTAAGCCTCATCGCTGAAGATAATTACCCTGCTTAAGACACCCCACATAAAAAAAAATAATTTCCCGTTACATCCCATGAAGGGATTAGGGACAACTTCTCAGAACCAGTGAGCTGTGCGCGTTTTAGTTTTGTACTCACTGTTTGGGAGCTACAGTTTTACACCGGTTCCGAACGGTATTTTGAGAAGCTTTTTCATGGCTAAATACTCGATCGCGTCGCCATCACTAAGCGAGGTGACCGCCGTCGAAATAAATTTAAGGTGGTCAAAGTAGGGATCGAACACACGTTCACATGCACAAGAGCCGCGCATACAACCATTGGCACCACCGACGGTTCAAATTTCATGAATTCACTTTTTTTTGAAAACCTTAAATTTTCTTCTGAAACCGCTCGCAAGTATCAAAAACATCGGAAAGTAATGAAAAAATGCAATTCTATAAAACAGCAAACTATGAAAATGCAACACAGAAGGAGACCTTTAATTGCGTTTAACTCAAAAGCTTGGTTTGACACGGTCACTATGGTACAACAAATGTGGAAGCTGATTTGTTGGTAGGAAAAGGGATGAAAACGTTATTACTGCTACTTCAGGACAAACTCAATAGAGCATTGCACGTGTTACTGACATCAAATCTACATTTGAGTTGCTTATGGCAAAGGACATGTAAACTGTCATTATAACGATGACAAATATTGAAGGTAATTCTCATCGTATATATCGAACATTCGTACATCACATATGTAGGTATCAAACTGTTTGGAGAAGGTTGGAAGGAAATTAACCATGCATCCGTATGCATATTTAGGATTGCTGCTATTTGCACATTCAAAGCAATAATATCGCTGCGTAGATTCCAAAATATTAGCAGAGTTCTTCGATTCGACGATAAATCAGAGATCGGCGAGCCCGTGATAAACTGGCACCTACAGGAGTTTGAGGGACAAATGGGCTAATAATATGAAGATTATGTATAATCCAAACGAATGCATGACAGTCGATGAACAGCTGGTGGCATAACGTGCCAAATACCCATTTAGGCAATATATTCCATCGAAGCCACCAAAATACGGAATTTATATGTGGACACTGTGCGACTCTAATACCGGCTATGACTGGTCTAAGCCAGTGTATATCGAACGGAATCGTAACGGCGTTCCTGAAATTAATCAGAAAGTGGTACTCGAACTTGCAGAAGGATTCAAAGGGCGAAATATAACTTGCCATAACTTCTTTACCTCATACGATCTTGCTGCTGAACTTCTGAAAATGAAAATGACAATAGTTCGGACTGTCATGGACATGGAACATATACATATATCGGACATATATCTTATACATATACATATATCGGACATATATCTTATAAGCACTGTGCACCAAGACTCACAAATATGGGCTAACCAGTCGAATAAACCAGAAATAATAGAGTTTTATAACCATACAAGGGCAGGTTTGGATACACTCGACCAACTGGTTGCCACATATACTTGTAAGCGGAAGACCAATAGGTGGCCTGTAGCTCTATTCCCGAATATGCTTGATGTATACGCATTAGAGTGGCATTTTTTTGTATGAACATTTTTTTTCTTTCTACTCAAGGATTGCCGGGCCGCATATTATGCCACTTGATGAAAAAATGTTATGCTATAAATTTGGGGAAAATTGGACAATGTTAACACGTCGCGCCCGAAGGTCAAAGTTCAAAAATTTTGAAATTATGTTTTTCTAAGTGACAGATTGTTGCAATATACTTATTTTTCGGCAGATTTTTGCGAAACTTGGTGGGTTTGCAACACAGAAGTTACTTTGTATCTGGTAAAAATTTAGGCAACATGGGGCAACGTTAACACGTAGCGCCTTTAGGTCAAAGTTGAAACATTTTTAATTTATCTATTTCCAATAGACAACTTGCAGAAACATACTAATTTTTATTCGGATTTTTATGAAACTCTGTACAAATGTAACAGTGAAGTTCCTCTTAATCTGGTAAAAATTAGGACAAAATTGGGCGACGTTAACACTTACCTCCTCAAGGTCAAAGTTCAAAAATTGATGAATTATGTATTTCCAATAGTCAGCTTCGAGCAACATACTCATTTTTTAGCAGATTTTTACCACAAACTTCGTAGAATTGTAACTATGAACTTGTTGTTTATCTGGTAAAAATAAAAAAAAAAAAAAAAAAAAAAACTTTGACCTAAAGGCGCTACGTGTTAACGTTGCCCCATGTTGCCTAAATTTTTACCAGATACAAAGTAACTTCTGTGTTGCAAACCCACCAAGTTTCGCAAAAATCTGCCGAAAAATAAGTATATTGCAACAATCTGTCACTTAGAAAAACATAATTTCAAAATTTTTGAACTTTGACCTTCGGGCGCGACGTGTTAACATTGTCCAATTTTCCCCAAATTTATAGCATAACATTTTTTCATCAAGTGGCATAATATGCGGCCCGGCAATCCTTGAATTTCAAAAGTAAGGGAAAAAATGCCACTCTAATACGCATGCAATGCTTTCGTGATTTTGACAGCAATAAATACCGAGTAGAACAAAGTATTGGGATTTGAGCTTTTGGAAGATTAAAATCAGCAGCGTAAGACACAGCCAAATGGTACTGGTCATCACCAAATCATTCCCATACAGAAATTATAAGTAATACTCGCAACAAAATGTAATAAAACAAGTATAATTGTATTGTGCAAAATTTGCCAAAAATACAAGATTCGTTACATTTTTTTCTTTACAGGATGAGGGTTTATACTTTTTGTTTAATTCCCAAAAAAAGCAAAAAGGATGCAAAGCAATAGACAAATGAACATTAGGTTGGGTAAAAAAATTTTTTTTATTTATTTATTTATTTTGCTATCAATAATTTATAGTAATAGTTTATTATTTACAATGTTTTGAGTTATTATCTGTAAGATACTACAACAAATAATACAATTATTAAAAAAAGCTAAACATTTAAAAACTAGATCGAAGTATAGGAAAAAGATAGTAAAAAACCTATATTAATATCACAAAAGTGGGGGAGGGATAAATTACAGAGAAACTTTAAAAGCCATGGCTTCTACATTTTACTCTATAAGAAAGTGAAGAAGACATTTCTAAACCAAGTTTCTCAGGTGGGCATAATTAGACATTTTGCACTTTTCTTCAAAAGTCAGTGTCAGATCATTTACTAATTCGTCAATGGTTTTCTGTTTGTATCTGCTGTGTAAAGTTCTGGTAGAAAATCTCCGAGGTAGGTTAAATATAATCTTAAGATTTTTATTTTGAATTGTCTGTAATTGTTTTCTGTGAGTTTTCGCACAATTTTTCCAGATCTGACAGCCATACGTTAAGATTGGACGAATACAGAGTTTATAGATTAAGAGCTTATTCTTTTTGTTAAGCTGTGACTTCCGATTCAGCAAAGGATATAATGGTCTGCCACAGCGTATTGCCCTAGTAGACACCTTGAACGAGCTTTTGATCAAGATATTTGATTGTTCGTGACCTTGAAAGGAAAGTATACGTGAGGGATTTCTTCTCGGAGACTTATTGAATCGAAAAAGAATTGCCTGCGTTTTATCCCTGTTTATTTTAATCTTCCATTTCAAAAAATATTCTTCGGCAGAATTTAAAGCAATTTGCATTCGTTTAATAATCGAGTTTGAAACTTTACCACTACAAATAAATGCACTATCGTCGGCATAAAAGGCTACATCGTAGTTGGCTCGTAGTTCAAAGTCTGACGTATATAGGGAATATAGAAGCGGAGATAGAACAGAGCCCTGGGGAACTCCAGCTGGTATGTCCTTAGAAGCCGACGGCTCGCCTTCAATTTCAACGATAAAGGATCTGTTATTGAGAAAGCTTTTGATCAGTTTAATTAAGTATGAAGGGCATTTCATTTTATGGTACTTAAAGATAAGACCATTATGCCAGACTGAATCGAATGCTTTCTCAATATCAAGAAATATAATACCTGTGGAATACCGACGATTTTTATTACTTCTGATTATTTTCAGAACTCTTCTACTCTGATGAGTTGCGGAATGTTCCAATCTAAATCCGAACTGACAACTATTAATTACTTCATTTTCGGTTTCAAATGAATTTAGTCTTTGGAGAATTATTTTCTCGAATATTTTGTCAATAGAACTCAGTAGGCTTATTGGACGGTAGGTAGCCTGAAGCCGACCTCAAATCTTTTCCTTTTTTTTGGGACTGGTATTATCTTTGCTCTCTTAAAACTGGCTGGAAAATATGAATATTGAATGCAAAAATTAAAAGCTCGGACCAAAAATGTACATGCTTGAGCTGGTATTTTCTTTAAAACCGTGTTGCTAATTTTATCAAGTCCTGGTGATTTTCCGTTTTTAAGTCCTTTAACAATATGCTGTATTTCCTCAATGCTGGTTAATGTTGAAGTGTCACTATTGATTATATTATCGCGTTCGACAGACGTTACAACAGAGTTCACTTTTCGTTCGATAGAACTAAATGTGTTGGTTGTAGTGAGATGAGCTTTAGCAAAGTAAACAGCAATAACGTTCGCTTTTTATGAATTTTCACTTATAACACGCTGATCAACAATAAGGCAAAAAAAAATATTGTTGCTGTCACCACATAAAAATGAAGTTCAGAGTGTTTAATGACTATTTGCAAAATATTGCGATTCTGGGTTCAGCAAATTGTGAGCTATTTTGCTTTAAAAACACCTCTAATTATCCGGTTTTTTGGGTGTAACTTTTAAGATATTGCAGACATTTGGAAAATTTATTATGGATTCGTAGACCTTTAGGAGTTCTTGCATTGCACATATTGTTTCTGTTTGTATTTTTAAAGTTCATTGAGTTGTAGAAGTTTTAATGCCGTTTTTTAGTGGAGTCCTAAGAAAAAATCAAAATAACTCCGTCATTTTGACTCGTATATTAACACTGTTTTTTTTTTGAAATTTTTTGTAAATATTGTGGTTTTCAAATCAACATAATCAATTAAACTACCGAACCATTGTATTTCTCTTATTTTTCCGATTTTATTGAAACATTTTATTGAAAGATTCACATTCAATATTAAACTGTTTTATAGACCTGAAAGCTTCAAAGTTGTTTTACAAAAATGCAAATATTACGACCATTTCTTTTCGAATATATATAATTTATATATCATTTCAAAGCGCTTTTTACTGCGGGTAAAAATTTGCAACAATTTTTGCGATCAATGTAGTTTTAAATGATAAATTTCGAAAAATTTTGAAATACTACCGACAAAAATTAAAATATGCTGTATAATTTAACGTTATGTTCCAAAGAATCATACCGAGCTACGAAGCTGAGTTTATGGCCTTCACAATGACATCTTCAGTGTTAATATACGAGTAAAAATGACGGAGTTATTTTGGATTTTTTCTTAGGACTCCACGAAAATCCACTAAAAAACGGCATTAAAACTTCTACAACTCAATCAACTTCAAAAATACAAATAAAAACAATATGTGCAATGCAAGAACTCCTAAAGGTCTACGTATCCATAATAAATTTTGCAAATACCTGCCATATTTTAAAAGTTACACCCAAAAACAAAAAACCTGATAATTAGAGGTGTTTTTAAAGCAAAATATCGAACAATTTGCTGCACCCAGAATCGCAATATTTTGCAAGTAGTCATTAAGCACTCTGAACTTCATTTTTAGGGGGTGACCTAAAAGTGAATTTTTTTTGAATGGGATTTTACCCACCCTAATGAACATACATCCATTATTATGTTCGTACATACGCTAGACAAGTTCACAAAATTTTCGTTGCTCTCTTGCTATCTCATTTTTATATACCAATAACCACGTCATTATTCAACAGAAAAAAATTAGAGGTGTTTTTAAAGCAAAATATCGAACAATTTGCTGAACCCAGAATCGCAATATTTTGCAAGTAGTCATTAAGCACTCTGAACTTCATTTTTAGGGGGTGACCTAAAAGTGAATTTTTTTTGAATGGGATTTTACCCACCCTAATGAACATACATCCATTATTATGTTCGTACATACGCTAGACAAGTTCACAAAATTTTCGTTGCTCTCTTGCTATCTCATTTTTATATACCAATAACCACGTCATTATTCAACAGAAAAAAAACATAAGGTATCTGCCATCTGGCCGAGCAAATTGAGGTTATGTGATTTTTTTTCCGAAAGCTCTGTATCTCTGCAATTGGACTTTTTTCTACTTCTACTTTGTCTACTTTGTCCTTTTTCTACCTGGTTCTGAAAGGCCTTTTAAAGACCTTTCCAACAAGCCCAAAAATCCGACCACTGGCTCAGAAGTTAGCAACTTTACCCTACTACCCTCCGACCACGAATCCGAAAGTTTTGAACCCGCTGCCATTTCGCACCCTTGCTTTTTCGGACATGGTCCTAGTGGACTTTTCTTCATGAAATGAGCCAAGGAATACGCTGGAGAAATTTGTCCGGAACTTCCTGAATCGCCCTGTATATAGGGGTGGGCCACACTTGTCATTTAGTGGTATGAAGAATAGATGCTGGCAGATTCTGAGACCTACCCGATATGCGCACAAAATTTCATACAAATCGGTCCAGCCAAAC
This sequence comes from Phaonia tiefii, assembly GCA_963931995.1. NCBI lineage: Eukaryota > Metazoa > Arthropoda > Insecta > Diptera > Muscidae > Phaonia > Phaonia tiefii. The sequence goes on along the minus strand of OZ008371.1, from coordinate 38,811,883 downwards.
AATGTGTGACCACAGTCGAACAATCTGTGTGATAGCAGTCGGACAAACGGTATTTGAATGTATTCACTTTGTGACTTTAGGTCGTACCCGCGCTTATAGATGTTAACACATTAAGAACAAAATTTTCTTACAAAAAGTACAGTTTCTTAAAAAAAAGTTTTCTTTTTTAAAAAACTACCTTTTCTTTAAAGAGTATATTTTTTTGTGAAACAAAATAAATTTTCTTGAGATCAGCTTCTACTCTTAAAAATTTACAAATTCTTGAAAAAGGACCAATTCTAAAAAAATTTTTATTTCTTAAAAAATACCCTTTTCTTCTTAAAATACCTTCTTTTAAAAAATAAATTTTCTTACAAAAATTCCTTTTGTTAAAAGTACATTTTCTTGAAAATAAAGTAACACGTTTTTTTCTTTTCTTAAGATAAGTAGCCTTTCTGAAAATAAATACATTTTCTTAAAATAATAACCTTTTCCTAAAAAGAGTACTACTTCTTTAAAAAGTACCTTTCTTAAAAAAATACTTCTTTGTAAAAAAATCATATTCTTAGGCCTTTTCTTACGGAAAGTACTCGTTCTTAAAAATAGTACCTTTTTTTAAAAAAACATTAGCTTTTAATAAAAGAAGTACCTCTCTTTAAAAAAAATAATTTTCGGGAAAATATAATACATATTCTTACAAAAGGTGCCTAAAAATATGCTTTAAAAAATATACATTCTATTAAAAAAAATTTTCTTAAAAAAGTTGATCAGTTTACAAAAAGTATCTCTTTTTAAAAATCCATTTAAATTATCGTATTTTTCAACGGGCGCCTTAGGCGTGGTGGAAGTAACTAGCGAAAGGAACTTCGTTCCAACCGGGTGTCCCCTGAAACCTCACGCGATTTTTTCTGACATTTTCCTATGAATTCTATCACCTATAAGTATTTGCTTTAAAATGTTTCGCACCAATATATTTCCCTGTTTGCTTATTTTACTGATTTCCTGTTCGTTCAGCTTTAATATGACCCTAACATCCTTTACGTTTTGTCTTGATCATCTTTAATTCCTTTTATCAATAAAAAAGATTTTAACACATTTCCTTTTCGCTGCGGAAGTGCAAATTTTCCCATTAAGTAATTGTGAAAATGTCCATTTTCCTTATTTAAAATACTCGCATCGATTTTTCCGCGGCCTTTGAAACAACCAGTGCCAGCGTAAAATCCCCTCTTCTTATTTTAATGAAAATTAGCATTGTTTCAAAGTATTTTATAGGCATTCAAGCGTCTTCTTTGTTTGTGTTTTTTTTCCTATTTTTTTTTTTGAACATTTAGTGTTTTATTTTCCGCCTGGTCGTGGGCGTTAAGGAAGAAGGTGAAAGGAATAGGACGAAGACTCATCCTTTGCCCTCATTTCTCAACGACTTGGTAGCATTGAAATGTATTAAATGCCTCAAATCCCAAACAAAAGTGCAAAGACCATGAACATCATCTTAACAGCATTGTTTCCTCTTAAGCTAATTTTGGGGTTTTGACTCGCTGCTCGCTGTTTGCCCTGCAATCTGCTCGTTTGTCTCAGCGTCTAACCGCCTAACTTCTTTATTCATTTATCCGTTTTGCAGTATTTCTTTTGTCCTTTTTGTTTTGACTTAGGTTTTTGTCCCATATTCTTCCATAAATGAAGTGTGGTGCTAAGAAAGAAGGGGCAACAGAAAATCACTTGGCAAAAAATAAAAACCAAAATCTAAGGAAACCATGAAAAATAGACAGTGGCATCACGACTGGTTGGTGGTAAATGATTTCTTAGTTCAAGGCTTTGGAAAACGGCCTTCTATCAGGATAACGCTACACTACACTAACATCAGAATGACTTTAGCAAAGGCAAAAAATAAAAAACAACAAAAATGTTCGAGAAATAGTAAAAGTAAAGGCTAAGTGGCATAATAAAAACTAAGAATTAACGCTCCTCAAACAAAAAGAAAATGGTAATTTTCTTACTGTTACTTGACAGCTATACAGAAGAACTAAGTCTATGCCCAAGAGGGAGCAACGCCAAAGGACCCTTCAAAGTTGTGGACATTAATTTAATGAAAGTTAAAGGGAATTAAATGAAAATTATCCTATGTAAGGGAATTAATATTCGTCAAGGCTAAGAGATATTGCATTTGTTGTATTGTTCCGAGTGAACTTAGAAGTGGACAGATTTGCATATTTTGCTTTGTGGGACAATAGTGCAAGGAAAAAGCGTTAAAGTCAAATAAGAAACAGCGCAGGGTGAAAAACTGAGCTTCTTAAATGTGGGAACTTTTTATAAATTTTGCTCTGGCTTAAGTTTGAATTAGTTAAATTTAACTCCTACTTTTATTTAAAAAAAATTGATAATTGAATAAAAATCACATGAGGTGCCAGGGGACGACACCCAGGTGGAACGAAGTCCCTTTCGCTATATACTACGTATCAGTTAGTTCCAACACCCGTTGAAAAGTACTATAATTTAAATGGATCTTTAAGAAAATATAGTTTTTGCAGTTATAAAATGATAAAGTTTTTTTAAGAAAATTTTTTATCGAATGTATTTTAAAAAAAGGTTATATTTTTTGGTCCTTTTTGTAAGAATATATATTATTATATTTTCCCGAAAAGGTAATTTTTTAAAGAGAGGTACTTCTTTAATTAAAATATGTTTTTTAAGAAAATATAAAATTTTTAAGAAGAAGTACATTCTGTAAGAAAAAGCCTAAAAGTATGATTTTTTTCTTACAAAGAAGTACTTTTTTTAAGAACAGGTACTTTTTAAAGAAGTCGTACTCGTTTCACGAAAAGGCTTTTTTTTTATAAAAATGCACATATTTGCAGAAAACTCACGGATGATGTGTTAACAGCTTTTTGCTGCACGGTACCTGTTCGATTTCTATGAACACATTAGTAAATGTTATATTGGAAAATAAAAAATAATAGTTTTTTTGTATACACCGGGCAATGCTGAACATCAAATGACTCGCTTTGTTTGGCCATAGCAACAACAACGAAACAACCAAACACGCAACATCACACATACTTTGTCCGATGTAGCTGACGTATACATACGTGTGTCAAATAACAACATGTTTGCCATATCAACAGCAACGAAACAGCCAAACACACAACATCACACATACTTTGTACGAAGTAGCAGACGGATTAGTGTGTCACCATAACGTCGACTGCAAATGAAATTTTGCGTGGCTATGCTTTATATCTCCGTTCAACAACATCAACAGACATTATTATGTTAATACATACGCTATAGACACAATTTCGTTTGCCTCACCCCTGCCACACCACTCTTTCATTGCTCTCTTGCTCGCTCATTTTTGTTTAACACGTCATTATTCTCTTTCGCAGTCGCAGAAAATCTGATTTTAGCAGCAGCATAAAATCTGGTTTTAGCAGCAGCATAAAATCTGGTTTTATCAGCAGCATAAAATCTGACTTTGTTAGATTTAGTCCTTATACGCCGCTATAGATGTTAACACATCAGAAAGAAAATGCATTATTTTTTTAAGAAAAGGTACTTTTAACAAAACGGAATTTTTGTAAGAAAGATATTATTTTAAGAGAACGTATTTTTTTAAGAAACGGGGGTTTTAAGAAATGGGAATTTTCTTTAGAATTGGTCTTTATTTCAAGAATAGGTAAATTTTGAAGAGTAGGTACTTATCTCCAGAGAAGTTATTTTGCTTCACAAAAAGGTATTCTTTAAATAAAGGAATTTTTTTAATAAAAGGCAATTTGGTGTATAAAAATGTACTATTTTAAGAAAAGGTACTAATTAAAAAAAATTGTTTTTTCTGAAAAGATACTTTATTGAAGAATATAAATAGGCATTTTTTTTTACAAAATTTACTTTTTTTAAGAAAAGGCACATATTTAAGAAAATTTTCTTTTGTTAAACTTCGTTCACTTTGGATTTTCTAAATCTACTTTTTATTGGGTTCAAAATTGCAACATATAGTAAATATTGGTTACAGGCTCCACCTAGAAAACTTCTCATTAAACAAGAAATTTCCCAACATCTTGGAGACATCTAGTTAGTCTAGACACAAACCAAAGCAAAAGTAAACAATGTAGTTGATAATAGTGGGTTGTTGTATAATAGTGTAATATGTAGTATAATAGTGTTTTGATTTAGCCCCCATCCCGCAACGTGCAGCAGGGATTAGGGAGAGCTTCTCACAACCACTAAGCTGTGAGCTTGCTAGTTTTACACTCACTGAGCGGTACCTACAGTTTTATATCTGTTCCGAACGGTACTTTGAGAAGCTTTTTCACGGCTAAGTCATCCCCTTAGATTACCGTCATCGAAAGAATTGTAAGGTGGTCAGAGCAGGGATCCAACCCACTTTGTCAAGTACAAGAGCCGCGCATACTAACGACTGCACCACCGACGGCCTGAAAAATATAAACCAGTGGTCACCTCGGCCCGTAAAGTTAACATAATATTTGCTTGTCAACGTCATTGATGGAAGGCAGTATTTGAACGCACTCATCCAGAGTAAAGGACGTACGAGTGATCATAGGAGCTAACTTCGATTCTGATCAATACCTGGTAGCAGCAAATGTTAGCACAAGATTAACTAGAGTAAAAATCGTACGAAACCAGACGCAGAGAGAGCTAGACATCGGAAAGCTTCAATTATCAGAGGTAGCCACAGCCAACTGAAGCAAGCTCTCGCAACTTTTGGCACAGAACCCACCCCTTTCCATGCGATGACGATCCTGAAGCGTAGTGAAAACCCATTTCCGACTCTGTGAAAACTGCCGAAACAACCGCACTTGGTTTTGAAAACAGCTTGTCAATAAACCATGGTACAATGAGGAGAGTCGCATTGCAAATGATGAAAGGAACGCTGCACGTATGTCAATGCTTCTGTCAATTGAAACGCGAGCTTCGACTGAGCGGTATAGGGAGAAAAGAAAGGAGGTAAACCGTCTCTTTAGGCGTAAGAAACGGCAGTAAAGAAAGCGCGAGAGCGAGAAAATTGAGTCATACAGAAGGAGGAACGAATGCCGAAAATTATACCAAAATGTCAAAAACGGAACTAATAGACATGGCTCAGGGCCCCCCTTCTGTAAAGACAAGGACGGAAATCTCATCGCAGATGTGCTGAGCATGTTGGGAATATGGAGAGATAATTTATCCGCGCTACTGGTTCCTAAGATATCCAGTGACGATGAACACAATCGGTAATAATTTGGACGACGACGTTGATTGCCCCCTCCCAACCAAAACAAGGTCAGAACAGCTATTGCCCGACTTAAGAACAATAAAACCGCAGGAGCCAATGGATTACCGGCGGAGCTGTTTAGGGCTGACGCCGATGAGCTGATACGGTGTATGCATCAGCATATTAGCAAAATTTGGTTAGATGAATGCATGCCCGGCGATTGGAGTCTCAGTGTACTATGTGCCATATTGAAAAAAGGTGACCCGAGTCTCTGTGCCAACCACCGTGGAATAAGCCTTTTATCCAGACCATATAAGGTTCTATCAAGTATAATGTGCGAAAGACTAAAACCCATTATTGCTGACATGATTGGATCATACATGTGTGAAGTTAGGACTAGAAAATCAACAACTGTCCAGATTTTTACGCTACGCCAAATCCTTGAGAAGACCCACGAAAACAAACTGATACCTATCATCTATTTGTCGATTATAAGGCGGCCTTCAATGGGCCTATAATGGAGAAACTCTACGAAGCAATGTATGAGTTTGGTGTTCCTGCAAAACTCATACGGCTTTGCAGGATGACGTTGACGAACACCAGATCCGCAGCGAAAGTTAGTAAGGATCTTACCGAACCCTTCGGAACTAAGCGAGGCCTCAGGCAAGGCGAAATCCTATCGTGCGATCTTTTTAACACTTTAATGGAGATGATTATGAGAAAAGCTGTAGTCAACATGAATAAAACCATCAGCAGGAAAATTCCCAGCAGGAATATTCCCAGGAATATTCCCAGGAAAATTCCCATTCGCGTATGCTGATGATATAGATATCATTGGGCGCACAATTGGAGAAGTTACTGCGGGGATTTTGAGAATTGAAAAACAGTCAGCAAAAGTGGGTCTGACAATAAATGAGGGCAAGACATAATAAATGGTCTCAACGAGCAGGGCCTGCATGCGATTAGACCAAAGCGTGAACGTTGATATCTGTTACAATTTCGAGGTGGTGGACGAATTTATATACCTCGGATCTGCCAGAAACACATATGGCAACGTCAGTCTTGAGATCCAGCGAAGAATTGTGCTTCCGAATAAATGTTATTTTGGGCTAAGCAAGGACTTTTGAGGTAAAGCGTTCTCTCGAGTGACTAAAATCCAGCTATACCACACTCTCATACAACCTGTTTTGCTTTATGGCGCAGAATCCTGGGTCATATCGAAAGCAAACGAAATATCTCTAGGAGTCTGCGAAAGAAAAATACTTCGAATATTTATAGCCCTATAGTGCACAACGGCGAGTATTGGCGACCAGCAATTTGGTTTGTGTTGTTCGACCAGCTAGACGACTTTACGTAAGGACCCCGGTCTAAACCCATACAGCATACAGCTGGTGCAGGAGCTGACACTGGGCGACCTACCACAACGTCGTATTTTCGTTGATTGGGCATTCGAGTAGCTGGAACAAGATTACCTGTTATCACCTAAAAATAGTGTTCAGTGACGAGGCCCACTTTTATCTCAATGGGTATGTTAGTAAGCAGAATTTCTTAACTTGTTCTGAAGAACAGCGAGAGGCTGTTCAAGAGTTGCCAATGCACCCTGAGAAAAGGATTGTTTTGTGCCGTTTATAACCCGGTGGTATCATTGAATCGTACTTCTTGCCGCAACGTTACAGTCAATGCAACAATGTACCATTCGATGATCACGTACTCTTTTTTGCTAAAAATAGAAGAATTGTACATGGTTGACATGTGGCTTCATCCTGTTGAAGCACACAATACTACGGACCAATTGAGAGGCGACTTTGATGAGCAATTCATCTCACGTTGCGGCGCTGTCAATTTGTCGCCTCGTTCGGGCGATTTGACCCCATGAGTCAATTTTTTGTGGGAGCACGTGAAGTCCGTCTAGAGGTATTGTGGCCATGGAACATTAGATGTGCCATTGGCGACATACCTGCGAAAATGTTGCAAAAAGTGTGGTATACTAGGACTTTCAGAATGCACCACGTGAAGCGTATCCATTGCCAACATATTTATGAAATAATTTTTAAGAAGTAAAAGGCAGGCATCGATTTATCGATCCAAATAAATATTTCATTCACTTGTACAAAATTTTCTGTGTTTTGTTAAATTTTCATTAAACAATTAAAAAAAAAATTCATGAGGTATCCTGGGACACCCGGTAGGAACGAAGTTCCTTTCGCTTTGTCTTATGTACTATATAGTTCCATCACGCCTAAGGCGCCTGTTGAAAAATGCGATCATTTAAATTGATCTTTAAGAGAAGATACTTTTTGTAAAATGATAAACTTTTTTTAAGAAAAAATTCTTTTTTATAGGAATCTTTTTTTTAAAAAAAAGTATGCTTCTAGGACCATTTTGTAAGAATATGTAACGGGTTTTTCAACAGAGACGCTACAAAAGTAAATCCATAGGGACAGCAAACGACACCATATTTTTTCCCGCTCTTTTGACATTTCTCTTCAGTAAGGTTTGCCATTTCATCATGGAAAGATATACGAGCCAACAACGAGTCGAAATTATTAAAATTTACTACCGAAATTTGGAGTCAGTGGCCTGAACTTTAAGAGCGCTACGTCCAATTTATGGTCGTCATAATCGTCCTACCAGATCAACAATTGAGCGTCTAGTGGAAAAATTTGAATCCACAGGCACAGTACAAAATGTTCCCATGCCAGTGAGACAAAGAAGTGCCCGTAGTGTCGAGAATATTGCTGCCGCTGAGGCTTCAGTTCAAGAAAGCCCAAATGTGTCTCTCACACGTTGTTCGCAAGCGTTTGGCATTTCTGTGACGTCGTTGTGGCGAATTTTGCGAAAAGATCTTGGCCTACATCCTTATAAGATCAAATTGACGCAAGAACTGAAGCCGCTAGACCACCATAAGCGTCGTATGTTCGTGAATTGGGCAGAGCAATAACTTGAAAATGATTCGGATTTTCATCGGAAAATCATCTTAAGCGATGAGGCTCATTTCTGGCTGAATGGCTTCGTCAATAAGCAAAATATGCGTTATTGGTCAGACAGCAATCCACACGTAATCCATGAGGCATCATTGCATCCCGAAAAAATTACGGTTTGGTGCGGTTTATGGGCCGGCGGCGCCATTGGACCGTTCTTCTTCCGTGATGATCAAGACCGGCACATTACTGTGAATGCGAATCGCTACCGTTCAATGACAACCGAATATTTTTGGCTCCAATTGGATAATATGGACTTGGAGGACATGTGGTTCCAACAAGACGGCGCCACAAGCCACACAGCGAATGCCACAATCAATTTATTGGAAACCAAGTTTGGTGAACGTGCTATCTCACGAAATGGCCCAGCCGATTGGCTGCCTCTGTCGTGGGATTTGACGCCGTTAGATTATTTCCTGTGGGGCTACGTCAAGTCTATGGTCTATGCCAACAAGCCAGCGACGATTAATGAACTTCGTACGAATATCGAACGTGAAAGTGCAGCAGTATCGGCCGATTTATGCTTGAAAACCGTCGAAAATTGGGTTCAACGTCTGGACTTCTGCAAGCGTGCCCGTGGTGGCCAAGCAAAAGAAATCGAGTACCATACATAATGGCATCGAACGTACTTTCACAGGAATAAAGAATTTCATTGGTATCTAAAAGCGGTTTTATTTTATTTAAAAAAACTTTTGTAGCGCTCTTATTGAAAAAGCCGTTATTATATTTTCCCGAAAAGATCCTTTTTGAAATAGAGGTACTTCTTTTATTAAAAGCAAAGGTTTTTTTTAAGAAAATGTAAGATTTCTAGGAAGAAGTACATTCTGTAAGAAAAGGGTATGTTTGTTTTTTACAAAGAATTGTTTTTTTAAGAACAACTACTAGTGGTACTCGTTTCAGAAAAAGGATATTTTTTTAGGAAAATTTGCTTATTTTCAGAAAGACTACTTGTCTCAAGAAAAGAAATGGTATTAATTTATTTTTAAGAAATGTACTTTTAAGAAAGGGAATTTTTGTAAGAAAATGTGTTTTTTAAGAGAAGGTATTTTTTTGGAGAAAAGTTTTTTTTTAGAAATGGTCCATATTTCAAGAATATGTAAATTTTTAAAAGCAGGTACTTATCTCCAGAAAAGTTATTTTCACTAAAAATGTACTCGTTAAAGAATATTTAGGTTTTTAGAATAGGCAATTCGTTGTCAGAAAATGTGATTTTTTAAGACAAGGTACTTATTCGAAACAATTATTTTTTTCTGAGAAAAGGTACTGTTGTAAGAGAATGTACTTTTTTAGGCAAAGGTACTTCCTTAAAGTAAGGTATTTTTTCAAGAAAATGTATTTTGTTTAAGAATATGAATTTATTTTTTTTCAGAAAATTTACTTTTTTAAGAAATGACACTTATTTATGGAAATGACCTTTTTTAAACTTCTTTCACTTTGACTTTTCTAAATTTACTTTTTATTGGGTTCAAAGCCTCAATATATGTGACCTGGTCTACGAAAAGAGAGCTTACGTGCGAAAACTAGTTGTCTGTGAAAAAGCTGTTAAAAGTAAGCAACTCGTTTCGTCAGTTTCTCATTATCTCGTTAATTGTTCTCCGCGCCGGACGTCCAGTAAGTGTTGTTGTTGGTCCAGTAAGTGTTGTTGTTGGTCCAGTAAGTGTTGCTGTTGGTCGGAATATTATTATAGTTCATCGTGTAAGTTGCTAGTGTGGAACATTTAAAAAATAACACTGAAGAAGTGACATTTACTGTTTCTGTTGATTATCGTCTTCGCATTTCGCATGAAATGAAACATGAGTGTTGATGAGGAGTTCAGTGCCGTATACGGACAATATTTCCATGAAAAGGATGATGAAAACTATGAAGAGAGCGATGATGATGAAGACGAAGTATGTGTATCTCAGGCAAAAGCTGTATCGGCTGAAAAAGTCGTCTGGTATGAATGGGACAGCTATTTTAAACCACTGTACAAGTCACTTGTTGGAATAACGCAATTCCATTATTTCATAATCTCTACAGATTGTGTAAAAACAAAGAAATTCGCAGACAGTGAAGAAGTGCAGTTCTTTAAGCTTCTGTTAAAACCTATCGATCCTGAAATGCCGAAAGTTATACAACCAGCCGGTTTATCTTTGGAACGTCAGTGGTACATCTATCACAATCTTCGCAGCTTAGTTTCGGATATATCTAAAGTAGATATTGTGGCTCCATTGCCGAAAGATGTTCCATCGAAGAAACGGAAGGCAAAAACTAGTGAAGATATTCGAGGAACCAGGTCCATCTTCCTCAGGATAAACATGTAAAAAGATCTCAAGGAAAACGACAACAAAGAAAAATACATAAACTACTCAGCATTATTATTTTTGGCCCATAATACGTTTTTCTAGTGTATAATCATGTCTTTATAGCTTATAATTCAATGTATTTTGTTCATTAGCAATAAATTATATTTTGTCGTATTTTTACTCTTCTTTCTCTACATTTTTAGTACCCTTCTAAGCAAGTTAGGATTTTCTGCTTTTCACCACGTGAAAAGGCATCTCATCTTCCATCCGAATCAACCAAAAAGTGAAAATTGATTTTTTGACACCTAAGCCCCCTTTCCGTAGACCAGGTCACATATACTAAATATGGGTTACAGGCTCCACCTAGAAACCTCCCCATTAAACAAGAAATTTCCCAACATGTGTGAGACATCCAACTAGTCTAGACACAAACCAAAGCAAAAGTAAACAATGTAGTTGATAATAGTGGGCTGTAGTTTTATAGTGTTTAAAAAAAAATTGTTTAATTTTTTTTCATTTAGCCCCCATCCCACAACGTGCGATAAGGAACTTCGTTCCAAAAACAAAATCACCCATTATATGCCATAAATTACTTGTACGTCCAGTTCTCGGTCTTAAAAAACACACAGGCTAACAATTTAATGACCTGCACCGGGATTCCGTAACCTTTTAACGATAAAAATCGGTAGTTAACTTGACAAAATTTGGAAATTTTCTATAGACATTTTATGAATTTTGGCAAATTAACTACCGATTTGTATCGTTAAAAAGTTACAGAATTCCTGTGCTGGTGAGTTCAGTAAAAAAAACCTTGATTCCTATTACATCCCAAGCAGAATTTGGACACAGCCTCTGACAATCACTGAACCATGTTAATCCCATTTCTATACTAATGGCTTGTTACCTAGACTTTTGCTCCTCTTCCGACAGAGTTTTGTTTAGCGTTTAAATGAGAATGGTGGTTTGATCTCTGTTCTGACCAGCTTTCGTTTATTTCGACGACGGTCACCTTCGTTACTGATGGCGACACTAACGAGTGCTTAGCCATGAAAAAAGCTTCTCCATATCCTTCGAAGCAGGTGTAAGACTGTAAGTCCCAACCAGTGAGTGTAAAACTAGAAAGAACACAGGTCACTGATTGTGAGAAGCTCTCCCCAAATTCCTTTATGGGATGTAATGGGAAACCGTATCATCTACTTATATGTATGTATGTATTCATGTCTAATTTCCTAAAATCAGTCTGTGCGCAATTGCATTCTTTGGCGGGAATTAATCTGCCATGTTATTTTTATCATTATTTATTTATCGACGTTACTCTTCCCCTAAACACTTTCATTCAAACTGCTCTTTCCGATATTTAATAGAATTTATAACTTTTATATATCGATTATTAAACAAAGGTGTAAAATGTTCATAATTATATTTCACACATTCTCTATGTTTTGCTGTTTTTTGCATTATTTTTATTTAATTTGATATCGTATTTGTTTTTATTAGACAAAATTATAATTAAATATTTATTCACACAAAAGCAACATTTCAGGAGTTAAACGTGGTGAAAAAAAACCCCAAACTAAGTTTAGCATTTGTTATGATAATCATATTTAAAATTTAGAGTGGCTTCGATTTAGTTAAATGTGTATGGGATGGCAGCAGACATTAAAAGGCCTGTCAGCAGCGTAGCTTATTCTGTTTTTAGAGGATACAGGAAAGAACCTAGTAAGTTATTGATGTGTTAACATCTATAGGCTCGGCTGGGGCAGTCTATCAAAGTGGACACATGCAAACAATACACAGCGTTGGCATCACATACGTGATTGTTGTGCAGCAATAGTCTCTGCCTGAAAATAAGTATGATGGTATTGATGTAGCGTCAGCGAACAACCAAGCAGGTCGTCGTCGCCAAAGAGTATTGAATAGTATACAGAACTCATGGGACGAATTGTCTGACTCAAAAGCACTGGCAACATCTGTCGAATGATTCAAAACGTATTACTCTCTTTTTGCCATGACTGAGTCCATTCATAATTTTGATGTGAAGCATTGATACGTTTTGAAACATTTATGCTTTTTGTATTGTTTTATGTAATAACAATGTCGACATGGTGCATTTATATTGAAATATTCTATAAAGAAAATAAGACTCGTTTATGCTCTTTTACTCAGGCTCTCTACATGGGATCGGAAAAAGAGTGCAATAAGTGCTCTATAAAATTGAATACTTTTTGTCGTCCCTCTGCTTATGACAAAACAAAAACAATTATTGCAGTGAACTAGATATTGCTTTATTTATTTAAACAATATTAACCTAATGTTAAAGCAAATGTAAGAAAAAAAAGTGCAATAGCAAAAGAGCCTTCAGCACAAAAACTATTCTTTTTTTATTTTCCAATGTAACATTTACTAATGTGTTCATAGAAATGTAACAAAAAGGTGTTAACACATCGCCCGTGAGTTCGAACACTCATTGATTTTTTTATAATGAATTTCTAACAACAATGTTTCTAAGCTTAGTCACTCGTTAGTCAAGAGTTGATTCATAAGTTTTCTATCTTTTCTCTAACTAATATGTCTATTTTAACAAAATCGAACTCTGATAGTCTGTAAAGTTAGCATGTATTCGTTCACTGCGTAACCTCTCGAAGGACATAGTTTGCTTGTAATTTTATGTTACTAGAAGGTCAAATTAACAGAGAACTGAATTTACCAATCGTTCGTTCAAAAACACTTTGCCTGCCGACTCTAGTATTAAACTTATCCAGAACGGTCTTAGTGTAACCTTGGTCTTCGAAGCGGCAAAATCTAATAGTCTGATTCCGCTATCGGATATGTTGGCGTGTAGGCTGAACTTGCTATGGTGCAAAGACATTGCGAAAGACAAATCCCTTGTCGATTTTAACATTAAAATCACCTTGAACAGTCTTAATGCCACGGCCAGGGAAGCGGTCGAATGTTTCCTTTAGGCGCTTATATCACATGTCCGTGATGTCATGGTATTTTCTTCCTTCGGGGCATGTACACAAGGTAGAGATATGTTAAAGAATTTCGCTTTTATGCGAATGGTGGCCAATAGATTCACTCACGGGATTGAACTTTGAGACCAGCTGTCGCAGTCGTTTGTCACCTACAAATCCGCAACCAAATTCATGCTTTTTCTTATGGCAGCTGTATTATATTTCCCAAATCTTCTTCCTTGTACATACAGGACCTGCCGATCGTATCGCCTGTATAGCAGTAATGTCAGCGCTATATTTCTTGAAGACATATGCCAGGTATATATTGCCACCGGATCTGCCGAGGGTATATCTATAAATCGTGGTCACCATAACGTTCGTCAGGTTCATGAACAACTTGGGGGGTTTCATGCATCTCATTCCCATTTCGTCTCACTTATAATTTTTGTCTTGAACAAATTCTCAGTAGTATTTCGTTAGGATCATGTCAGTAGGTGATGACAATTTTTATACAATTCCATGACATGTCACTAGTTTGAACTTAGGTGACATAAATCTATGTAAGACCGTCCTGTTGATTAGTCAGCCCTATGCCATGACTGAGTCTTACTAAGAACAATGCTGAGTGTCGATGGAGGAAGTCTTTTTCATCTGACAACTGCGAATCATGGTTGTGGATTTTGAAATTATTCAAAAACTTCAACCGAAAAATCTATATTTGTCACATATTTCATAACTACAAATATAGATTTTTCGGTTGAAGTTTTTGAACATAGGGTGGGTAAAATCCCATACAAACAAAAAATAACTTTTAGGTCACCACCTAAAAATGAAGTTCAGAGTGTTTAATGACTATTTGCAAAATATTGCGATTTTGGGTTCAGGAAATTGTGAGCTATTTTGCTTTAAAAACACCTTTAATTATCAGGTTTTTTGGGTGTAACTTTTAAGATGTTGCAGATATTTGGAAAATTTATTATGGGTACGTAGACCTTTATGAGTTCTTACATTGCACATATTGGTTTTATTTGTATTTTTGAAGTTGATTGTAGAAGTTTAAATTCCGTTTGCTAGTGGATTTTCGTGGAGTCCTAAGAAAAAATCAAAATAACGCCGTCATTTTTACTCGCATATTAACACTGAAGATGCCATTGTGAAGGTTATTAACTCAGCATCGTAGCTCGGTATGATTCTTGGGTACATAACGTGAAATTATACATCTTATTTTAATTTTTGTCGGTAGTATTTCAAAATTTTTCGAAAGTTATCATTTAAAACTACATTGATCGCAAAAATTGTTGCAAATTTTTACCCGCAGTAAAAAACGCTATTTAATACCTTTGAAATGATATATAAATTATGTATATTCGAAAAGAAATGGTCGAAATATTTGCATTTTTGTAAAACAACTTTGAAGCTTTCAGGTCTATAAAACAGTTTAATATTGAATGTGAATGCGTTAAATGTTTCAATAAAATTTTGTTTTTTTTTTTAATTTTTTTTTTGGATTTTAAAGAAACATAATCAATTAAACTACCGAAACATTGTATTTCTCTTATTTTTCCGATTTTATTGAAACATTTAATGCATTCACTTTTTAGAAAAAGGCTACTTATCACAACGAAATGGTTTCAACGAGCAGGGCCTCCACGCGATTAGACCAAAGCGTGACCATTGATAACCGTTATAATTCCGAGGTGGTGGACGAATTTATATACCTCGGCTCTACCGTAAACAAAAACAACTACATCAGCCTTGAGATCAAGCGGAGAATTGTGCTTGCGAATAGATGTTATTTTGGGCTAATCAAGCACTTTAGAGATATAGCCTTCTCTCGAGTAACAAAAGTCCAACTATACCAGACACCCACACAACCTATTTTGTTTTGTGGCGCAGAATCCTGGGTCTTATCGCAAGCAGACCAAACACCTTGCAGAAGTCTTTGAGAGGAAAATATTCCGAAAAATGTATGGCCCTATAGTGCATAACGGCCAGTTTCGGCAACACATGAACCGTGAGCATACTGACATTGCCATAGTAAAGCGGATCAAAATAACGCGGTTGCGGTGGCTAGGTAATGTCAGTAGAATGGATGTAGATGAACCAGCACGAAGGTTTTTCGAAACCGAACTCGAACTAAGACGAAAAATAGGAATACCAAGAGTCTGCTGGAGGGATCAGGATGAATTTCTGCGTACTTTGTTTAAGAATATGAATAGGTATTTTTTTTTGAAAAAATTTACTTTTTTATTAAGAAAATACCCTTTTTTAAGAAAATGTAATTTTTATTAAACTTCTTTCACTTTGGATTTTCTAAATTTACTTTTCATTGGGTTAAAAACTACAATATACTAAATATTGCTTACAGGTTCCACCTAGAAAACTTCCCATGAGTCATGAAATTTTGCAACATATTTGAGACATCTAGTTAGTCTAGACACAAACCAAAGCAAAAGCAAATAATATAGTTGATAATACTGGGTTGTAGTATAATAGTGTAGACAAAAGTTGTTTAATATTTTTTCATTTAGATCCCAGCCCGCATCGCACGATAAGGATCTTCGTTCCAAAAAATTTAAATACGTGTTTTCCTATTCTCTACCACATATGTAGACATATTACTTTAGTGTACACATTTTATTTAGGGGGGGGGGGGGGGGAATACATAGAGTAATGTCATACAGAGCTGTGATTCTTCTCAACTGAAATTTCCTTTCATACTATTCGTGGTGCGGTCGGTGCGATCGAGAGTTCTGAGTCATTACACTATGTCTTTCACGCGCGTGTTCGACGCGTGCCTAACACGTTTTGTTGGTGAGGGCTGTAGTGTTGCTGGCGGGGTAGCCATTCACGCACGATACACAAATTGTTGGGGGAAGATTTGACGTTTCTCACTCTTCACTTTCGTATTTCTGCCATTTGTTTCATATAAATTCTCATATCGAAGTGAAAAGGTGTTATTGATCGGTATAAATAATTAATTTTTAATAAATTAACTGAGAATGCATCACTTTCAGAACTTTTCCGAATGTGAGATAACGAAGTCAATACCGTGAATTTCCTTTGTTGATGAATTTAATTAGAATAGGCCACTTTTACAAATTTTTAAGGATGTAAGAATAACAGAGATCAACAGGTTAAACGTAAAAAACTGCAGGGGTGGTTACAAGCTAAAACGCAGAATGTAATGTAATCGTGATTCACGTAGGCTTGTTAAAGGAGAATAGCGTGATAATTGCAGCCTGACAAGCATAATCTAAATGGAGAGTTATATGACGTAAATTGACGTACGCCAGGTGGAATAACGAAAATTGTTGAGTTAAATTTTTCATGTCGTTCCGGTGAAAAATTGTGATATTTTATTGTATTGTATTTTATTCCACAAAACGACATACCGTTGCTGATTTCCTATTGGTTGGTTTGAGCCATTGCCTCTATCTGTTATTATTAAAGCAATACTTTTCAACATCCAACCGCGCGCCTGCAACACAACAAATGACATCAAATTAGTGAGAGAGTTGGCTGCTCTATACCTCATTATTCTATGGAAGTATATATATATATATGAACAGAATCAAAACGAAAATTTTCTATCAAAATCAAATATATCATTTGTTGCTAATAATCGACAATTTTGTTCTGCTCTCTTTAATGCAAAATATTAAAAATATTTTAAAATTTTAAATAAAAATGCAAAAAATTTTTTAAACCCCTGAAGGGGTATACGAATGAAATCCACGTTAAAATAAACCTAATTAATAAACAGAATTCAATCAAATTTATGGTTGACGTGATACATAATTGTGTTTGAAACTGTTTATTGCCAATTATAAAAATGAATAAAAATAAATTTAAAATCAGACAGAACAGGTGAAAAGTAATCGACGACGAAGGACAGACATCAAATACCCAAACACGTGCAACTAACATAGTTGTAACAAGATGAGACAGCAAGAGACTTGGTCGAGGAGTGTTTGTGAAACCAAATGTTGGACACCGTTTCTAAGCCAAAGCTTGTGAGTTTAAGGCGATACAATTACACAGTTTGCCTGTGTCAAGAAAAAAGTTGACCAAATTTTTCTAGAATTTTTAAAAAAAATATTGTGTTACTCGGCTACTACTAAGAAGCAATTCTATTTGTGCCATTTTCATATCGAGTTAATTTGTAATTACCCGTAATATCCTTTATATGTTCAACGTAGCGTATGATTGATATTTAATTTGTTATAACACTCAAACGTCATAACATCTCTGCTCCTTCCCCATGATATAAACAAAAGGACGACCTTTTACTCGCAGTAAATGTCGTTAGTAGCTAAATGTTAAATGAGTGTAAAGTGTGAGGCGATGGGTTGTTGGTCCTGGCAAGGACTTTCACCATCATGCTTAAAGGCATAAATCATGCGGCTTATAATGTTAATGTCTATAATAATCACATTAACAAATTACTTTACGTTAACGACCGTCATCTGCCTGAGCATTAACCCCCCTTCAAATCCAAATAAAACCGCACCACAATATTTAGTAAATGTCCTGATACGTTGCTGCTCGTAGTCCTGTGAGTATTTCAATATGTCTCTCACGCGCCATGTACCAGAGTGAGAGACAAATTTGCTACTACAAATTTAGCCAGGACTTGAGCTTGACAAAGACACAGCATCAGTAGTAGTACGATTACAAATATTTGAAAGCGTTTCTAACAACCCAAAATGTAACAGCATAATCATAAATAATATTGTAGCTAATGGTTTATGAAGCGTGTATGAGAAATTAACTGCAACAAAACAAGCAGGACCATAAAGATTATCTTTGACGAGGCAGGATAGAGAAAAAAAATGTATAAAATAGGAAACATTTTGGAAAATAAAACAGGATAATATAAAATACCAATGGGGTGCTAATGTCCGTAAAGGACTAAAAATTACAACATGTAATGCAGTTGGGGAGGCGGCATGTTTATGCTTGTTATCCGACACTGTCCGAAATAAATTTAAAAATCGAGTATAAACATTGCATTGAGCGAATTCTTATGATAACATGTCCACAGTGAAAATTGACAAGGATTATTTTCGTAGAATATTCGCATGTTCTGTTTCAAAGTTAAAAGGGTCCTTTTCGTCCTTTGTTCAGAAAGTACCAAAAATGTACACTAAAATGAGCAGCTACGGTTTCGGAATGTTTTACGAGGTTATTCCCCATTAAATTTTATAATAGGTAATCACAGACAGAATTCTCTATCCTTATTTTCAGACGTTCTTTATGTCCTTTTTTCAAACAAGGTCAAGAAAACAGCACCAAAATAACCAGACAAATATCCAAATGTTCTACCAATTTATGGTGGAATAGTAACGGGTTTTTAAATAAGAGCGCTTTTTTAAAGCATAAATCGCCCGATACTGCTGCAATTTGACGTTCGATATTCGTACGAAGTTCATCAGTCGTCGCTGGCTTGTTGGCATAGACCAAAGACTTGACGTAGCCCCACAGGAAACAATCTAACGGCGTCAAATCGCACGACCGAGGCGGCCAATCGACTGGGCCATTTCGTGAGATAACACGTTCACCAAACTTTGTTCCAATAAATTGATTGTGGCATTCGCAGTGTGGCTTGTGGCGACGTCCTGTTGGAACCACAAGTCCATATTATCCAATTGGGGCCCAAAATATTCGGTTATCATTGAACGGTAGCGATTCGCATTCACAGTAATGTGCCGGTCTTGATCATCGCGGAAGAAGTACTGCCCAATGGCGCCGCCGGCCCATAAACCGCACCAAACCAAAATTTTTTCGGGATGCAATGATGACTCATGGATTACGTGTGGAATGCTATCGGACCAATAACGCATATTTTGCTTATTGACGAAGCCATTCAGCCTGAAATGAGCCTCATCGCAGAAGATGATTTCCCGATGAAAATCCGAATCATTTTCAAGTTGTTGCTCAGCCCAATTCACGAACATACGACGCTTATGGCTTCAGTTCTTGCGTCAATTTGATCTTGTACGGATGTAGGCCAAGATCTTTTCCCAAAATTCGCCACAACGCACAGTGGTCCAAGACGCCAATCTAGCTGGAAAAAAGTCACAACTTCTCTTCGGAAGCAGCTAGAAGTATGAAATTTTGGAATTATGTATTTCTTATTGAAAGCATTCTTTGTACAAAAAATGGGCGTTGTAGGTAAAATGGGCGTGGCAATTTTTATGACATTTTTAAGAGTACCTATTTTGGCAATATTTTCAAGGACGACTCGAACGGAGGTTTCGGGCATCTCTTTTTAAGATAAAAGATAAAAAAATTACGTTATAGGGGAGTTTTCTCTATAAGGGAGTTCGTTATAGAGGAGTTCGACTGTAACAAATTCCCACCACCAATATGCTCCCTGGGTACCCCACTAGATTCGAATAGATATATTGCACTAATATACAAAACAACATAAGAATATAAATATATACTTCAAATAATAATCATTTATTTAAATTATTCTACATCTTCTTGTATGAAAGGATCTAAAAGTAACGAAATGACTTCATCGTCTAATAGGTCTTCATTTCGAGAGCTACGAAATGGCTTTGTTGAGAAAGATGAAATTAAAGGATCTGATGACAGAAGCAAATAATTGAAAAGATCTTCCATTGTGTTCTCTCGTGACATTTTTCTAGTGTGATGTTCGCGAATAAATCTAAAATCTTTGTTTCGAGACTCTAGTGCTTCCTCCGACATCATTCCTATCGGTAGTGCCGCATTTTGAATTATGTCTGCGCCGTGGATCAAAATTTTGTGTACACTCGATGGCATATAGTACCATTCATAGAGTTCTACGTATAGTTCCGCAGTTTCCATTGCATATTTACGGAATGCTTCCACATTAATTGCATAACCAGATGACATAGTTCTCAAAATTATTCCTAGTCTTTTTATTAAAGTTTCATTTACTCCTGTTATTTGAGAAGCTAAGGAGGGTTGTTGAAAAAATTTTCTAGCGGTATTACCGTCATTTGTGTTTCCTTCTCCCGGCTTAGGAATATCAATTAATAAATTCATTTCCGATTTCAGAGCGCTAATTATTTCTTCTTTTCTTTTCTTCTGTGAAGCTTTATCGGACTCACTACGAGCTTGCCATTTTTTAATATCACTTTTGTAAGATATATGCAATACACATTCCAGGCACCTTATCCACGCATGCAATGTCGATAAACCATATTCGTAAAGATTGGCCCTTACATTCAAGGCTTTAATTTCGTGCAGTTTATTCATAGTAGTTGGCGTTGCTCCACAAATACCACATGTTTGAGTAGAGGAATCGCTTAGAATTGAGAAAACCTTGCCATCAATCATTGTTAAATAAAACACATGTTTAACAGTAACTGTTTTATCTTCAGTGTTACAAACTGTTGACACTATTGCATTAATTTGATTTTTTATGAAATTAGTTTCATCTTGAATCAAAGATTTTGTTTCCTTTTCAAAAATCAGTTTAATTGGCCTGCAAAAACGTGTAGATGATGGACGTGGGTTTTCCCATATGATGTGGTTATCGTCCTTTAGCTGCAAAGGTACCAAGCAAATTGCAAACAAATATTGATCTGTTTTACGGGAATCATTTGAACTAAAGTTTTGCTTATAGGTTGAGTGCCCACTGCTACCGTCACATCCCCATTTATAAATCAAAGTCAATTCCGTATAATTAAATTGCTCTATGACCTCTTTTTGTAACTTCACAATTCTACATGCAGTGTGATCAACTAAGTCCTGCAGAGGCACTTCTGCTATTACATCGGATACCTTTATTCCATTACTTGGGTAGCACTTTTTTTTAGCTTCCAAAATTCTATGATAAGATGGGTATATATCCGCGTTACGGATCTTAGCACCAGTACGCATCGCATTATAACTTGCTTTTGTATATTTTCCATCGATAAACAGACGTAATGCTTCTTCATCTGTATATGGTACTGGTTCCTTAGATTGTGCATTAGCAAATTTTTTAATTTTTGTTGCTCTCGTTGGAGAGTCAATTATGTTCTTTAAAATCGCTGCAGCATTCCTCTTGCCAGATTTATAAAGGCTAACGCCAGCAGCGAAAGCTAGTTTGTCAGGTGAACATCCACTAACTAAAGCCGACACTTCCAAACGCTTTCCTCTTTCAGATTTACCTGAAAAATCTGATCGAGGTCTACCAAAATTTGACGTTGACGGTTGAAACCCTAAATCCTCTGGAATTTTAGTCACGTTTTCAGAAGGAAGGCCAAATACGCCATTTAACCAAATTTTGTTGGAGTGTTCAAAAGTTTTCTTTGATCTTTTTGCTTTTATCCATCTGTCATTGATTGAATACGTTAATCTCCGTACAGCCAACTTAACTTTATTACAATAATCTTCTGGTTTAGTTTTCTGTAACCCACTCTTAGCAAAAAAATAGCTAATGACAGCTTCTAGCCTTTTGCCTTCCATTTCGGAAATCCACACATTGTATAGTTCTCTTCGTGTAATGGGTATGTTATCTGTATATGTATATAAAAAGTTTTCCCGTCAATAATTGCAGCTAATTTTTTTTCCATAAAAAGTGGACATTACACAGATCAACAGGGCACAATTCATTTCACGGGAATCCACGGGAATCCTATTTAAAAGTTACTCTAAAAACCATAAAATGCTAAATTTTTACTACACAAAACACATATTTCCTTTTACCTATTATTTTGCACACAGAACATTTAAATTCGACATTTATTTATCATATAGCTTAAACATACCTGACATAATGCAGTGCAAAAAAAATAAAGACAAAATTTGCTCTTGTTTTATGTTACGATCAGTTCAAATATGATGCTGTCAATCAACTGGGCTTCTATAACAACAGTGATAATGCAATTGTTCATTTTCAAAACATCATAACAAAGCAAACAAGCAAAAAATAAAAAAACCTGATATACAGTTATGAACAGTGGATAGATATCTAACATTTACCAAACAAATTATGTGAACTTTGAAACATAAAAAAATTTACTTTTTTTCGGTAGTAAATTTTAATAATTTCGACTCGTTGTTGGCTCGTATATCTTTCCATGATGAAATGGCAAACCTTACTGAAGAGAAATGTCAAAAGAGTGGGAAAATATGTGGCGTCGTTTGCTGTCCCTATCGATTTACTTTTGTAGTGCTTGCGTTGAAAAACCCGATATTGACTAGAGGATTTTAGAGACGAGAATCCTAAATGTTGTATTTGCATAAGTCCTTTTTTAAAAATTGAAATCTTAACATCTAAATCTGAGATGGTTTGTTTTGATTCTAATCAATTTTATTATAATACATTTAATAATAACAGATACAGAGGGAAAAGGTCTCCAGCGCTAATACTTGTGGAGATATGATGGTGAAGTAACCATAGGTTTCAGGACGAGGATATTGAAGAAGAGGACGTTGGAGAAGACCCGAATAACATTGTCTGTAATTTTTTAAGTCATGAAAATATAACCACATACGTTAAAAAATACCGAAAAAAAAAACACCCGTGTCTCCCAGTTTTGCCCTAAGTCATGCACTTCTTTTTTATGGGCCCCCAAAGATTTTGGTGTCATTTTTGCTGAAAAGTGATAATTTTCAAGGCTCATATCTTGCAAACTGTTCGGAATTTTTATTTACTCTCTGAGGGAAAGTTGTAGCTCTCGTCATAGAGAATAAAACTTGTCAACATATAAGATCAAAAAGCTTCATCTTTAACATATATATATGTCAACATATAAGATCAAAATCCCAAAAAACTTAAAAAAATTAGATTTTATTTACCTTTTTCCCCCTGTTCAGGTCCATAGGTAGCAAACCGTTCAAAATTTAAGGAAACACCCAACTACAAAAATGTACCAAAGATCTCAATGAACAAGTTTCTAAAACGTCTGAACTTCCTAGGAATGATTCTTATATTGTGTGCCGCGCCCCTTGTTGCGAGTCCTGAGCTTAGTGCTTTGCCTGTGCTGCTGCGGTCGGTGAGATAGCATAGTATCTCAATGTTGAAGTAAACGGTGTTAAGAATCATTCCTATTAAGTTCATATGTTCTAGGAAGGTGTTTACTGAGATCTTAGGTAAATTTTTGTAGTTGATTGTTTCCTTGAGTTTTGTACGGTTTGCTACCTGGACCTGAACAGGGGAAAAAATTTAAAAATTCTAATTTTTTAAAGTTTTTTGCGATTTTGACCTTGAAGATGAAGTTTTGTTGATTCTGTATGTTCGCAATTGTTGTTCTTGTTGACAAGAGCTACATTCTCTCCTCAGAGAGTAAATCAAAATTCCGAACACTTTCCAAGATATGAGCCTGACAAAATGATAACTTTTTGCAAAAAGAACACCGAGGCCCCAAATCTTTGGGGGCCCATAAAAAAAGTGCACGACTTTGGGCAAAACTGGGAGACACGGGTCTTTGTTTTTGTCTTTTATAGCGTAGGGGTGTCCGTATATGGTTATATTTTTTCGTATTGCACTGTGTGAGTCACAAAGTAATTTATTCGATTTAGATACGAAAGACCAGTCTAACTAATATTGTAATTGGTTTGTAAAAAATTTAATTCTTTCATAAATTCATCAATTCTTCCATATTTTACAAGGGTTTTATGCCATTTTTGTTTCTACTTTTGGTGGAATTTTGTGAAATTTTTTGAAAAGGGACTACAGGACATATAGACAATGTAGAGAAATTTCTTGAGCAATATATACATATTTGTTTGACAATATATTATTAGAACATACTGTGTTCAAAATAGACCATTCAACATTTCAATTCTAAGATTTCAAGATTTAAATTTTTAAAAAAGACTAAAAGGACATATGAAAATTCAAGTTGAAGGATTTTCGTCTGCGAAATCCTATAGTGAAATCCATCCAATTGAAATCCAATTGAAATTCATCCATTGAAATCCAGTGGTAGAACATTTGGATATTTTGCCGATCATTTTGGTGCAGTTTCTCGACCTTGTTTCAAAATGGGATCAAAACGACATCTGAAAATGAAGATAAAGAAATTTGGTCGTTGATAACCCATAATAGAATTTAATAAGAAATAAATTCACAAGAATCAATATTTTAAGAATCAATATTCACAAGAATCAATATTTATACACGATTTTTAAATTTGTTTCTGACAGTAGCGGATAAGAAAATTCAAACTTGCCACGCCCATAAAGGAAAAGTGTAGCCACACAGCGGTCTACATTTTTGGAGTTTAACTCTAATAATCTAGTGTGATCATTTGGCGCAGAAATCATCCACTCCCAAAATTGGTGTTGCACAGTGTTATCTATTCAAATGAAGCGGAAATCCAAAATTTTCTATTTCAACTCCTTTCTTTCCTTTTATTGCTCGTGTTCTGCAATAAAACAAGCAATCAGTTATCATTGGAAATGGTTTTATTGATTTTCAAAATATTCTTCGTGAAGATCAGTACACTTTTGCATGCAGTCAAACCAATTTTCCATGCACTTTTTCCACTTCGATTGAGACAACTCCAAAACATGGTTTTTGAACGCTTCAACAGCTGCTTCGGACGTCGAAAAACGTTGACCACACAGTATAAAGCAGTCATTGGGTGCCAAGTCAGGGCCGTACGGTGGACGACCAACCAATTCAACATGTTGAGTGTTCAAATAGCCCATTGTTTCAGCTGATGAGTGAGAACTCACATTGTACTGATGCAAACCGATTCGTTTTCTCTTGTTGTCGTTTATTATTTCTTCTAACATTGCTGGAAAACAGATGGTGGTATACCACTCAGAATTACCCGTCCTACATTTCACTAAAGGCATTGTAGTCACATGACCAGTTGTATCGAAAAAGTCGCTATCATTTGCTTCGAAGTGATTTTTCCACGAACAACTTTTGACCCACTTTTGCTGACTCTTTTTCAATTGTCGAAAACATCGCAGGAACTTCTCTCATTGTGCGCCCAATGATATACATAGCATCAGCATACGCGAGCAGCGTATGACTTTTGCTGCTGATGATTTTATTCATGTTGCGTGCAACTTTTCTCATAATGCTATCCATTAAGATGTTAGAGATCGCATGGTAGAGTGTCGCTTTGCCTGAGGCCCCGCTCGGTAGGATCCTCGGCAAGATCCTTTCAAACTTTCATTGCGGATTTGGTATTCGTCAAAGTTATCCTGCGCCTAATGATATCTGTATCATCAGCATTCGCGAGCAGCATGCGACTTTTGCTGCTGATGGTTTTATTCATGTTGACTGCAGCTTTTCTCATAATGATCTACATTAAGATGTTAAAGAGATAGGGTAAGGCGACGGTCAGTTTCGCAAGGTTCGGTAAGATCCTTGGCAATTTTCACTGCGGATTTGGTGTTCGTCAAGGTCATCCTGCAAAGGCGTATGGGTTTGAGGGAACACTCAGCTCAGACATGGCTTCGTAGTGTTTGTCCCGTATCGGGATATCGAAGGCCGCCATATAATCGACAAATATATGATAGGTGTATAACTGTTTTTCGTGGGTCTTTTCCAGGATTTGGAAATCTGGTCAGTTGTCGATTTTCCTGGCCAAAAGCCGCACTGGCATGATACAATCAGTCCAGCGATAATTGGTTTTAGTCTTTCGCACATTATAGTTTATGGAACCCTATATATTACGGATAAAAGGCTTATTCCGAGGTAGTTGACACAGAGGCTCGGGGCTCCTTTTCCAAACATGGGGCATAGTATACTGAGACTCCAATCGGCGGGCATGTATTTATCTATCCAAATTTTGCTAACTAGTTCATGTATGCACCTCATCAGCTTATCGCCGCCACCCTTAGACAGCTCCGCTGGAAATCAATCGGTTCCTGCGGCTTTGTTGTTGTTAAGCCGGGTAATAGCTGTTCTGACCTCGTCTTCGGTATAAGAGGGGCAATCAACGACGTCATTCAAATTGTGATCGAGACAATCGTCATTGGATATCTCAGGTACCAGTAGGAAACCGTCGGTGCCGTCGTTGGTGAATGGTACAGTGCGCGGCTCTTGTGCATGAGGACGTGGGTTCGATCCCTACTCTGACCACCTTAAATTCCTTTCGACGACGGTCACCTCGCTTAGTGATGGCGACACTATCGAGTATTTAGCCATGAAAAACCTTCTCAAAATACCGTTCGGAATCGGTGTAAAACTGTAGGTCCCAATCAGTGAGAGTAAAGCTAGAACGAATGAGAAGCTGTCCCTATTCCCTTCATGGGATGTAACGGGAAACCATTTATTTATTTATTTTTGGTAGGAAACCAGCAGGTCATGGAAACCGCCAGTAATTGCTTCAATGGGTAATGGAGCCAAGTGAAGTCAATGGCAATTTTTGTAAAAAAAAAATCATATTCTCCGATGAATCGCATTTTCGTCTGAGTGGCTTCGTGAATACACAAAACTGTCGCATTTAGGGCTCACAAAATCCTCATGTATTTCATGAGAAAGAAATGCACCCATAACAAGTAACAGTCTGGTGGGGATTTTGGTCAGGCGGCATGATTAGGCCTAAGTTTTTTGACGATGAGGCCGAAGTTGCAAAGTCTGTAAATGGCATTCGTTACAAGAGCATAATAACGGAATTCTAGTGGCCTCAACTCCACGTCATAGATCTGGACAACATATTGTTTCGCCAGTACGGCACCAGTTGCCACACCGCCCATGAAGCAATCGATTTATTACAGCAACGATTTCCAGAACAAATTATCTCAGGAAATTGTGATGTCAACTGGCCACCAAGATCCTGCGATTTAACGCCGTGCGACTTCATTCTTTGGGGGTTTGTCAAATCTCGAGTTTATGCGAATAAACCAGAAACCATTCCTGAGCTCTATTCCGAGAACCAACGCGTCATCTGCGAGATACAGCCACATCTCTGTGAAAAAGTCATGGAAAATTTCATGATAAGATTAATGGGCTGTCATCAGAGTCGTTGCGGCCATTCGACGTATATTTTATTCCGTAATTAATCGGAACGTGTCTTCTTTAAAATACAATAAAAACCCACAACTGTGTCAAAAATACGTGATTTTGTTTTAGAAGTAAAAAGTGCATTCTTACTGAGACTGGCTTTATTAAAGTTGTGTTGCACAAATGGAATTCAGAGAACTGTTGTATTTTTCTTAATTTGAAAAGGACATGGCTTCATTAAAGGGAAATAAAACATCGTTAGCAAGGGAAATATAGCAGCGTTAGAAAAATCATACAACTATTTAGTTTTTACTTGTACTCAAATATCATACTCTAGTTCTAGAATGCCATCATTTTACACCAGTTAGTATGCAAATATTTACAGAGTGTGGTAGCTAGAAATGTCGAGTTTTTATGTAGACAACTCAAATTATATTAAACTTTCTATGAGGACAATTTTAAACAGAAATCATGTAATGACGCTCTATATTACTACTGACTTTACGTTTACTTCTTTAACAGATACTATTTGAAAATATTTTCAAAAAATCTCAACGGTTTGCAAAAGTTTCCTATGAAATTTGTCTTCAAATTTCAGCATTTCCAGATATGTTCTGCTTTGTTGATAATAATGGGAAACATTTTATTTGTCTGGTACTAATTACATGTTTATCATTCCGGTCATACATTGATATTTGTTCTGGGCGATGTACAAGATACAGCTCGGCTCCCCCTTTCCACTTAATTTTTATTGAGCGCTTACATCAGACCCATCAGTTGATGCCAGCAGTGATATAAAACGTAAAAGCTGCTACAAATATGTAAATTAGTATTGTACAGGTCACAATAATAACATGACCATAAAATACACAGACATTTCAAAAATAAAAACTCAATTCACAGGAAATGTCATATACGC
The DNA here is from genome assembly GCA_963931995.1 of Phaonia tiefii. Taxonomy (NCBI): domain Eukaryota; kingdom Metazoa; phylum Arthropoda; class Insecta; order Diptera; family Muscidae; genus Phaonia; species Phaonia tiefii. Next base: position 38,783,665 of record OZ008371.1, on the reverse strand, counting down.
ACAGACACACACACACACATACACACACTTGCATATACAACCACGCACACCAACTCCTGACAGAACACAAACATACACGCACCGTACCATCTCCATTGTGAGTATCATAAAGTTGCTGTCGTATCGAGCTTATGATTACAACATGACAACATGACATGTCAGGATATAGCAAAGAGTCAGGATGCAGCAACAATACAACAGAGTCAACTGCCACATTTCCAATATTGCATTAAACATCTATGGGAGTATTGCTTGCATTGTCCCACTACAGTCAATATTGGTTGATTGAACTACAAAGGTTTATGGACAGCACACATACACACAAAAACACACACACATAACTACGCATTCGCTTGCATTGTTGCATCAACAATGTTGCAAGTTCTTGTTTTTAATTTAACCACATGATGACGACGCTGTTGATGATGGTGACGCCGAAGCTGACGCTGACGCTGACGATAACGATGATGTGGGTAAAAACTTAAAACAAATAGTTTTTACTTCATCCTTGTTGGAACAGTAATTCCACTGAAATGTTATGGAGAAATCATTGGATGTTAAGGGAAGAGGAAATAGTAGTAAACTTTTATTAATAGTGGGAGCAGTTCTATTTCTGTTCTCCTAAAAGTCTGAACTTCTTTATAAAACTCTTTTCAGAAAGTGGTTATGTATAGCAAAGTTGGTGTAAACAAAATTTTTGCATGCAAAACTTTAGTTTCCCAAATGTTTTTCAAAAGAAAAGAGGTGCTGGGGAATTCACCAGAACCTGGTGAGCTCTGCATTAAAAAAATAAATTTTAACCCTTTGACGGCGAAACTTTTTAAGCCGAAGCGATCTATTTTTGTTTATTATATGCATGATCTTTGACCTCATTAAAGCTACGCAGCAAAAAGTGGGGCCAACAATTGTTGGATGGTACATTTTAGCATGTTGATATTCAACCTTTAATTTTTTACCAGACGTTGGGCCACGTACTCCCATTTTTTCGACCCGTTGCATCTATTTGTGGTAACTACACTCTTTGGTCCACTTTGGTGGGTCATAAAAAAAATGGAGTCCCATAACATCCCACGAAGGTATTGAGGAGAGCTTCTCACAATCAGTGAGATATACGCTTTCTAGTTTTTATACTCTCTGATTGGGACCTTCAGTTTTACACTGCTTCTGAGCGGTATTTTGAGAGCTTTTCGTGGTTAAATACTCAATAGTATCGCCGTCACTAAGCGAGGTGACCGGTGGCGATTGATCCCACCTTCTCATGTACAAGAACCGCGAACACTAACCATTGCATCACCGGCGGCCACCTACGACCGACGGTGGGTAATACACGCTAAAAAATCTGCCCACTTTTGTTGTTTGGATCGAAATATAACGTATTTGTAGCTTGTTGCAAGTATAGCATACTTGTGTCCAAACACATTGTGTTTGCTATTCAATATATAATGTTTGGAACACAAGAATTTATAGGCTATATCTCTACATATATAAAAATTACGTGTATGTTCGTGATCGCTAAACTCAAAAACTACTGGACCGATTTTGACCAAATTTTATATGCATGCTCTATGGGCCGTGAGTAGTGTTTTTATGTAGTTTGAAGTTCGTCCGACAGATGGCGCAATATTTAGTTTTTGTGTTTTTGCACCGTGATAAAATAGATGGCGCCCACGTCGAGATATTAATCATTGTTTACCATCTGATGTTATAAATACTTTTGAAGGCAGGACGAAGTCTGCCGGGTCAGCTAGTATATATGTATATATTTGTGACCGAAATGTGGGTTTCGTTCTTGACAACTGCTGAAAATAAAAACGTGACGGACAATAAAGAATTAAAAACCAGCAGATCTTCTATTTACGAAAACAATGCTTGCAAACATGTACATGGTTCCTGCAATACGTTGATGGGACCGTTAATTTTCAGCGTGTAAGGGTCAAATCGAATCAGTTAGATAATTGACGTCTACTGCACCGTATTGCCCCTTCCGTTTTCTAAAGGGTAATTGTTTTGCAATATGGATTGCCAGTGTTACGTCTTGGCCAGTTCGCGCATGATTCGTGTCATATGTCAAAGTCAAAAATTTACAGCTTGCATTGCCATTTCATCATGAATAGACTTGCAACTGAACAACCCTTGCAAAATATTGAGTTTCATTATCAAAGTCCGGGCTTCGTGAAAAATGTGTTTCGCAAGTCATTTCCATTTAATGGTGGTCATGATCGACCCAGCGAGACGGCTGTTCAAGCCATTATTACACGCTGAAAAATAACGGCCCCAGTAAAATATTGCAGGAACCATGTACATGTTTGCAATCATTGTTTTCGTGAATTGAAGATCTGCTGGTTTTAAATTCTTTGTTATTACACACACCAGTGTTTTCAACAGTTTTCAACAAAAAAAAAAACGATATTTGAGTCACAAATACATATATTATAATCTACTAAGCATTGTGTCCCAAACATGTTATATTGAATAGCAAACACAATGTACTTGAGCGAAAGTATACTATATTTGCGTCAAGCAACAAACACTTTATATTTGCATCCAAACATTAAAAATATACAATTTGTTTTAGCGTCTTCCACATTTCGCACCGGTTTCAAATTAGAGCACGTCAATCCCCCAGCCGATATCAGAGAAGAATATTGCTGCTGTGTTGCTGATCGCGATATGCCCATCCGTCCCGATCGCAGGAATTGGGTTTCTTTTATTCGACCACCTGGAAGATTTTACCTAAGTACCTGAGTCTAAAGCCATACAGAATACAACTGGTGCAGGAGCTGAAGCCGGTTAACCTACCACAACGTTGCCTTTCCGGTGAATGGGTTTTAGATAAGCTGGAAGAAAATCACCCATTTTATCGGAAAGTTTTCTTAATGGACGAGGACCGCTTTTGCTCTATGGGCACATAAAACCCAGAATTGCCGATATTGGTCCAAAAGCAATCAGAGGCTGTTCAACAGCTTCTACTGCAACCTGAAAACTGCACTGGTTGGTGCGGTTTATGGGCCGGCGGCAACGCCGTACGTTACTTCTTTAAAGACGATGATGGGCGCACCCTTACGGTTAATGGAACGAGGTATCGTTCGATGATCACGGACTTTTTTTGCCCAAAATGGAAGAATTCAACTTGGTTTAGATGACGCTTCGCCAGGACGGTTCGACATGCCATACTGCTCACGATAACATTGAGATATGAGTTTCATGAGCCTTTAATCTCACGTTGTGGCGTTGCCAATTTGCCGCCTCTACTATCCTATTTTTTGTGGGATACGTACGTGAATTTTCTCGTCTTGTGGTACAACCATTCAACCATGATGATGAATGTTGCCCATTGCTACGCTTCACTTGCTCCATTCTGCAAGTCCAATTTTGGCACACTTTTTCCAATATATCGGCCATGTGAAGAGAGACTGCACGTGCCTCCACAAACAATAGTCTAGTATGGTTTAACGAACGAGGCGGTGAATTGATATCTCCACGACATGAGATTAACTGTTCACCAAACTCGCCTCCTAATGGATTCACTGTACCGCTTGAAGTGTGGCGCACGTAGCGCTGTCCTCTTTAAACCACAGATCAACCAAATTCAATTCTTCAATTTTCGCCGAAATTAGTCAGTGGTCTGCGAACGGAATCCTGCTCCATTAACCGTAACGCTGCGGCCATCATCGTGTTTGAGGACATAGCAGCTGCTGTATTTTGTATGGGTTCCAGGTGGTCGAATATCACAAATTCAATTGCTGCAATCGGAGACGGATGGATATCATTAACACTGGTGAATGCAGAAGCAACATTGTTCTCGGTACGCATTCTACGGATACGGGTGCGAAATTTGGTCCTAGTGGCTTAAATACCCGTAGATTGCTCGGTGGAACGATTCTGACGACCACAAAATTGACAATTTCCGCAGAACACAAATTTTGTTAATAAAACTCAATGATTTGCATGGGACTGGGACATGGGACTGACCGTGGGAATGGAAAGTTTCTGATAGCCGCTCCTTAGGAAGTGGCCTGGAATGATTCCTTCCTAGGGAAGACAAAGCAGCTCACTACTTCTTGGAAGTATGTCTGGACAATTGCTTTTTCGGAAACCCCCGTTAGTTAGCTAAAGTGAGAAGGCGAAACGAGTGAGTAGCCAGATTGGTTATGCGATCACTGATGCGTCTCAGATTAAATAGATGGCTAGCGGACATATTATTTTCTCTTCTGATAGCGGATGCGCCAACAGTACTGGTCAAAGGCAAGTCAAAAGTAAAGGAGCAATAATTCAGTTTCGACACTCTATATTTTGGTAATCGTCTGTGGGAGGGTACGAACCATAGTCTTTAGGTGTCTATTCATTAGAGCCGGACAACTGCAGAGGAGATATTCCACCGTCTCCCCCGTCTTCTGCTTCTTCGCAGGCACGTCAGTGGTCAGTATATGGAAGATCCAGACTTGATATGTTCCCCCGATTTCGGGTAATTAGGGAGTTAGTCCCGTGAATGCTATATTCTGCTAATGTGTTCCTGGATATGCGGCACGCGTCCGTTCTATCCCACCTGACATTTGCTCGTTCAAGGTAATGCACGAAAATACCTCTTTTGACCAACCCTATAGGCTTTGCGGCTGACGTCATATGGAATTCGATGGAAGAGGATCCCGGCCTGGCTAGTTCGTCTGCCCTTTCGTTCGCAAGGAGACCCTTGCAGCCTGGTATTCAAGTAATTACCACATTGGCCAGTCGACGTCGCTCCATAAGTTTTTCCCTACATTCACTTACGAGTTTAGATGCACTGTTATTAGATTTAAGTGATAGAACAGTCGCTTGGCTTTCTACAAATATTCCAATGCGCTCTGTTGTCCGTTGTAGTATAAATTCGGTGCAGGCTTCCTTGATGGCCAGTACCTCGTACAGATAATTTGTGTACATGCACGGGCAGAATAATAAGATGATTAGACCAAGGGCATATTCTACCCGACCGGTTCCCTGGTCATGACATGCAGATTGTTCTAGGTGATTTTAATGCAAAAGTCGGCAGAGAAAAAGTCTTTGAACCAACCACCGGTAAATTCAGTTTACACGCCATCATTTCCGATTACGGAATGAAACTGTTACCTTTTGGCACAACTAAAAACATGATAGTCAGTAGTACGGGATTCCAACATAAAGACATCCACAAGGCTAATTGGATATCACCTGATCAACAAACAAAAAACAAGATGTATCATCTAATAATTGATGGAAGGCACTCTACTAGTGTAGTGGACGTACGTGTGATTCTTGGAAATAATATCGTTTCGGACAGTCACGTATGCAGGACCCGGAGCCCCCGGTCCTACCCCTGAAGTTATTTCCTTAAGTCGTGATTTTTGAATGTAGTACTATTTTACACCCTAAATTTCAAGTTAGGGTTCCCGAAAGAGAACCTGGTACGGTACTGGATTCGGATCATTACCTGGTCCAAAATCGTACGAAACCAGACATATAGGACGCTGGACATCGGAATGGTGCAATTTCCAGAGACATCCTAGGTCAGGATCATAAGCACAACGAAAATCGTACGAAACCAGACATATATAAAACTGGACATCGGAAGAGCCAGCCAACTCCTATGCAGAGCAGTTCAATCAGCTATAGGCGCAGAACGTACCTCAGCTCTTGGCCCAGCAGCGCAGTGCAAGTACATTTCCCACTCTATGAAAACTCGTCGGTGGTGCAATCAATGATAGTGTGAGCGGCTGTTGTGCATGATAACGTGGGTTTGATCGCTGCTCTGACCATCTTAAATTTCTTTCGACGACGATCACCCCGTTTAGTGGCGGCGACACTATCGAGTATTTAGCCATGAAAATGTTTCTCAAAATACCGTTCGGAACCGGTGTAAAACTAGAACACGAGTAGCTCATTGGTTGTGAGCAGGTCTTCGTAATTCCTTCATCGGATGTAACGGGAAACCATTTATTTATTTAGTTTTTATGAAAACTGCTGCGGAGATAGTAGCTACTTGGTTATGAAAATCCGTTGATGGACTAACCATGGCACGACGATGAAGGGTGTTGCATGGCAAGTGATGAAAAGAATACTGGGCGAATGGCATCGCTTTAGTCAGTTACAACGTGAGCCGTAACACAGGGTTGTATGGAGAAGTGTCGAGGGGAAACTCATTTGTTTAAGAAGAAAAAGGGTTGCGGACAAAGCGCGAGAGTGAGAAAATTTAATCTTACAAAGGAAGAATGAGGCCTGTATAGTACATTGCCAAACCATGGCCATGGACCAGGCCCCCTATTTATACAGATAAGGACGGCAATATTGTCACATTTTGGTGGGAATAAGAAGAGATCACTTCTCTGCTTTCCCTGTTCTAGAAGACTTCAATATAGATGAGGGTGCTGAGCAAATACGGGACGATAGCGTGGCCTACCCCTCCTAGGCATACCGAAGTTGCAACTGCAATTTCCCGGCTTAAGAACATCAAAGCCGCTTGTACTGACGAACTACCGGCTGAGCTATTTAAGGTTCGGGGCTATGAGTTGGAAAGTTGCATGCACCAGCTCATATGCAAAATCTGGCCCGACGATTAAAGTCTTGGCAAATGTTTCCTGTTTTCAAAAGAGACGACCCGTGTACATGCACCAACTATCGTGGGATAATCCTTTAATCCATCGCATACGCTGTGCTCTTGAGCGTAATTTGCCAAAAACTAATGCCGTTTGTTGCGGACCTGAACGCCTGGAGAATCAACTAAAAAAAACAAATGGTTTCCCGTTGCATCCCATGAAGGGATTTGGGAGAGCTTCTCACAAACCAGTGAGATGTGCGCGTTCTAGTTTTACACTCACGGATTGGAACGTACACCGGTTACGAATAGTATTTTGAGAAACGTCTTCATGGCTAAATAGTCGATAGTGTAGCCGTCTCTAAGCGAGGTGACGGCCGTCGAAAGGAATTTAAGGTGATCAGAGCAGGGATCGAAACCACGTTCTCATGCGCAAGAGCCGCGCACACTATCATTACACAACCGATTTCTAGAATCAACGGAGTATCAACTACCAACCAGATATTCACATTTTGACAAATTCTGCAGAAACCCCACGAAATTCAAATCCACACCTACTACCCCTTTGCAGATTATAAGGCTGCCTTCGATAGCTCGATACCGTGAAAACTGTACCAAGCTATGTCGGATCTTGGTATTCTGGCTAAAGTGACGCGCCTTCGTAAAATGACACTGACCTACAGAAAATTCTCAGTAACGACTGGTAAAGATCAAACCAGGGCAACAACCTATCGTCAAATCTCTTCCACATATTAATTGAGATCTTCGTGAGGATATAGCAACACGAATAAAACTCTCGGCAACAAATGTCACATGCTGCTCGCTTTTTCCATGGTTTGGACATCATTGGGCGAAATCTGCGAGAAGTGACTGCAGTTTTTTCAAGAACTGAAAAAGAATCGGCAAAAGTGGGCTTGGAAATAACTGAGAACAAGGTAAGATAAAGCAACACGGTTTCGACAAGCAGAACATCCATGGTTTCGACAAGCAGAACATCCACTCGATTGGATGAATGGGTGAGCATTAGTAACCGTTATAATTTCGAGGGAGTGGACGAATTTAGGTACCTCGGATCTGCGGTTAGCAGACTGGAAATCAACACAAGAGCTGTCCTTGCAAACAGGTGCGCTTCAGAAATAAGACCCTCTGTCGAGAAACGAATATCCTACTATATCAGACTCTTATAGAATCCGTGTTGCTTTTTCGTACAGAATCCTGGGTTATGTTCCATGCAGATGACACAAAACTGGGAGATTTCGAGAAAAAAATGCTCGAAAAAATATATAGTCCTAAAAACGCAGAGTACCATTGACGGACGACCCACGAACTGTATAATTTGTATCCAAAAATTGACGTAGGTATACATATCAAAATATTTTGTTTAGTCTAGCTAGGCCACGTCAGTAGAATGGATCAGACAGAACCAGTGCGAAAAGTATTCGAAAACGTATTCGGAGGACATCGAAAAATAGGACGACCAAGACGTCACTGGTTTGGGTTGGGTTGGATTTCGTGGTTGCTAGAGATACTATTTAGCATAAATTAGTGTCTCGAGACACCGTTTTATATACCACATCACTCCGGACAGTCCAAAGTACCGTGTCTATATCCAGCCTGTTAATCGGAGATACGTTATTAGATCCCCTTGATCTATCTCGTGTATGTCAGTGAGGTTATGCAGGAAGGGACGGCTCATAGTCTTCAGGCGTCTATTCATCAGAGCCGGACAACTGCAGAGGAGATGCTCCACGGTCTCCTCCTCTTCTGCGTCTTCGCAGGCGCGCTGGAAAGGTGGAATATTTCCTGCGACAGCTTGATGTTATGAGCAAATAATTTGATTCCAAAAGTGGTACTTGGGAAATGACAGGTTCGCTTTTAGTCTTTAACAAAATTTAAAGTCGAATCTTTAATCTGTATTCATTTATCTAAAAACTAAAATATATACAAAAGAAAGAACTAGTTGGCCCAATTCTGTACGACGTTGCTAATACTATTATGTCGTCACGAAAATAATCAAAAAAAAATAAATTGCTTGCGTCAAAAATATATACGGCTGTCAAAGGATTAGAAACGTTCGTCGGTTCAAACGAATTTAAAGCCTCGTTACATTTTATCATCACCCATTTCTCAGTTCGTTGCTGTCAAACCACTGTATGTACTTACATAAAAACGGCCTCTACATCACATCCGTCATATTGACGGGGAAAGTTTTCAACTATTGTAATTTATATACGGAATAGCTCAACATATTCTGATGCACATAACTGACCTACACGCTTACTTATCTGAAAGGCGTTCGAAATTTGCCGAACGTTAACATTTGTGCAACACAACAGCGACAAACCGCACCGAAGAAGAATTGCAAACATTCACAATCTTCAATGGGGGGTAATCGATTCGAATCGCATCGCTCTGAAACAGGCATGTCGGATTTTTGACTCGCAATGCAATTTAAATCATTGCAAAGCCTTTCACATGTCTCACATTAATGTCAACGACAAAGGTATCAAATGAATTATATGAGGGAGAAACATAAATGTACACTCGAAGAAATTAATTTGTTAAATTCATAAACCGAAGCTTCTGTTTCGATTGTTGGTTTAGCGATAGTTTGGAGTAACGAGATATTTTAAACTCGATATTTTGTTGGAATTTTGCGTAATGGCTGTATTTTCGATAGTTTGCAATATGAAAGCCCCATTCATAATGCCAGTAACAATTTTGTAAATGATCGTCTATCGTTGCCACTCGTCGCAATTCATATAATGACCTTTAGTTTTTTCTACAATAATAGTCTCGTTCTTTTCGTCCGGTATATACTAGAAGTGTATTCTGATCGAAAAGAACACATCGCCTTTAAGAAACATTAATTTGACAGCACTTTTGTCGACTGTCAACTGTAGCAGTTGAAAAATAGAAATATTGAACATTTACCCGAATGTATTTGTTTCTTTATTTGTCACTTTAGCTGTGTCAGAGCTTCTGGCCTAGAGCGTACATTTTTAACCACAAATCGATAGAACGTGAGTTCAAACCTCAGAGAAGGCACAAAATTAAAATATTTTTTTAATTATTTCTCGTACTAATTACTCTATTTTTGATATCAGTCATTTACCAGCCATATTAACTAAATAAAATCATTACAATATAGTTAAAAATTAAACATAAATTTAGAAAGATATGCAACTTAACTAGGATTCGAACCGAAATCCCGCGGTTGTTAGTTGTATGTCCTACCCATGCTACTCATGCTTTGAATTTTAAACGGCGAGACCATACTGGAGTACTGTAAAATTTGAGTCTGTCTCAGGGAACGCTGAAAATCTTGAAACTAAAAAATTGTTGCCTGTAAAGTCGGTTTTACGGGCGAAGATTTTACGTGACAACGTCTTTTTCTCGGTAGAATATTTATTGATATGAATATAATTAAATTGCACAATAGGAGTGCAATGAACTCACTTGCCCAATGAGTGTTAGAACTCACGGGCGATGTTTTAACATTTATTGAAACTTATGGTTTAGGAAAATAGAAGTAATTTCAACACCATCTAGGTACCTGTGCGATTTCTATGAACACATTATCAAATGTGACATTATAAACAATAAACATATCCTTTATTATAAAATATAAACATTTCTTTTATTATAAAAAATAAACATTTCTTTTATTAAAAACAAAAGAAAATAATTTACTAACCAAAAAGTATTTCAATTCATCATATTCGCATATCGTTTTTAAAGCCGACCGCAGCTCTCTGTTTCGTTTTGGCTACCTAATTCATATGAAAATTTCTACACACAAACATACACTACACATATCATAAAGCCAAAAAACAAAAAACAAAAAAAAACAAAAAATAATACCTTATCCAATGCAGACTGATCTAAATCAATATTCATACACACGCACATATATACGCACATACATACTTGCTCAGTCGTCATATATATGATGTGCCAAAAAACAAAAACACTCACACCACCGACCAACAGCCACTAGAAGCCAGCAAAGCAAATCGTTTCTGGCACACAAGTAAACACATTGCGTTTACTTGTGTTCGGTGACTCATCGTAACGTTACCGGGCGTTACACTTTTTCATAAGTGACTCCCAGCCGCAACCTAATTTAAGACGTTGTCACGTCAAAATGTTGACAAGTTCACATTTTCATTTATTTTACTTTTTTTGAAACCCGACAACGCTACTATCCACTGCTCGACTTATAATGGAAAATTATCGACCGTAACGTATACACTTGGACGAAAAGAAAGAGGCTAATAGTGTTTAACTTCGTCGTAGAAGTAGGTCTACTTCTCCACCAGCTGCAATTTTGTTCGAGTAAATATTGTACTATTAACCGGTAGATGGCGCTGTACTTTGAATTTGATTTTCAAACTTAAAAACATCAATGAAAATTGAAACCATTTATGTCAAAAAATGCATTATAAATCGTAATTATATCATAGAACCTTTTAATAGCAAATGTGTTTAAATACATTAAAAATGTTTAATATTCAAAATACAAACCTCGCTCTGACATTTGTGACATTCGAATCATGATGCAGCTAATAGAGGCTTGGTTATAAGAACAACCGAAATTAGTTGCTTTTCCTTCTATTCATTACATGACAATCAAATTCAAATGTATTTGGATTTTATAATTTGTGGCTTACTTTTAATCTTGACATACATTTGTGTTCACTTTGACACGAAAATAACATACATTTTATTGTTGCCTTGATATATTGGCCGTAATTATGGTATCATTTGTTAGAACAAACATCTTGATTCGAAGTAAACTATTGCTTACATTGCGAATGAGTTTTTAAAATGTCCTTTGTATTGTGATTCCTGCATAATGTATGAGAAGTTCATACTACAAACTTTCAAGTTGTGATACATTTTTCTAAGTTACACATTTTTTGGAATTTAGTTGGAATAATAGAGGGCGGTCCTAAAACTAGCCGACCTACCAAAGAAGACACAAAAAAGCTGGGAAAAATTTTCTTTATTTTTCAACATAATCTCCTTTTAGCTCGATACACTTTTCCAGCGATATTCGATAGCTTCGATACTCTGTTTAAAGCGGACTCCAGACTTGTCATTCATGGGCATGAGGTTAGTCAACAACTTTTTATCTGGCTGATGAATTTGAAAAAATATTACCAACAAATTTTGTAGACATGATAGTGATGCGAACAACGTCGATTACATTCTTATTTGGTATCCAGAAGGGGGGTAAACCAACAATTAACATCACCGATAGCCGATGTTCATGCTCATGAATGACAAGTCTGTGGTTCGCTTAAAGTAACAACTGCCAAACTCCTTAAAATAGACATTAACCAAAATTTGTATCACCGATCTGTTTTTTCAAGTTTGGAAATTGAAAATAGTCCGAGGGAGCTAAATGTGGCCAATAAGGTGCATGATCGGTGGTGCGTGACGGTTAGTGTGCGCGGCTGTTGTGCGAGGGAACGTCGTTTCGATCTCTGCTCTGACCACCTTACACTTTCGACGACGGCCACCGCGTTTAGTGACGGCGACACTATCGAGTAATATGCCACAAAATCGCTTCTCAATAAAACGTTCGAAACGGGTGTAAAACTGTAGGTCCCAATTAGTGATGTAAACTGCAATGCGCACAGTTCAGCGATTGTGTGAAACTCTCCACTATTCCTTTATGGGATGTAATGGGAAATATTTATTTATTTAAGGTGCGTTATGAAGCAATTCGAACTTCAGTAGTTCATTAGTTTTGGCCACCTCAATAGTGGATGCAAACTGGAGCAATATCTTGAAGAAAAAACACGTAATTTTTCGTCAAATGTGGCCATTTTTCCACAATCTCATCACTTGAACTCTGCAAAAAATTTGCTTAATATTCGCCGTTGATGCTGTTTCCCTTCTGAAGATAATCAATAAAAATTATCCCATGCGCATCCTAAAAACAGACGTCATGACCTCGATTGCAGACGGAACCGTCTTCGACTTCTTTGTACACAATTCTCCGATTCCAGTGCACTGCTTTGACTATTCCCTTGTATCATGTGTGAAGTGGTGAACCCATGTCTCATCCATGGTTATAAATCTATGAAACAATCAGAATTATTGCCAAAACATTTTACTAAAACATCTTCACGAAGCTGTTTTTTCTCTATTTAAAGCGGCACCCATCTTTCGCTCAGCTTTTTCATCTTCAAATTTTCGGTCAACATACAGTGTATATCACTTTTTGAAATGCCTATCATTTCAGCTAGGTCACGCACCTTCAGCCGACGATCATCCAATACCATTTTGTGAATTTTCTTAACCGTGTCTGGCTTGGACAACTCAATAGGTCGACCACTATGCGGTTTGTCTTGGCAGCTCGTATGGCCTCCTTTAAGCTCTACTACATAATATTTTACAGTCGCAAACGAGGGAGCAGACTTCACCAGCGCAGAATCTAGCTCGGTTTTAATATTGCTTGGATGGAGATCTTTCAAAAATTGGAAATATTGAATTATTTAACGGTAGCCGATTTATGTTTACAAATTCATTGAGATCGTTTATATAAAAATGCTAAACAACGTGGCGCCTTGAAACTTCAAACATATGTTTTATAAGGTTGCCACTTTTCAGCCAATTATCGTTTTCAAACTACAGCCACCATCTATACGTCGGGACGGCTAGTTTTGGGACCACCTCGTATTTCTACATAGCTCAAATAAAAATACTAAACAACGTCGCGCGTTGAAACTTAAAACATATGTTTTATAAGGTTGCTACTTTTCACCAAAATATTTGTTTTAAACTACTGGCACCATCTATAAGTAGGGTCGGCTAGTTTTGGAACTTGTACATAAATAATGAAAGCATAGTCAATGGCATGACTGACTTCGAACTCAGTGACAAGTTCATCATCATATGACTACTCACTGGGCCTGAATTTGATGCTTTTTCTCAACGGTCGAGATATTTTTCTATCTCTTTTAGATACAGAAAAATTTGATACTACCTGCTCTTCTTTATCACCAAAATGCATGCAAAGGGATAACATTATATGGGTGAAAATAAAAAATGTTGCACTTTTTGATTCTCAAACTCGGCAATTTCACATATGGTTTTTTAAGTTATTTTTCGATCAGAATCGAGAGATGGGACCAGAATAAGTATAAATTATAAATATTGCAACTACAAGTTTCGTTAAAAAAATTTTAAGTTAATTTTAATCAATTGTATAGGGACAGAGTTTACATGAATGTAAATCAATTCATTAAATTCATAGAAACTGTCATGTAAACTTCACGATGAATTAAAAATACAAATAATATTTTGTAAATAATATTCTTAAACATATTTAAGTATAATAAATTAAACTGTTAATGCTTCCGTAACATAAAAAATCAAATCTTTCAAAATAATTACGAACGATAACAAAACTTTATTCAACTTAGCAAACATTTACGTTCAAGTAATTTTTCGTCGTCTTTTTGTGGGAGTTTCTAGTTATTCGACGCTTCTCACAGCTTTCAACAGTTGGCTTATTGTCAACTCTTATACGTTTGCACCCTTTTCTTCCTTTATCTGGTAGTTCTTCAATCTTCTCTTTTGCCTTTGTAGTAGTTTTTCGCCGATGATCTTGAAAAGGCCTTTCTTTCTCTAACAGCAATTTTCCCAGGTTGTAATGAATACATTCTGTACCCAAAGCGCAGGCATAACAGCTCACTTCATTGAAATGTAATAAATTAGGTGTCTCCTTGGACCAGGTAAACTGATGAACCTTCATCGTGCCCTTAAATATTTGCTGGGTTGGTTCCAAACAATCATCGATTTTTTTTATGTCGGCATCATAAACGGCGGAGATCAAAATATTTTTCAAACCTTGTTTCACATTTTCGTAAAATGACTGGAAGTCGTGAATATCGTTGCCCATCCTACGTAATACAAATAATCGAGTACAATTTATTCAATTTTTTCCAATTATCAATCAAGTTTTATTGCCGAATTTTCACTATATTCTTTTTGAAAATGTCAAAAATCTTATCAACCATTTTATAAACACATATAAATATCATTTTACGCAACCCTAGAACCGAGTTTTCCTTTTATATTGAATATACCTGTAATAAGCCAGGAATTTCCCACCAATAAGCTCACTCGAAAGTATTACTTTAATTCAATGATTTATTTATTTTAGTTTATTATTTTGCACCGACAATTGTTGCGCACTGGTTGACAGTTCTTACTAAACTAAACTCTCATTCTCATGAACGCCGATGTCTCTTTGTTGGCATGGTTGTGTATGTGTGTGTGCGTCTCTAGGCACCGGCTGCCACAATACCGAATCATAGGGACGGAGTTAACGCGGACGGAGTTTACAAACTGTCACATTTTGATATGTAATTAGCAAACGATTTGCCCAAAAATAATAAAAAAAATAGGGAAATTTTAGAGAATTCTATTACACATTTGTTTAAAAAAAGAGCAATTTCGTATCGTCAATTTGTGTCGCTAGGAAAACGCGGACGGAGTTTACATTTTTTTTAACCTCAACTGATATTTCATATTTAAACGAGCACAGTTCTTTGAGAGTGTTCAAAATTGACTTTCTAAAGTTTGTGAATAATTATGTGGTATTTTAGCATTTACCTAGTATAGTTGAACAGGATCGACCAAGCTTTTTTATTTCAAACTTGAAGCAAACTTTAGGAGCACAATATTTAGTCTAAATCAAGGAACAATGGTAAATTTCTTTTTATCGTTGTTAAACGTTTCTCAATTGTTTCAATTTTCCGGGAATGTGAAGATTTTGAGTTACTCTATGGGATAGGGTTGTTGGTTTGTTTGAAAATAACGTAATATTAATGGAAAAACTTAGTGAAAAACCATGCCTATACCGGGTGACAACGGACGGAGCTTACATTTTACATGTTTAAAAGCAATTTACTTTCAAAAATGGTCACCGTTGGGTTTGCGAATGTATGGAAATGCTTGATAATTTATATGAAACAGAAAATAAAATATCATATTATAGATTTTTCATTTACGTATAAAATTATATAGCTGTGACCGTTGAGTGCAACATTGTTTATTTTCACCCATATACATATCAATATTATATATATCGATGTGTCAGCAGCCAAAAAAGACTGTCGAAAATTAACTTTCTAGCGTGATTTCAAATTTTCCGATCAAAATAAATTCATATAAATGTTATAGACTATAACACTCCGGCAGCTGTGCCTATTATATACTGAGCAATTAAATATATTACATTACAGATCTAATAAGTTTCTACGGGTATTTACAAAATGTATTATTCGAGCTACTTGTCATTCATGGCCATGAGCTTTGCCTATAACTTTTGGAATGAAGTTCCTTATCGCACACTGCGGGATGGGGGCAAAATGAAAAAAAAATTAAACATATTTTGATTTAACACTATCATGTTACAACCCAGTATTATCAACTATATTGTTTACTTTTGCTTCGGTTTGTGTCTACACTAACTGATGTCTTACATATGTTGGGAAATTTCTTGTTAAATGGGAAGGTTTCTAGATGGTGCCTGTAACCAATAGTTAGTATATTTATATTTTAGTTTTGAACCCAATAGAAAGTAAATTTAGAAAAGCGAAAGTGAAAGAAGTTTGAAAAACGAACATTTTCGTAAAAACTTTTCGAAAAACGTTAATTTTATAAAAAAAAAAAAAATACAAATACATGTTCATATTCTTAAACAAGGAACCTTTTCTTAAAAAAATACCTTATCTTTAAGAAGTACCTTTGCTTAAAATTAGTAAATTTTCTTATAAAAATTAACTTTTCTTAAAAAAAGTTTTTATTTTTTAAATACGTATCTTTTCTGAAAACAGAAAAATTTCTTAGTGAAAAATGTCTTTTCTTAAAAAACTAAATTTTCTTTAAAGAGTACCTTCTTTGTGAAGCCAAATAACTTTTCTTGAGATAATTAGTTACTCTTAAAAATATACATATTCTTGAAGAAGTATCAATTATAAAAAAATTCCCATTTCTTAAAAAAAACTTTTCGGCAAAAGAATACCTTCTCTAAAAAAATTTATATACCTCTTCTTGAAAGTACATTTCCTTAGAATAAAATTGTGCATTTTCTTTTCTTGCGAAAAGTAGCCTTTCTGGAAATAAGTAATTTTTTTAAAAAAAATAACCCTTTCCTAAAAGGAGTACCACTTCTTTCAAAAGTACCTGTTCTTAGAAAAGTACTTCTTTGTAAAAAAAAAATCATATTCTTATGGCTTTTTCTTACAGAAATGACTTCTTCATAAAATTAGTGCATTTTCTTAAAAAAAAACATTAGCTTTTAATAAAAGAAGTACCTCTCTTTAAAAAAGGATCTTTTCGGGAGGATATAATACATATTCTTACCAAAAGGACCTAAAAATATACTTTTTTTTAAAAATACATTGTTTAAAAATCTCTTCTTAATCTTCTGCATTTTACAAAAAGTATATTTTCTTAAAGATTCTTTTCAATGATCGTATTTTTCAACGGGCGCTTTAGGCGTGTTGGAACTAACGAGTACATAATATATAGCGAAAGGAACTTCGTTCCAAGCGGGTGTCCCCTAACTCCTCATGTGATATTTTATCTGACGGATGAACTTGAAAAAACATTACCAAAAAATTTTGTGAACAACTTCGATTACATTCTTATTTGGTATAAAGAAGGACGGTAAACCGACAATAAACATCAACCATAGCTGATGTTCATGCTCATGAAAGATATTCATGCTCGCTTAAGTCATTAATGAGCTCACAGGAAATGCCTTACAAATTGTCAGCCATAGTTTTATCGCCAAATGTTTAATCGCCAAAGGTTTTATAGCTAACTTTTCGATCATCAACTCAATATTAAAATGAATCTATATTACAGTACGAACAACAGCGATTGCACGCTGGAAAATCTGTATATTTTTATTGTTTGAATACAAATATAACTTATTGGTAGCATGTCACAAATATAGTATACTTGTGTCCAAATACATTGTGATTGCTATTCAATATTTAATGTTGGAGACGAAATGATTAATATTTTTTAGGTTGTTGTGACACAAATATGACTATGTTTGTTGAAAATTGCTGAAACCCAGCAGGAAATAGACAACAAAGAAACAAAAAGCAGCAGATCTTCAACTCATGGAAACAATGCTTGCCCATAAGTCTACAAATGTTCCAAACATATACATGGCTCCTGCAAAATGTTACAGGATCGTTTTTTTCAGCGTGTGTACTATGATATGCAAGGCTGAATGTAAATAGCTGTCAGTTTAAATTATAATTGGCAAATATGTGAACCGTTCAAAATGCTGTCAATTTCATTATATTCAAGCACCTAGTAACTAACTAGGTAAAATATTATTTCCATCTTTCTCTGAGTGTCCCGGTCTACAGCACAAATATGTGTATGTATATTACAAAAGACCAACTGAAAGGATATGTTATATCGTAAATGTCGTCAATATAACAAACTCCTGGAGTCTCTTGTTTTGTATATCACTACCACAAATGGCAAGTGAAATGCCAAAAGGATTGATAAACAAAACCTGCACAACATTTCTGTAAAATTATGTTAAGTATGGAAATGATTTCATTTTATAAAGTGACACACAAGTAAAATATGCAATATTTTTATTGAATTTAATTTATTTAAATGTAATCAGAAATTGTTAATGCAAACATATTTATTACACTGAGTAATATATTTTGGCTTCATATCTTTTCCTGACATCGAAACGTACGAAGTAATCAGATTAAAACTCATATCGATTTAAAGATTAATAACAGAAGTGCACGCAGAAACAAAACGGCCCCTGTAACATTTTGCAGGAGCCATCTAACGTTTTTTTTTTCAACTAGTGCTTATTTCGTGAATGGTAACACTTAGCTCATGTCTGATTTGACAGATAATTAGTTTTATCCTTCCGCTGAACGAATATGGTTGTGTATACGCTTGAACAACGCTGGGAAATATTGCGACATTACTTTGAAAATCATGGTAATGTTGCAGATGCCGATTTTGCCGATTTTGCCAAAAAAAAATAATCTTTTCAGATGAAGCTCATTTTAATCTTGACGGGTATGTAAACAAGCAAAATTATCGCATTTGGGGCACAGAAAACCTGCACGCATACATCGAAAAGCCGATGCACCCAAAACGAGTCACTATTTGGTGCGGATTTTGGTCCAGAGGTATAATTGGACCATTTTTCTTCGAAAATGAGCAAGGAGTGGCCGTTACAGTCAATGGCGATCGTTATCGGGCCATGTTGAACGAATTTTTGTTCACAAAAATTGAAGAGGAGGATATTAGCAACATTTGGATTCAACAGGACGGCGCTACGTGACACACAGCCGAAGCTGCACTCGATGTTTTGCGCCCTGTTTTTGAAGATCGCATTATCAGCCGCAGAGCTGATGTCGTTTGGCCACCTCAGAGCTGCTATTTGACACCGTTGGACTATTATTTGTGGGGTGCCCTCATAGATAAGTGTTACGCCGACAAGCCAGAGACAATTGACGCTTTAAAGGACAATATTCGTGAAGCCATTGGTGAAATACAGCTGCACACAATCGATAATGTGCTTAAAAATTGGACCGATCGTGTAGGCTACTGCATGGCCAACCGAGGCAGCCATTTGAATCAAATTATTTTCCATTATTAACCGGAAGGATTGTACTTTCAAATAAAAAAAGAAATTTGAGAAAATATGTTTAAGTTTTTTTTATAGCATAAAAAAAAAAAGTTATTTGGCGGACCCGTTATATGTTTGGAACATCCGTATACTTACGGGTAAGCATTTTTTTGCGTTAATTAAATATGTGTTGCTCTATAGTTTCTTTGTTGTCTGTTACGTTTTTGTTTTCAGCAGTTTTCAACAAAGAAATCCATATTTGGGTCACAAAAACGACATGATTATCATGGCGTCACCAACATGTAATATTCAGTAGCAAACACAATGCGTTTAGGCACAAGTATACAATATTTGCGACAAGCTACAAACACGTTTGATTTGCTTCCAACCAACAGAAAAATACAGCCTTGTCAGCATAGAACTAATTGAAAAAAATTACAGCAGACAGTTGTCCGAGGCCTTCGGCCACGGACTGTCCCTGCAGGCTGTGTCGGAGACACGGCCATTAAGTTTAACGTAGAATACGCCATCCGATAAGACAGAAAACATATATAACAATAAATTCATTTGCTTATATTATTTATCATGCTAAAAAGCCATACAATATAAGGATAGTATCTTCCTCCAACCTGATCGGTCTTCAGCTCTTATCCTCCCGTTGGTAACTCCAAGTTCTCGCAGGCAGTCTTTCCCCTGGTCTTTCCAGCGAAGTCTTGGTCGTCCTATGTCTCGATTTCCATTGAATACGTTTTCGTTTGCCTTTCGCACTGGTTCATTCTGATCCACTCCACTGACATGATCTAGCCAGCGTAAGCGCGTTGTTTTGTTTCGAATAACTACTTCGATGTCGGGATACAGATTATACAGCTCGTGGTTCATTCGTCGTCGATGGTCGTTGTTTTCTGTTATCGGACCATACATTTTTCGTATAAATTTTCTCTCGAATATAGCATAGCTGGATCTTCGTTTCTCGAGAGAAGGTCGTATATCTGAAGTGCCTGCTTAGCCAAAATAACACCTGTTTGCAAGCACAATTATTCGTTCGATATCTAGGCTGACGTTACTGTTTCTGTTTTTGGCAGATCCAAGGTAATTGACTGCATCCTTTACCTCGAAAAAATAACGTTTAAAACCGGTCACCCGTTCGTACAAACGGGATGATGTTCTGCTCGTCAAAACCACTATTTTTGTCATGTCCGCGGTTACTGCCGCACCCACCTTGGTTGATTCCAATTCTAGAAAATACTGCAGTATTTTGTCGCACACTTTGCCCAGCGATGTCTAAATCATCAGCATATGTGAGAAGGATGTGACTTTTGCTGCTGATAGTTTTACTCGAGTTGGCTGCATCTTTTGTCACGATGATCTCAATTAAAATATTGAAGGGATCGCACGATAAGGTGTCGCCCTGCCTGAGGCCTCGTCTCATACAAAATATTTCGGTGAGTTGTCTACCAGTCTTTACTGAGGTTTTCGTGTTGGTCACGGTCATACTACAAAGGCATGTCATCTTAGAGGGAAGCCCAAGCTCCGACATAGGGTCTACCGAAGGCAGCCTTATAAGCTATAAAGAGGTGGCACGTAACGATTTGTTTGTGTAGGTTTTCCCAAGATTTGTCGTAATCTGAATATCTGGTCGATAGTTAATTTTCCAGGCCTAAAGTTGTGGCCGTCGGTGGTGCAATGGTAGTGTGCGCAACTTTTGTACATAAGAACGTGGCTCGATCCCAGCTCTGACCACCTTAAATTTCTTTCGACGGTGGTCGGAACCGGTGTAAAAAAATGGAGGTCCCGACCAGGTGGTGTAAACCTAGAACGCGCACAGCTCAGTGGTTTGTGAGAAGCTTTACCTAATCCCTTCATGAGCTGTAACGGGAGACCATTTATTTCACGCCAATGTAGGATTCAATTTTCCACAGCCGTTTTTTCTTCTCAAACAAAATGGGTTCTTCTTTCCTTATACCACTCCGTTGCGGCTCGCGTTGCAACTGACTAAAGCATTGTTGTTTCATCCCTTGCCATGCGACACTCTGCATCGTACCATGATTTGTTTTTAAGCGGATTTTAAGAACCAAGTACCATATCTTCAGCAATTTCCATAGAGTGGAAAATGTACGTACAGTGGGCTTCATGATCTTGAGGATAGGTTGCGGTCTGTGCCTGTAACTGAGTCAGCTTCTCTAGTTAGGACGTTGCTTTCTGGTGGCTAATAAATAAATAAATGATTTCCCGTTACATCCCATGCAGGGATTAGGGAGAGATTATCATAACCCGCGAGCTGTGGGCATTCTAGTTTTACACTCACTGATTGGGACCTACAGTTTTCCACCGATTCCGAACGGTATTTTGAGAAGGTTTTTCATGGCTAAATTCTCGATAGTGTCGCCGTCACTAAGCTAAGTGACCGCCGTCGAAAGAAAGAAATCATGCACAAGAGCCGCGCACACTACCATTGATTGCACCACCGACGGCCACGCTTTATATTGGCTATCTCTGGTAATTTCATTGTTCCGATTTCCAGCTTTCTATATGCCTGGTTTCGTAGGACTTTCGCTCTGCTTAACCTTGTCCGAATCTTTGCTGCAACCAGGTAATAATGCGGTTTGAAATATCAAGTATTTCTATTATATATGGAACCGGATTTCATTAATTTGGCTGACGCATCTAGCTTCCCATTACGTCATCCTGTCACTACATTTCTGCAAGACTTTGTGAACGATTTGTGGTTTTACCTAAAGAATGGCTCGTACTAAATTAGACTTAAGGGTGTGGAGGGTCTCTGGATTATTCGCATAGCATCGGTCTTTAGCGCCACCCACCCCAGAAGAAAAAGTCGAAAGGGATGAACTCGCATCTCCGAGACATCGAATAGTGCCAAGACGTCTTCTAACACGATTACCCAACTTAGTGCGTCAAAGATCGATTCTAGGAAGTGTGTCACATCTTGACCTGTGTGACATCTTGCACCAGCCTGCTGAAAACAGAGATTAGCCAAGTTCATATCTTCGATTTCAGCCCATACAAATTCCGTAGTTATTGCTCTGTAGTTCTGGCCGTTGATTGAAATGGCGTTTCGAGCAGCGCTTCAGAAAAAAATGGGCCAATAATGCCACCACTCCAAAATCCACACCAACCTGTCACGGTGGTTGCATTGGCTTCTCGAAAATTACGTACTTGTTTTCCGATCCCTAGATGCGACATGTTTGTTTGTTGACATAGCAGGCGAGATGAAAACGTGCCTCATCAGGAATATGATATTTCAGTCAAATTTGGATTTGGATTTGGATGAAGCCGTAATGAAGTAGGTGGTCGTTTGTGTTCAATGGCTGAGCCAATTGGACCTTGTTAGAGAATAATCCGAGATCTTTGTGGAAAATTATCATCATGCTGGTGCGTGAAATGGCGAGGTGTTGAGATCGACGGCGAGTCCATGTTGTAGGATTGATTTGCACACTTTCGGCCACAGCAGCCACATTATCGGCGGTATGCACCGCACGACGACAGGGAACATGCATGTTGTCCACTAGCAAGCCAGCCCCATGAACTTTTTGTACTTGCAACTTGTGCACAGTACGCGCGGTGGGTGCTTCATTTCGGCCATAACTTCTTTACAACAAACGTACATGTTAATACAGAAAACTATATTAACATCTTACACCAAGTACTTCGATTGTTTACTATGTGATGCCTAAAGTACCAAGTGATGTGAACAGGACTTGTGTGATGAGGCCGTTAGGGGTTGGCAGCAGACCCACATTGCAGCCAAAGAAGAGATATTCCAACAGAATCCACGTAGGGCACAGAAATCGAGCCAGCACTGTGGACTTTCCATGTTGTTCTTTTACTAGGCAATACAATTTGGAAACCTATTTTCGTAAAAAATCCTTGTTACCCTTTAAGGAATTAAATTACAATTTGCTTTTTTGTCGTTTGTCTATTAAACGAAACATGGTTATTTCCTTGTGGGCCTTTCTGGCATCCTGAAAGTGACCTTAAAAACCTTTCAGATAGAATGGCATAAAGCTATTTATGTGTGTGTGTGTGTGTATTTAAATTGAACGATCATAACAAGAGGGTCCTTTGATTTTTTTTGTATGTCATAGTTACGCTGTCCCGCGATTAATTTCTTTGTTGCACCTCCAGACTCTCTGGGTTTTGCTTTCATTTCGATTTACTTTATTTTGTTTTTGTTCTCTGTGAACTTTTTAATTTCCGTTGTTCCGCTTTCTTTTTGTTATTTTCCTTTTTATTTTATTTTTTGCATCGGAACAAAATCAACAGCAACATCAAATGCACATATACCCGTAATGTGCACACATACTCGTACTCCTTCAAACAGCCACAGAAGAGAATATAAAAAAAGGATGAGAAATCACTTTTCTGTAAAATCACAAACAACAAAGGCAAAACCGCGTTGACTGTTGCAGTAAATGGATAGAGAGAAACCACCGAGTTGAACTAAAAAATTGACAGCGATGACAAAACAAAATAAGTAAAAGTTATTTACAATGTTTATTTCGTTAGCGTCAAAGTAAAAGTAACTGCGGACAGTGGGATCGAAATCTTACAAGACAAAATTAAAATACAGCAGGGCTATTGTGACTCTAGTCTAGGTGTTGCTCCGCTTACCCAAGATTTTGGTCTAACTTTATTGATTTTTAATCACTTATTCACACTTGCCTTCCCTAAAGTTTACTTTGAATACCGAAACGAAGTGGGTGACAGAGTTTCTGCCTTCGCAGTGACTTAAGCATACGATCCTTCCGATCGAATCTCGATATTACTGCTCAACTACTGACTTAGAATTCATTCTTGTGTACCTTTCGTGATAGTTCTTCTAGATCTACACTACTGACTTACTCTAGCAAACACAATTAATATATTTGGTTAACTAATGTAACATGGTTTTGTCGTCAGCAGGGGTAGTCTAAGTCGCCTCCAGCGTTGTCCTAAGGACCCAAAAAACCTTCCGACATGGTTTACGAAGATTTTTCGCGATTTAAGAAATAGTATGATCTTCTTTATTCAATTATAATCTACACAATTCAATATCTTAATGAAAACAATCAATATTGAATTTTCCTTGATCGTAGGTTGTGTTCGTGTCGAACGAGACGTAGGTAGGTTGACAGCTTCTACAGAGTCGTCCTTTATACGAGTACGATGTTCGGAGTCGTCCTTTATACGAGTATGATGCTAATTGAGGGAGTTCGTGTTGAGGTTACTAGTGCGAAGACGTTGGAATTGGGTGTCGTCCTATACACGACTACTGGAATTCAGTTATGGTCGGCAACGTGCCGGTTCGAGCTACATGTGCAGTGACGGGGAAATGGGGTATCGGCTTCTAAACGAGTACTGGGATTCGGTTATGATCGATAATATTGTGGCTCAGGTAACAGGTTAGCTGACGACGAAATGGATTATCGTCCTCTACACGAGTACTGGCATTCGGTTATAATCAGCAACGTTCCGGTTCTCATTACCGGTGCGGTGTCGGCGAAAAGGGGTATCGTGCTCTGCACCAGTACTTAAATTCGGTTATGACAGTCAACGCTCACGTTCGGGTTATAGGTGTGGTGACACAAAAACGGGGTATCGTCTTCAAAACGAGTACAGGAATTTTGTTATGATCGAAAACGTTCAGATTCCGGTTACATAGGCTGAGCTTGTCGCAAGTATAATATACTTGTGTCCAAACACATTGTGTTTGCTATTCAATATTACATATTTGAGACACAATGTCTAATATGTTATAATATATCTGTTTGCGACCCAAATATAGCTGTTTGTTTGTTGCACTGTTTATGCTCTCTCGAGAGCAAGAGAATAAAACAGGGACAACGAGAGAGTCCATCTTGCAAATGTGTATCTGTATTTTTTCATTATTCTCTCAGTCAGTGATTCATACATCTTCCTGAATGGGCGATTAAATTCGTTCAATATAGACCTCATCGTTCACATTCGGGTTATAGTTGCGGCGACGGCGAAATGGGGTATCGTCCTCTACACGAGTACTGGAATTCGGTTATGGCAGTCAACTCTCAGGTTCGGGTTACAGGTGCGGCGATGGTGAAACTGGGTATCGTCCTGTACACGACTACTAGAATTCGGTAATATTCAACATCGTTCAGTTTCGGGTTACGGATGTGGTGATGGTGAAGCGGCTTATCGTCCTTTACACGAGTACAGGAATTCGGTTATTATCGACTACATTCAGAATCGGGTTACAAGTGCGCTGACGGTGAAACGGGATATCAGCTTCTACACGAGTACTGGAATTCGGTAATGTTCGACATCGTTCACTTTCGGGTTACGGGTTTGGTGATGCTGAAACGGTGAATTGTCCTCTACAGGAATACTACTGGAAATGGCGTATCTACTGGATTTTGGTTATTATCGACAACGTCACAGTTCGGGTTACAGGGGCGGTAACGACGAAAAAGAGTGTCGTCCTCTACATGAGTACCGGAATTCGGTTATGATCGACAACGCTCCGGTTGCGGCTACAGGCGCGGTAACGACGAAAAGGGGTATCGTCCTCTACACGAGTACTGGAAATCGGTAATGTTCGACAGCGTTCGCATTCGGGTTACAGGTGCGGTAACGGTAAACTCTCACGTTCGGGTTACAGGGCGGTGACGGTGAAACGGGGTATCGTCCTCTACACGAGTATTGGAATTCGGTAATGTTCGACTACATTCAGAATCGGGTTACAGGTGCTCTAACGGTGATACAGGATATCAGCTTCTACACGAGTACTGGAATTCGGTAATGTTCGACATCGTTAACTTTCGGGTTAGGGCTTGGGGATGGTGAAACGGGGCATCGCCCTCTACACGACTACTGGAAGTCGGATATGATCGGGAACGTTGAGGTTCGGCTTACAGGTGCGGTGGCGGTGAACTGGCATATCATCCTCCACACGACTCCAGGAAGTAGGTTATGATCGGCAAAATTCCGGCTACAGGTCTGGTGACGGCGAAAAGGGGAATCCTCCTCTACACAAGTACTGGAATTCAGTCATGACACTCAACTTTCAGGTTTGGGTTACAGGTGTCTTAAGGTGAAACGGGTTATTGTCCTCTACACGAGTACTGGAATTCAGTAATATTCGATATCGTTCACTTTGGGGTTAAGGAGGCGGTGATGGTGAAGCGGCGTATCGTCCTCTACACGAGTACCGGAATTAGGTAATTTCGACATCGTTCAGTTTCAGGTTACAGGTGCGGTGACGGTTAACTGGAATATCACCCTCTCCACGAGTACTGGAATTCGGTTATCATCGGCAACATTCAAGTTTGGGTTACCGATGCGATGACGGCGAAACGGAATATCGTCTTCTACACAGACATTAATGTTCGGTCTCAGGTGCGATGATGACGAAACTATTATCATATCGTGACCCTGGTGGAAGGGCCGTATGTCCAAGTACTCCTTTATCATATTCCTGTAACGAATGTCGTTCACATTCAGTGCAATTTCGGCCTCATCTTCAAAAAGTAAGGCCCAATAACGCCACCTGACCAAAATCTGCACCAGATGGTGCCTCGTTGTGGGTCCAGTTGTTTCTCCGAGATAAAAAATAAAAAAAATAAATGGTTTCCCGTTACATCCCATGAAGGGATTAGGGAGAGCTTCTCACAACCAGTGAGCTGTCTGCGTTCCAGTTTTACACTCACTGATTGGGACCTACAGTTTTACACCGGTTCCGAACGGTATTTTGAGAAGCTTTTTCATGGCTAAAGGCTCGATAGTGTCGCTGTCACTAAGCGAGGTGACCGCCTTCGAAAGAACTTTAAGGTGGTCAGAGTAGGAATCGAACCCACGTCCTAATGCACAAGAGCCGTGCACACTACCATTGCACCACCGACAGCCTGAGGAGGCATGAGGATTTTCTGAGCCCCCAATTCGACAAGTTTGTATATTCACGAAATCTTTCATATGGAAATGCGCCTCATCGGAGAAGATGTCTTTTTTTGTTGAAAAATTGGCATTGATTTAAGTTTGCACCATTACCCATTGATCGAATTCCCGGTGCTTTCCAGGGTGTGTTGGTTTGACCTCCTGAGTAAGGTGAAGGTGGAGGTGAATTTTGTATGAATAAATGTGAAGTTCTTCTTTCAAAATTCACTGAATGGTGCTTCCTGAAATTTGAAGTTGTTGAGAAGGATGCCGAATAGATGTTTTCGAGGTTTCTCTTGTTTACAGCAGCAATATTTGCCAGAGACCGACCGGTAAATTAACTCACAAGAGTCTCACTGTCCATAACCTACCAAGTTTCTTAAAATTTCTTGACCACTTTTCGAATAGTTGACACATTAGATGCACTTTTTGTTGTTCTTTCATAAAGCTCTCCATTTTTAATAATCGGAATCGGAACAAATGTGACAGCTGCCAAATTTAAGAGTTGCCATTGGCACAACAAAAAATTCCACTAAATTTAAGAAGTGCAATCTTACTGAAACATTCTTTATTTTTTGAAAGACAATTTAAATTCGTAATTTTACATATGTAGCCCACCTATTATCTACATGTGTATGAATAAGTTGTCCTATGTTCGTCATTTTATAACTCGAGAACCACTCAACCGATTTACAAACCAATACATGCATTGGAAAGGACTACTTCCACTGATGGTTTTCAAAAGAAAAACATTGAAAAATGTCTGCGCATATGCGTTTTACGCACACATTTGCGGTGATGTGTTTTTTCCAAATAAAAAGTGTGAATTCATTAGTGGCCATGACTTCATTGAATACTTTTGTTGACAGGGCGAAGTCTGCCGGGTCAGCTAATTATATAAATTTTTTATTTTTTCTATAATATATCTGTTCCAAAGATTTTCTACTACGTTTATGTCAAAATATTTAGATTCTTAAGAATTTTATTAGCAGAAATGAAAGCACTTCCTTGGAAGCTGGAGTACTTATTCTCTTCTCTCTCAGTCTGAAGGACCTTTTATAATTTAACATAATTCCTGAAGTCAGTAAAGTACTTAGTCAATGAATATTGCAATGAATAATTGCCTTCTTAGACTTTATACAAGCAACATTATTGCCTTTGTTCAATTTCACTAGGTCACACTGTACATCTTTAAGGATGCCAAAAGGAGTGCTCAAATGCTAGATGATGATAATGATGTCTTTGTTGTTACTGTTGTTCATGCTGACGGCATTAGCGTTGTAGTTGTTGTAGTATTTTGCTATTTTTGTTGTTGTTGTTGCTGGCATTGTTGCTGGTGGATGCAAAAACAAAGTTTTCTCATTAAAAAAGTCTTTACTATTTCCTTAACAAAACAACTCAAACACAAAAGTCAAATAAAGGAAATGAAATTTTTGAAAATGAAACTTTGGTGATGCTTCATGTTTTTTTGATCCTTGATGTAACAACGCATAAATACATAGACATGTACATACACATAATCATACCACAGTACAGATAGTAAGCAACCACATTGACATCAGACACACGCATACAAACTTCCATTGTAAATGATCATTAATTTTCCTTTTGCCGGAAAGCATTACGTTGATGTTATTACGGGTATAGAGAAATCTAAAATTTGTATTTTTCGTTCTCGCTGTTGATAAAAAAGTCATTAAATTTCAGTGGAAATAAAGAAACAATGCAACGGATGAAATATGTTAATGCTACATAATAAGAGTCATTAGAAGCCGGGATGTTGAAAGTTGAAAGACAACGTCGTTTGACATTATATATATATGATATTAATATATAGATATGATATTAGTATTAGTCTATCTTTATGTAAAATAGCATATACATTTGTCGTTAAATCTATGAAATTAACAAGTATCGAAGAACAGAAAAATAGTAGACAATTTTAGTGGGGCTAACGTTTATGTTTCGCTACGATATTTAATAGTTCCGCCCAATAGTTCTCAGCCTCGCGTTGTGGGTTTTTCAACAGAGACGCTACAAAAGGTAATCGATAGGGACAGCAAACGACGCCATATTTTTTCCCGCTCTTTTGACATTTCTCTTCAGTAAGGTTTGCCATTTCATCATGGAAAGATATACGAGCCAGCAACGAGTCGAAATTATTAAAATTTACTACCGGAATTTGGAGTCAGTGGCCTAAAATTTAAGAGCACTACGTCCAATTTATGGTCATCATAATCATGAGGCTCATTTCTGGCTGAATGGCTTCGTCAATAAGCAAAATATGAATTAGTCGTCTGACAGCAATCCACACGTAATCCATGAGTCATCATTGCATCCCGAAAAAAATACGATTTGGTGCGGTTTATGGGCCTTCGGCGTCATTGGGCCGTACTTCTTCCGTGATGATCAAGACCGGCACAGTACTATGAATGCGAAGCGCTACCGTTCAATGATAACCGAATATTGTTGGCCCCAATTGGATAATATGGACTTGGAGGACATGTGGTTCCAACAGGACGGCGCCACAAGCCATACAGCGAATGCCACAATCAATTCATTGGAAACCAAGTTTGGTGAACGTGTTATCTCACGAAATGGCCCAGTCCATTGGCCGCCTCGGTCGTGCGATTTGACGCCGTTAGATTATTTCCTGTGGGGCTATGTCAAGTCTATGGTCTCTAACAACAAGTCAGCGACGATTGATGAACTTCGTACGAATATCGAACGTGAAATTGCAGCAGTATCGGCCAATTTATGCTTGAAAACTGTCGAAAATTGGGTTCAGCGTCTGGACTTCTGCAAGCGTGCCCGTGGTGGCCGTGCAAAAGAAATCGAGTTCCATACATAATGGCATCGAACATACTTTCACAGGAATAAAGAATTTCATTGGTATCTAAAACCGGTTTTGTTTTATTTAAAAAAACTTTTGTAGCGCTCTTTTTGAAAAACCCGTTATATCTCTAGAAATAGAGATACAGTTTTTTGAAAGATATATTTTTCAAATGCATCCTTATGATGTCTGGCAAAACGTATAGCTATTTCAGATCTCGACAGAGATCTTCATCAGTGGTTTTTTCTAATGCTGCTTTTGAAAAATTCATCAAACTAAATGCAAAAAAAGTACCAATAAAATAGGCCGAATAAGTAAGAAATCATCCCTGATGATCGTAGAGCACAACAAAACAACATGCAATGACAATTGCTTGTAAACATTGTGTTGTCTTTTAGACAACAACAAAAATCAGTTCTAATGGGGACCGAAGGTTCTTTGGAGATGGACAAAAGTTGCTTGCAAATGTTTTCTTGTATGTGTAGCTGGCGATATTTTTCGAACGCTTGCGTAGTGGAAAATTCTCAATTCAGACGAGTTTTCGTTTGCATTTAGTTTGATGAATTTTTCAAAAGCAGTATTCCAAAGAACCGCTGATGAAGATCTATGGCGAGAGCTGAAATAGCTAAATGGTTTTCCAGGAATCATGAGGATGCATATGCAAAACATCTTCTTTTTCAAAAAACTATATCTCTCTTTATAGAGATATAGAATGGTCTTGAGCTTGAACAGTCAAATAAAAAAAGAAAAGTTTTTTTTATGCAAAGGGAATTTTTTTACAATTGGTCCTTCTTTTCAAGAAAATGTAAATTTTTAAGAGTAGGTACTTATCTCAAGAAAAGTTATTTTGTTTTACATAAAAGGTACTCTTTAAAGAAAAGGTGGGTTTTTTAGAAACGCAAATTTGTTGTAAGATGATGTACTTTTTTAAGGAAATGTACTTATTTAAAAAAATTACTAGTCTTAAGAAAAGGTAGTTTTTGTAAGAAAATTTACTTGTTGTAAGAAAATGTACTTTTTTAAGCAAAGGTACTCCTTTAAGATAAGGCATTTTTTGTAAGACAAGTTACTCTGTTTAAGAATATGAATATGTATTTTTTCGAGAAAATTAACTTTTTTAAATAAAACCTACTTATTTAAGAAAATTTTGATTTTTTAAACTTCTTTCACTTTGGCTTTTCTACATTTACTTTTTATTCGGTTCAAAACTACAATATGTAATAAACTGGCTCCACCTAGAAGACTTCCCATTGAACAAGAAATTTCTTCCCATATGTTAGTCTAGACACAAACCAAAGCTAAAGTAAAGTATATAGTTGATAATGGTGGCTTGTAGCATAATAGTGTTAAAAAAAAGTTGTTTGATTTTTTTTATTTAGCCTCCATGCCGGAAAGTTGGATCAGGAACTTCGTTCCAAAATGTATATTATATTCCAATTTGGAATGTGCCTTTAATATAAAATGTAAAATTTCTACTCAAATTCATATTAAACTGATTTCAATTCGAAAATCATATTCAAATTTAAAAGAGATTTTCTGGTATGATAAACTTATTAAGTTTTGAAACATTTATTAATAAAATTATTTTATTTTTGAAATTTGGAAAAAAAGTATGAAAAGCTTAATTAATTCCTAATTGATTTTTAATTAATTCATAAAGTGATTTTGAAATTTGAAAAAAAAATATGTTTGGAATGGTGGTAGAATTTATTGAAGCATAAAATCATATTTCAAAATAGATATCATGTTTCTTAATTCCAAAATTTCATTAAATTCCAAAATCATGTCATTTATTATTAATTATTTTAAGGATATTAACACAAATTGAGATAAAACCGGTTAACCGATGTCAAATAACCGGTTTGCGGTTTTTAAAAATTACAGTTTTTAAAAATCCGGCACACTGTTAATAGAAAGACAAACCAGTTATCCGGTTTTATCGGTTTTTCGATTTTGGACACTCTAACTGCAATGTGACATTCTTCGTCGCACCATGGCTTATTCTTTTGGGGTTTTCGATACCCAAGTTCAGTTCTTGTAACGGTTTCCAAAGAACGGGAAACCTTCTGCGCTCCTTGTTCCTTGGAAGGGGAGTATTCTGCTCTGGCAGGTGAATGAGCTTTTGTTGATAGGCCTTTGAAATCTCCAGTATTTTCAGCTTGTCGATATCTAGCTTTTACCGTGTTCGGCTGTGTACGGTTTTCGTCCTGGTCAGTCAGACAGAATAAACGGTGATCCAAATACAAGTTTTTTTTTAAATTAAATAAAATGAACTAAACTTTATTTCGTTTAGTACATTACGGGTTTAGTAGACATTACAGATATTCCCATTATTTATGGAACACGATTGCACTCATGTGGCTGCCGCGGCTGGCCTCAAAGTAGCTCATCCTGTCACTCCAATTTGCAAGACAATGGCGATGTCTCTTTGTAATGATGCATAAATTCTCAGTACCATAGAACCACTAGTTTTGTTTGTCTTCATATCCTTTTATATGGAAGTGGGTCGCTGTTGATCAATTTCAACCAAAAATAGTCTTCGGAGTCGTCGGTGTTCAAGAGAATTTGAGGGTAGTTTAGACGGGATTGACATATTGCCGGCAGCAACTGATGGACTGCCTGTATTTTGTAAGGGAACTTTTTTAAGATATTCATCAAAGTGTGACCCAAGAACCAGCGTGTAATGGCCAATTGCGTTTAACTTCATCTGGTCGGGCATAACCGCTCGTTCGCTACATCTTCATCCACAGAGGCGATATTCTCGACAGAACGAGCACTACGAGGATTTCCGTCAAGTCTTCCATCATATGATGTCATAGTTTCTTGGAGGAGAGCATTCAACTACTTTAGTGTTTCAACAGTTGGCATAGGACGGGTGAGAAACCAGCTCTGCAATTCACGTTGCGCCAGTGCCACTGATGACAGGTTCAGTAATTCAAATACTCACGCGTATTCTGCGGTCTTGAGTATTATAGCCTTCCATGGGTTTTCGACGTGTATTCTGAGTTTGTTTCGAACTCATGGGCGATGAGTTAACACCTTTTTGTTACACGGTACCTGTTCAATTTCTATGAACACATTAGGAAATGATATATTGGAAAATAAAAAAAAAATAGTTTTAATGCTGAAAGCTCTTTTGCTATTGCACTTTCTTTTTTCTTGCATCTGCTTTGGCATTAGATGAAACATTGTTAAAACAACTAACGCAATATTTAGCTCACTGAAATGATTGTTTTTGTTTTTCCTTAAACAGAGCGGCGACAAAAAGCATTGAATAGTATAGAGAACTTATTGCACTCTTTTTCCGCTCTCATGTAAAGAGTCTGACTAAAAGAGCATAACCGAGTCTTATTCTCCTTATAGAATATTTCAATATAAATTCACCATTTCGACAATGTTTTTACACAAAACAATACAAAAAGCATAAATGTTTCAAAATGCATTAATGTTTCACATCAAAATTATGAAGGGACCAAGTTATGACATAAAGAGAGTAATACGTTTTGAATCATTCGCCAGATGTCGCCAGTGCTTTTAAGTCATGCAATTCGTTTCATGAGGTCTGTTCGCTGCCGCTACATCAATCCCATCATACTTATTTTCAGGCAGAGACTATTGTTGTACAACAACCACGTATGTCATGCTAACGCTGTGTATTGTTGGCATGTGTTCATTTCATTTCAAAGAAACTATCAAATGCCGCTACTAGCAAAAGTTATACTTCTTCTTCTACGTTTTAGCTGATCTCGAATAAACCCGGTGGTCAGGAACCTTACAAAATGAAAATAATGTACTTCGATAACCACATCGATCTTTTGTTGTATCTCTCCAGTTGGTAATGCCAAGTGTACGCAGGGATTCGTCAACCTGATCCCTCCAACGGAGTCTTGGTCTTCCTATTTTTCGTCTTCCTTCGAGTTCGGTTTCGAAAACCCTTCGTGCTGGTTCGTCTTCATCCATTCTACTGACAAGGGCTAGCAAGCGCAATCGCGTTATTTTGATCCGCTTAACTATGGCAATGTCGGGACATAGTTCATACAACTCATGGTTCATGCATCGCCGATTGTCGCCGTTGAGCACTATAGGGCTATATATTTTGCGGAGTATATTTCTCTCGAAGACTGCCAGAGATGTTTCGTCTGCCTGCGACAAGACCCGGGATTCTGAGCTATAAAGTAAGACAGGTTGTATGAGAGTCTGGTATAGTTGGACTTTTGTTACTCGAGAGAGGGTTTTATCTCTAAAGTGCTTGCTTAGCCCAAAATAACATCTATTCGCAAGCACAATTCTCCGCTTCATCTCAAGGCTGACGTTGTTGTTTTTGTTTACGGCAGATCCGAGGTATATAAATTCGTCCACCACCTCGAAATTATTACCGTCATCAACATTCTCACTTTGAGCTAATCGCGTGGAGGGCCTGTTCGTTGAAACCATTAATTTTGTGTTTTTCTCATTTACTCGCAGACCCACTTTTGCTGACTCTCGAAAACACCGTAGTAACTTCTCCAACCGTGCGTCCAATGATATCAATATCATCAGCATACGCGAGCAGCATGTGACTTTTACTGCTGATGGTTTTATTCATGTTGACAGCAGCTTTCTCAGAATAATCTCTTTTTAACTGTTAAAATGATCACACGGTAGGGTGTAACCCTGTCCTGGGCCTCGCTTAATTTCGAAAGGTTCGGTAAAATCCTTACCAATTTTCACTGGGGATTTGGTGTTCGTCAGGTTCATCCTGCAAAGGCGTATGCATTTTGCAGGAATACCAAGCTCAGACATTGCCCAGTAGAGTTTTCCCCGTATCAGGCTATCGAAGGCCGTCTTATAATCGACAAATAGATGGTAGGTGTCGATTTGTTTTCTGTGGGTATTCTCCAGGATTTGGCGTCGCGTGAAAATCTGGTCAGTTGTCGTATTTCCAGGCGTAAAGCCACACTTGCCTGTTCTAATCATGTCAGCGATAATTGGTTTTAGTCTTTCGCACATTATAGTTGATAGAGCCTTAAATGCTATGGATAAGAGGCATATTCCATGGTAGTTGGCACAGAGACTGGGGTCACGTTTTCTAAATATGGGACATAGTACACTGAGACTCCAATCGCCGAACATGCATTCATTTAACCAAATTTTGCTAATGAGCTGATGCGTGCACCTTATCAGCTCATCGCCGCCAGCCTTAAACAGCTCCGCAGGCCGTCGGTGGTGCAATGGTTAGTGTGCACGGCTCTTGTACATGAGATCCTGGGTTCAAACCCTGCTCTGACCACCTTCAAATTTCTTTCGGCGGCGGTCACCTCGCATAGTGACGGCGACATTATCGAGTATATAGCCATGAAAAAGCTTCTCAAAAATACCGTTCGGAATCGGTGTAAAACTGTAGGTCCCAATCAGTGAGTGAAAACTGGAAAGCGCACAGCTCAGTGGTTGTGAGAAGTTCTCCCCGGTCCCTTCATGGGATGTAATGGGAAACCATTTATTTAGGTAATCCATCGGCTCCTGCGGCTTTGTTGTCCTTAAGCCGGGCAATACCTGTTCTGACCACGTCTTGGTTAGGAGGGGGGCAATCGACGTCGTCGTCCATATTGTGATCGATTGCCCCATCGTCATTGGATATCTCAGGTAGCAGTAGGGCGGAGAAATGATCTCTCCATATTTCCAACATGCTCTGCACATTTGCGATGAGATTTCTGTCCTTGTCTTTACAGAACGGGGGCCCTGAACCATGTCTATAAGTTCCGTCTCCGACTTTTTGATAGAATTTTCGGGCCTCGTTCCTCCTTCTGTATGACTCAATATGGACTTTATATGCTAGGGATAAAAAGCTTGTCCGACGGTAGTTGTCACAGAGACTCGGGTCACCTTTATTAAATATGGGGCATAGTACACTGAGACTCCAATCGCCGGGCACGCATTCTTCTAACTAGATTTTGCTAATGAGGCTTACACAGCTCCGTCTGTAGTCCATCGGCTTCTGAGGCTTTGTTGTTGTATTGCCGGGCAATAGCTGTTCTGACTTTATCTTTGTTAGGAGGAGAGCAATCGACGTCGTCGTCCTAATTGTGATCGATTGCCTCATCGTCATTGGATATCCCAGGTACTTGTAGCGCGGAGAAATTTTCTATCTATATTCCCAACATGTTCTGCACATCTGCGATGAGATTTCCGTCCTTGTCTTTACAGAAGGGGGCCCTGAACCATGACCATTACTTCCACGTGATTTTTGTAATTCCAAATATTTATAATAAGTTTTCACAATTATATCTAGTTATTCTTTCGTACAGCGCTCCATTAATGATAATGGCAATAAACATATGTGACAGCTGGTTAATATCAGAGTTGCCACTTTCACAAAGAAAGAACCACTAAATTTAAAAAGTGCAATCTTACTGAGACACCCCTTATCTCTTCGCAAGCATTGATTTCATATACTGAAGATCAGCGAAATAATTTTCTTTACCCACAAATCGGATTTCTTGTTTGCTTCTCAACAAGTGTTGTTGTGCGACTCGGGAGAGGGCAATATTTAAGGTATTTCGTTAATTATTTGCTCAGTGTGAACATACCTTAAGACATACTAGAGTTACATATAAATTGAATAAAGAATATAAATGAAATTTAACTCAAGCAGAGCATCAAAAATTATATTCAACTTTTACCTAACCCATTTTTGTATATCCATTTCATCTCTACTTTTAATGTCATTTCCGTTTCCGTTCAAAATTCTAAAACTTCGCACTAGCATTTCCGAATGATTTAGTATATAAGTTAGTATCTGCTTTAGTTTTGTCACTAACTAACTACCATTAACTTATAACATTCCATTTATCCACTTTGTTGACTTTTAATCCTGTGTAGCTTCAAATCAACACCCAGCCGGGATTCGCCATGTGTTGCCGATTGTTATCGATCAAAGTGTCTGAGTCAATATTATCTCTGGAATCCCCATGTAATTTAGTGCAATAACAAACAAATGGGCATTAATATTTGTAAACTCTGTTAAAGTTAACAAAATTGCAGCTGCTAAACCAACAAAGCGCAGTGGCAACAAACGACAACATCAAACAAGGATAATTGTTATCCATATGCAATACAACAAGATAACACTCATGTGTACAATTAGGACTTTAACTGTGTACAATTGTTTATATTAAACATTGAATTTAAATTAAGATTACACATCACAATTACATAAACTTCTGCCACTCCTGCTGCTGCTGCAAGGGCGTTTATATGACACAGAACCGTTTTGCTGCTGCAGGATGATGTATAGAGGGTGTTGGCCCGGCAATTGCAGTCAATGGCGACAACAATTGTGAATCATGTCCTGGGAATGCTGCCTCACACAAGGGAATACAAATTGCTAATGTCATTGTGTATTATGAAGCATTTTGTTGGATTGATGTCACACACAATGAATTATGTTTGTTCTGTGAATGAATGGTGGAAGATGAATTGTGGGGAAGTGATTGTGTGAATGGCGTATTCCCTGAAAGTGATAAAGTAAAGTCTTAAACGTAAATGATTTTCTCTCTGGATACGGTAGATATTTCATAAAAGTTGGATATTGCTACGAGTGAATAGAATCAATATCCTACGAAAAGGTAAAATTGAGCGAAGTTAAGTTTGGCACTGAATGGAGGTAAGATGTCCACAAGCAACGATTACTCCAGACTGGAAAAATGTGTGAACATATATTGAGAATTTATAAATTTTATGGTATTAGGTTTTGAGACATGCTTCGTGATACAAAGATTTGGAAATTGGAAAACTTTCATCATTTCCCTTACGGGAATTTTTACTCGGTCTGTTTTCTAAAACTTACAAAATTATTCAAGCTCAAGATCTTTTATATTATTTAAAAACAGCAGACAGTTGTCCGACGCCTTCGGCCACTGACTGTCCCTGCAGGCTGTGTCAGAGACACGGCCATTAAGTTTAACGTAGAATACGCCATCCGATAAGACAGAAAATATATATAACAATAAATGATAAATGATAAACGTCAACTGTCAGCTGCTGTCAAACAGCATCAAGCAGCATTGTTATTTTGCTTACTTGGCAGCACTTTCATTTAACATAAAAATGTATGAATTAATTTGTTCATATATTTTTCATAATTATATATCCATGTTAAATTCAAATTCACATTTAACATTTTGTTTCACTTAAATAGATAAGTAAATATACGAAATTTCAATATTTCATCAATCAAAACAACAGCCAAAGGTTTGTGTCCACACTGAAACAGCAGCATACTTTGTGTTCACGCTACAAACTCAAACACTCAACCAAACACCACGCATATGTTTGAGTGTATGTGTTTAAACAATTTTCATTTGAGAAATTTAAATATTAGGAAGATATCAACCAATATGAAAATGTATGAAATGAAATGTATAAATGTGTACGAAAGATAACATCTTCATTAACCTACAAAAAAATTTTTAAAAAAAGTTATCTCGCCGTTTCCTCATAATCAATGAAATAAAGATTACAACAATAATAATCTGACATGACTCCCTATACCGTAAGGTAAGACGTATTCTGCGCCAAAAGGTCTTGAGCATGAATAAATTTGTAAGAAATTGGCAAACTTTATAATGGTTAAAAAATGTTGATAATGCAATTCGCTGGTGTACCAGGTCAGCGCAGTGCAGACTGAAATCAAAAATGGGGTTGATATCGGTGTTCAATATGGACAGTATTAAAATAAATGCAAGAAATTAAACATTTTTTTAGTATCCTTTCAACCCTTGGAAGGATTTTGATCATTTCTCACCCTACAAATAAAAAATATGACACATGGTAGGCGAGGTTAAGGAAACATATCAACTAAAGTAAATAACACTGTGGAACAAATTTTCCTTTTTGTTTTGGGGGTGAACGATTCCTCCGCCAAGTGATAACACTAGGTGAGTATAGTCAAATCCAAAAAATTTATACCGCTGTGTGTGCGTACACTTTGGGCATGGCAAGTTTGAATATTCTTACCCGGTACTCTCCGAGATAAATTTAAAAATCGATTATAAATATTGAATTGAGCAAATTCTTTTTATAAAATATGTCTGCAGTGAAATTTGACAAGGATTATTTTCGTAGAATATTCAAACGCTCTATTGAAAAGTTTAAAGGGTTCTTTTCGTCCTTCAAAAATTGTCAAAAATGTACACTAAAATGAACAACTACGGTTCAAAATGTTTCGCGAAATTATTTCTGATTAAATTCCATTATGGGACGTCATAGTACAAAATTCTCTATCTTTATTTTCAGACGTCCTTTTTGTCCTTTTTTGTAACAAGGTCAAGGAAACTGCACCAAAGTAACCGGCAAAATATCCAAATGTTCTACCAATTTATGTGGGATATATTTTACTAGAGGATTTCGCAGACGAGGATCCTTCATCTTGAAGTTGCATATGTCTTTTAGTCCTTTTTTACATATTTAAGTCTTGAAATCTTAAAATTTTAAATATAATCCTTTAAATAATCCTTGTAAAATTTCACTGCAGATATTTTATCACATAAATTCGCTCAATTCAATATTTATACTCAATTTTTAATTTTTTTTCGGACAGTATCGTATAAGAAAATTCAAACTTGTCACGCCCACAAAAAAAATTTGTAGCTACACAGCGGTATACATTTTTGGGAATTGAATATACTCAGCCCACTCCCACTCCCAAAATGTTGCACAGTGTTATTAACCAGTAGATCCTACACCCGTTGATCTTTTCACACATTGCGAATGTGCTGAAAAGATAAAATCTCTACCTGAGAAAAGTTTGAAATCCAGGTAAACTGGCACAGGTTTGTACATGATTAGTGGGGGTGCACAATGAAAAATATATATAATTGTCGTTATCATTCAAATATATTAAAGGGTGTCCCAATAAATGTGAACGATTTAATTTTAAAATAAAAGGTATATTTTTGTCCGAGTGGTGACATTTTTATTGCATTATTTATATATTGTAGACAGGTTTCGATTAAAAATGGAGTAAAATATACGCTATATTACCCCCACGGCTCTGAAGACAGACCATTACTTTACCTATGAAGATTTCCATGACATGAGAATGTGTTGAGATAGAATCTAATTTGTTCCGAAGCAGTTCCAACTTTTTGCTTTACGTAATCTTGGTTGGAGTTCATATTCGAAACTACCACCCTATATTCATAGTTTACAGCTTATTGATTTACCTGCTTTAGAGCGTCGTAGGGCAATGTTGTCTGTATATTTTATGGTTAAACTAATCAATGGAGAAATTAATTCATCATATTTGATCTCTTCACTGAATTTTAATATGCCTTTTAGAGCTTCTAGGCAATATGTTCCATTTTTTCCTACCCGCGTTCAAATATAACTTCGAAACTGTTACTACAGTTTTTATTATTTGCAATACCTTTGATGAGTTCCACCATCTATTCTCTCTACCGGCTTCGATTGAAGTAATTAAACGAGCGATTATTTTTTTAGAATTAGAATTAGAATTGCCAGATTTAAGATTTCATTCGGGAAATCATCTGTTCCTGCTTCATTATCATCCTGCTACCTCTGTTCTTGCTTCATCGTTCCTGCTTCATCTGTTGCATCATTTCCTGCTTCATCTGTCCTTACTCATCTGTTCCTGCTTCATCTGTCCTGCTACATCTGTTGCTGCTCCATCAGTTCCTGCTTGATCTATATCTGTGTCATCTGTTCCTGCTCCAGCTACTTCATCAGTTCAGTTGCTCCAATCCTTTCTTCATTCGCTCCTCAGTATTTCGCTTACAGTTCAATTTTTGATCAAGAACGATACAGAGATATTTCGCCTCAGAAGATAGATATAGCATGACATTACCACTCGATAAAGTGGCCGTCTGCAAACGGGATAATTGACGTTAAAACGTTTAGGTACTTTTTATCGTTAATTGGCCCGCTTGATGATCAATGCGTGTCCAGAACTCGCTTTTTATGTATTATAGCTATACGCAATCTGCGGTAAATTAAGAATATATAAATTGATATTGAGTTACGTTTTATGGGCCAATGTTTGAAATCACTTGATTGTACTGTTAAGCATCATGGTGTATTACCCGCATTACTGCTTTATTGGAATTCTTTGTTCTGTTGTAAATTTTAGGATTCTTTAAAATCTTTTTTAAAATTCTCCGATACCAGTTCCGTCGACATAACTTTCACTTTTCCCCAACTGACGATTATGTGACCCACAAATCACTTCATTTCTCTACAATGAAAAACGGAATCGCTAGATTTGACTCACCCATTCTTTGACACAACATTTGAATTTTAATGACTAATGTCAATCATCTATTGTGCGAATTGTTATTCTAAACTTTAGTTGACGGCGATGCTGCAAAGTGTTTTTGAACTGCAAGCAAGCAACGATGTTGCCATAGCACCAGATTGAGTGCAAATTATTGGCGTGTGCTTCAATTTTGTTCGGCTGGCCCGTGCGTCGACCATGAGGTTGTGATGACGATGATGATGATGGCCATGGCGAGGGTGTTATCGAACTATGTTGGCAATAACAAATATCAAGTGAATCTAACGATATCAAACGATACATTTAAATCAACTCTTTTCATCACTCATTCGTCCATATGGGGTTAGGTGGATTGGCTGCCATGGATTTTGCCCAAACATTTCATTTTCCTATGCCGCACAAACTACAGCGCGAGCAGCGGCACTGTTGTGGGTTATTTGAATTCAACTCAATTGTCACAAATTTCTTTAGAATTGTCATGGCTTTTTCCCATCATATCAGTTTGAATGACGGTAAACACTTTTTCGATTTCAAACTGACGGAATGCAAAAACACAAATTTGAAATTGTTGCAATTGCTTGGGCTGAAGAGAAATCCAGTAAAACACAGTAAAAAAATGCTCAAGGTTCTTGAAAATATGTTACCCAGCAAGCAAAAATCTGCGGGCAAAAAGTCATGCTTTCCAAGAACATAACAACAATTTGTTGCAGCATTCGCCACAACGACAACAAAAAAAAAAAAAAACATTGCTATAGTGTAGTTTAGCTGAAGAACGGGGGTAGAATCAAGCCTTGAAACAAATGTTCGCCCAATATATTACAATTGATGTTAGATGAATGCAGAATTGAATGAATGAATGAATGAATCTAGCAACGCATGCATGAATTCCACAAAAAAAAAAAGTAAAATTTTCG
The DNA here is from genome assembly GCA_963931995.1 of Phaonia tiefii. Taxonomy (NCBI): domain Eukaryota; kingdom Metazoa; phylum Arthropoda; class Insecta; order Diptera; family Muscidae; genus Phaonia; species Phaonia tiefii. The sequence goes on along the minus strand of OZ008371.1, from coordinate 38,741,548 downwards.
TGCAATGTTGCCAGCGCTGCGTGCCACCAGGCAACGTTTGTGTGAGTTAGTGGCAACATCCACCACTATTTCTATTTGCTGGTGCCACCTCCACTATTCGATGCATATACGACAAATGGTAGACATTTCAAAAGCGACTGATGTACATATTGAATGAGGCAAATGGCGCAACAGAATTTGTAGCATTGTATTACAAATGACATTCAACTACAAAACGCACAGTGTAACGAAATGATAAACTTATGAATCACATAACAACATGGTTTCCCTGCAGGAGTTGATGGAGAGCTTCTGACAACCAGTGAGCTGGTTGCTTTGTAGTTCATTTTACACACACTGAAAAATCAGTCTGTGTCTGTATTTTGGATGAAAGCCCGTATATTTGAAGTTATTAAAACAAAGGGGGTTGTAACCATTACAAATAGTTCTTAAATAAAGCAAAATAAATTAAAAAAAAAAACAAGAAAAACTGTTTTTCATTAAAATTAGTTAAAGTGCCTTTATTCAAGTGAACCAAAAAATAGCACATTTTTGGACTTTTTTTATAAATTGCTCAAAAAAAGTTGGTTAGTTAAGAAACTACCACTGTCATTTTTTTTTATATCTCAGGATGTCTAGCTTCCATTTCCATTTTAAAATTCTGCAATGGGTTACAAATTGCAAACGATACAGGCTGCTGAATATGGTATTTTTAGTGCCTTTAATTAAGTGAACCGGAGTGTACGAGTATTATACAAATTTCGAAAGTTATTTTGATACCGCCCACAATGTTCAAAGAATTTTCAGTTGACAAAATGCATTTCAAGAATAGTGAAGAATCTGCGTCGATTACGGAGAGTAAGAGGCCTATGCGTCAACGTCCTGGTCGGTCTCTTGAAAACATTGCTGCTGTAGACGAGTGTGTCGCCGAGACGCCGAGATCATCAATTCGGCAACGTTCTCAAAAACTTTATATTTCTGGAAGCACTACGCAGCGAATTTTGACGAAATCGCTCCAGCTTCATACGTACAAAATTCAGCTTACTTAGACGCTCAAACTAGCAGACCAGGGAAAGTGCCAGCAATTCATTCAATGGGTAGTGAAGCAAAGTGAAACCAATGCCAATTTTTCAAAATAAAGTTATCTTCTCCGATGAAGCGCATTTCCATCCGATTGGCTTCGTGACTACTCAATATTTTCGATGTTGGGGATTTGAAAATCCTCATACAATCCACGAGAAACAAATGCACCCACAACGAGCAACTGTCTGGTGCTGATTTGGCTCAGAAGGCGAAATTATGACTTAATTTTTTTAAGATGAGGCTGAAATTGCAGTGACATGATAACGAAGTTCTTGTGGCCTCAACTGAATGGCATGGATCTGGACGATATGTGGTTTGATAAAGACGGCTACACCTGTTACAGCGCGTATGAAACAATCGATTTATTGCAGGAACTATTTCCAGAACAAATTTATTCAAGAAATTCTGATATCAAGTGGCCACCGATGTTATGCGATTTAACCCCGTACGATTTCTTTCTTTAGAGTTTTGTGAAATCATGGGTTATTGCGGAGAAACCAGAAACAATTTGTGAGCTCAAATCCGAGATCCAATGCATCATCGTTTAGATACAGCAACATTTCTATGCAAAAGTCGTGGAAAATTGCATGAAAAGAGTAATGGCCTGTCATCAGAACCGTGGGGGCCATTAGACAGAAGTTTTATTCCATACTTAATCGGAACATGTCTTCTTTACAATCCAATAAAAAAATCACAACTATCTCAAAAAATACGCGCTTTTATTTTAAAATGAAAAAGTGCGTTCTTACTGAGACACCCTTTATGAAGTGGCTCTTCCTGAATGATTCACGGACTCTCAGTTCGCCAGAGCTAGAAATTTGGTGTGGTTATTTGGAGTGTAGGGCAAATATATACAAGGTTGCTGTAGAGTGTGTTTTGGGAGAATATGTTACAGCGAGTGGGTATTGAGGAAGTTATGTCAGTTATGTTCAGCCTGTTACAACGGTTGAAGTTTAAACTTTGAGAAGGTATTGAAGAAAATAGGATTTTGTTGTCAATATGGTGTTTAAACAGCGGCTCTGATTATTTGTTCACAATAAAAATTTGATCAGACTTTGATCAAATTTATAATCAGGATTTTAATTTGCAGCCGTTTCACTGAAAATATTCCACTATAACTACAGCCGTAAATAATGTTCTGTCCATGTCACATCGTCTTAACATCAATCTATATATATAAAAGAATAACGTTACTGACTGACCGACTCAACATTGCCAAGATCTAACCGCTGAAGCTAGAATCTTGCAATTTGGCATGGAGGTCCATCCACTAGCGCTGACGTCCGCTAAGGCGGGATTTTTGGAAACTCCTACGGGGAGGGACAAAAAGCGGAAAAGTCTCTCCCGTGGCGGACTGCCCAAACAGCTGAAATTTTCAATATTTGTTAATTCGGATATGCCATTACTCCCTGCAATGGTACTATTTGCAGTTTAGCCCAGAAACTTGGTAAATTAGCGAGCAAACGGGGGGAAAGTTTAAAGAGTTCATAAAACTACCGATAACGTAGTATCGGACTTTTCAGCTAGTTTGATTATAAACAGAGTTCGTATTTACCCCCTTGTGTAACCCATATACATCGTCGTGGGGAATGTGTAATGAACGTGTACCCACTACCCACAGGGCATAGGGCAAATAATGTCTAGCTACCCACGAAAATGGGGAATTACCCATTACCCCAGGGTAACCCAGGGAAGAATTTTTTTTCCAAATAATAGCCAAAATAAGAAAATCGGTTAAATACAAAAGTGGCTATAACTCGAAAACGGTGCGTCGAATTGCAAACATAATAGATTTGTTACCTCTATAAGAGGTTAGAGGTGGCCGTCGGTGGTGCAATGGTAGTGTGCGCGGCTCTTGTGCATGAGAACGTGGGTTCGATCCCTGCTCTGACCACCTAAAATTTCTTTCGACGGCGGTCACCTCGCTTAGTGACGGCGACACTATCGAGTACTTAGCCATGAAAAAGCTTCTGAATATACCGTTCGGAATCGGTGTAAAATTGTAGGTCCCAATCAGTGAGAGTAAAACTAGACCGCGCACAGCTCACTGGTTTGTGAGAAGCTCTCCCTAATCCCTTCATGGGATGTAACGGGAAACCATTTATTTTTTATTTTATAAGAGGTTATAAACGCCAGATGTCTTCCATACAGCATCAGTTTTTTTAAAAAATTGCTAAAACATTTTTTTTTTATTTTAGCGATTTTCTTATTTTTGCGATTTTGTAAAAAAAATTTTATAATTTTTTTGAAATTTATGATATCGATATAGAAACCCAAAAAAAGTGTTTATATTTTCGATTGGACGCTCCGTTTCCGAGATATAGACTTGATGGCGTTTTAGCGATTTTTATTTGAAAAATTTTAGTTTTAGCGATTTTTCCAGAAAGAGTGATGCCATATTGAAGACATCTATCGGTGAAAACCTTCAACGGATGTAAAAAAAAATACTAGTTTTGGGATTCATTTCCGAGTTATAGCCACTTTTTTATTTTAGTGATATTTTGGCGATTTTTTGAAAAATAATCTTCCATACGAAATGGACCACTGTATTTAAGAACCCTTAGAAGCCGTACAAAATTGCTTACTTTTTCGATTGGTCACTCCGTTTCCAAGATATACATTTTTTTCTAAATTTTTCATATTTCCGCTCAAAAATGGGGATTTGTTACCCTGGGTAACTCAATACCCATCGCTGTGGGAAGCTAAACTTTATTTTCCCCATTACCCACAGGGTACTGAGTAATCGTGATGGGTAATTCCCCATCGTCGTGGATAACTACCCATTATTTTCCCATTACTCTGAGGGTAATGGGTAATCGTTATGGGTAATTCCCCATTGTTGTGGGTAGCTACCTATTATATTCCCCATACCCTGTGGGTAATGGGTAAGCGATCGCTACCTATTCCCCACGGCAATAATAATAGCACTACCTACTAAATACGAACCCTGGTTATAAACAATACTGTTCTTACGTCAAAAACAACTAGAATTGGATCATTTAGCCTTCTTTGAGAACACTTGCAAAAACGTTCGACATTCTTCTAATCAGCCTTTAAGAAAACGTCTTTTCAGACCCCCTGCAATTTGAAATCAATAATTCTTCGTTATTCTGCACCAGAGTTCTGTAACTGTAACTGAGTTCGGTTCTGTAATGACACAAATCGATTGTTAAATTGTCAAAATTCATAAAATTTCAGTGCAAATGTTTCGAATTTTGTCCATTTAACTACCGATTTTTCCACTAAAAAGTTACAGATTTTCGATTACATTCTTCGACAATCTGTTATAGTTACCAAACACTGTGACAACAGCCGTTGTAGTAACTATTAATTGTTAATACATTGTGTTTTGTTTTTGTGCATTTTCTCAAGAATTTCTCGAGAGCAACAAAAAAAAGAATCAAATCATTTCATTCAAGGCAGCAATCCATCCATACATTGAAACACATGCAGCGAATACTCAATGGCCCAATGGAATGGAAAGTGTTTTGGAGTATCTTGTTTTTGTTGTCATTCTTCTTGCACTGCATCGTGCTGAGATAGAAATGATGATGTTGATTATGATGCCTCGCTGTTGATGGGCAAAAAGGATGACTGTAAATGATGATGAAGATGATGATGATGATCAATTCATTTCAGTCACTGGTATTTTTTTGATGCGAGTGCTATCACTTGTATGTATTTGTTTTGTTGTAAGTTTGTCAAATGCAATTTCTATTTTTTACGTCTTAAGTCAAAGTGACTAGAGACGATGTCCGTTTTCCTTATTTCATGTTTTTATTGTTTTTAAATTTTTTTTTGTCCCATTTTTACAGTCATCTATGTTGTACTTCAGATTTTCAGGGAATTTTTTTTAAATTTTCCTTGTTTTACTTTATGTTGTTCCACTGTGTGATTTACAGCATTTCATTTACAATCATAGCTTTGACAATGCAATTAAGAGGCAAAAAATATCAACATTCGTCTGTTGCAGACGTCGCATTTTTGGAAGTGGCTCGATTTGAAGTTTTATCTGCTGAAGTTTGACATTTAGTTTGTCCAAGTAGTTTGTTTCGACATACAAGAATATATATATATGCGGGAGACCCGAGATATATAAATTCGTTCACCACCTGGAAATTATAACGGCTATTCAACGTTCATACTTTATCTAATCGCATAGAGGCCTGCTCATTGAAACCATTACATTTGTCTTGTCCTCATTTACTATCAAATCCACTTTTGCTGACTCCTTCTCCATTCTCGAAAACACCGCAGTAACTTCTCTCAATGTGCGCCCAATAATGTCTATTGCTATGAACCGAATTGGTGCGTACTGCGTATTTTACGCTGCGTAAATTTACGCAGGTCAAGAAAACGCAGTGGAAATACGTCGTATGAAACACAATAACGCCGTAACGTACGACGTAAAACTAAACACAGCTGATAAAGTTGTTTACTATTTGTGAATGCGAACATTGCAAAAAATTAATAATGGAAAAAATTTTGTATTCTTTTGATCCAAGATTAAACAAGCAGTCGTGCTGCATCACATTTTCTAAAATTATGGCGTTGAGATCCATTTTCACTTCATAACTTGCGCTATATTCTCACTGAAATAATTTATAATTACAAGTTTTCTTTTTGTCAGCAACTGATAAGGTGACCATATGTAAAAAAAGTACTTCACAAATGAAACATAAACAAAAACTCAACTAAAAAGCTTTTTTGTACTTAATTTTATTTATATATTATTATTTTAAATGTTAATAAGTAAAAATAAACAATTTCTTAAGTAAAAAGTAACTTTAATTACTGAAATACTTAAAATATTAAAACAATATGGTCACTCGGTACTGTTTTGTACGCCGTACGCAGGCGTATGAAATAGAAATAAATCTATTTTCAGCTGCTGCGTACTTGCGTATTTTACGACGCCGTCGTGATTCTGCTCATTTCCATATACACAAATGTGTTCTATTTTTGGCGACGTATTTACGCTGCGTAAAATACGCAGTACGCACCAATTCTGTTCACACCATATATCATCAGCTTAGTCGTACAGCATATGACTTTTGCTGCTGATGATTGTATTCATGTTGAGTGCAGATTTTCTGATAATAATCTTCATTAAGATGTTAAAGAGATCGCACGATAGGTTGTGGCCTTGCTTGAGGACTCGCTTAGTAAGGTCTTCGGTAAGATCCTTACCAACTTTCACTGCGGGTTTGGTGTTCGTCAAGGTCATCCCGCAAAGTTCTACGAGTTTTGCTGGAATACCAAGCTCTGACATTTCTCCGTGGAGTCTCTTCCGTATCGGGCTATCGAAGGCCACCTTATAATCGACAAATGGATGATAGGCGTTGATTTGTTTTTCGTGGTTCTTCTCCACGATTTGCAAAATCGGGTCAGTTGTCTATTTTCCAGGCGTAAAAACACCCTGGTATGGTCAATCAGGCCAGCGATAATTGGTTTTATTCTTCCACACATTATGCTAGGTAGGGTGGTATATGCTACGAATAAAAGGCTAATTCACGGTAGTTGGGACAGAGACTCGGGTAACCAGTCTTAAATATGGGGAATAGTACTCCTATAGCCGGGCATGCATTCATCTAACCAAATTTTGCTAATGAGCTGATTCATGCACCTTATCAGCTCACCGCCGCCAGCCTTAAATAGCTCCGCCGGTAATCCATCGGCTCATGCGGCTTTCTTGTTCTTAAGGCGGGCCATAGCTGGCCTCTGGCCTCGTCTTGGTTACGAGGGGGTCAATCGACGTTGTCGTTCAAATTGTGATCGATCGTCTCATCGTCATTTTATATCTCAGGTAACAATAGCGCGGATAAATGATCTCTCCATATTCCCAAATTGCTCTACACATATGCAATGAGTTTTTCGTCTTGTCTTTACAGAAGGGGAGCCAGGCACCATGTCCATTAATTCTGCTTTTGACTTTTGTCAGAATTTTAGGGCTTCATTGTTCCTTCTGTACGTCTCAATATTCTCTCTCATGCGCTTTCTCCACTGCCGTTTCTTTCAGCTAAAGAGACGGTTTACCTCCTTCCATTTCTCCCTATACCGCTCAGTTGCAGCTCGCGTTACAATTGACTGAAGCATTGCCATAAGTGCAGGGTTCTTGTCATCATTTGCTATGCGACACTCTGTCGCGAAGCGGTTTTTCGAAAGCAAGTGCGGTTGTTGCGGCAGTTTTTATAGGGCCGGAAATGGGTTTCCACTGCGCCTCAGGATCGTCATCGGGAGGGGATAGGTACTGTGCTATCGGGAGGGGATAGGTACTGTACCCAAGTGGCCTTGTGAATGTACTGTGCCAAAAATTGCTAGAGCTTCCTTGAGTAGGCTGGTGCTACCTCTAATAATTGCGGTTTTCCGATGTCTGTCTTTCTCCGCGTCTCGTTTCGTACGATTCTCGCTCTACATAAACTTAAGCGAACCTTTGTTGCTACCATGTAGTGATCAGAATCAACGTTGGCTCCTCTGATCACTCGTACGCCCATTGCCCTGGCTGAGAGCCTTCCATCAATTACCACGTGCTCAGTTTGGTTATTCGTCCTTTGATCAGGGGATACCCAAGTAGCCTTGTAAATGTATTTATTCTGGAATCTTGTACCACTACCGACCACGTTTTTTGCGGCGGCAATGTCTATCAGTCTTATGGCGTCATCAGAACTGTCAGGAAGTAGACTGAAATTGCCAATAGTTGGATGAAACCACATTCTCCCTGCCTTCTTTGGCATTAAAATCTCCTAGCACAATCTTACTGTCATGGCCAGGGCAGCGGTCATTGGTTTCCTCTAGCCGCTCATAGAATATGTCTTTGGCATTATCATCTTTCTCTTCTATCGGGGAATGCACGCAGATTAGGGAAATATAAAAATATTTGGCTTTTATGCAGATTGTGGCAACACGTTCACTCACAGGATTGAACCTAGAGACTAGATGTTGAAGTCTTTTGCCAACTACAATACAAATCTGCGAACCAACTTCGTGTTTTTTCTCATGGACACTGCAGTATACGTCGCAGTTGTTTTTCCTTGTGCAGCCATATTCTCTCCACCGTATTTCCTGGTTACCGTAATGTCAGCCTTATAACTTTCGAGGACATCTGTCAATTGGATACTTGCACCGGATCTATATAGAGATTCTACAGTACAAGTACATATACGTAAATCGTGGTCCTTATTACGTTTGCGGGGGTCGCCAACAAATAGGGGTTGTTTATGTTTCTCTTCCTTTTTCGTATATTCACTGTCATTACGAACGGTGTTGGGAGGCAAACCCAGTCTACCGGGTTTTTGCATTTTACCCACTGCCCGGATATTCGATTGCAGCCGCCCATTATGGATGTCCGCCCGGTTGTAATGTGTCGAATCTGAATTTTCTTCGTTTGGATTTCACCGGCCTTTGGCATATATGTTGGCTCATCCGCCTTCTAAGGACAAAAGAATATGCCCGATATCTCCACGAGCTTCAGTGACAGGATCACCTAATAAACCTGAAGCGTATCTGTGATCGCATAAACAATCAGACAGCTCACTTGTTTCGCCATCTCAAGTTAGCTAGCTAAAGTAGGTTTCCGATAGAGCCATTGCACAGGACATAGGTTAATTTAGGTTAAGGACACATGACAATCAGAGACAGGCTACAACTTATCGTCACTACACTCGTAGGTCGGTCAACAATTGTGATTGCCCATGTATATGAGAAGAAAATAGAGAAGCGAAGGAAGAGAGGTGAAAATAGTGAGCAATTTGCGATAGGTAGATATACGTAGGGTAGACAGAAGAACCACTCAATTATGTTTCCAGAGTATATATACATGAAACACCTGATAAGCCTTGATCAACACATACAATACCATCCAAGATGTGGATCCACAAGTGCAGGTCAAGGTTTATCATTCCAGATTACCAGAAGGGTAGAAAGAACCAACAGACAAATCTTCAGATATCCTTCTTGGATCCATGGCAGACCACGCGAGAATTCAATTAAATCCTCAATGCCCACATCACGAAAAGAGGCCAGGGCCTCTGCCTGAAACCATCCAAAGAAAGCGCGACGCTTACACTGTAGTGCTGGACACTGACATTGAAGGTATTCAATGTTTTCCACCTCATCGTCATCACCACAAGCACGGTAGTAATTAACCCCGTTCACATTCCAGTTGCGAGTGAAGCCTCCAGCATCATAGTAACCCATGATCACCCCAGTGAGGAGCTGTCAGTCAGCCTTTTTGAGTCGAAGAATCGACTTAATTCTCCCTGAGTCTACTGCCGGCAGCGTTGATCTCATCCAACGACCAACGATCGATCAACACATACAAGTAACAGATCGGTGGATTTGCAGAGGCAATCAATCTCAATCAGTGAATATAAAACTAGAAAGCGCACTGCTCTCCCCTATTCCTGCATGGATGTAATGGAAAACCATATATTTATTTTATTCAATCAATCTCAAATCAGCAGAAGTGCATCCTGTTCTACCATGGCAGTCTGCAGCAACATTCCCCCTAACATCACTATGTCTCGGAACCCAGCAGAGTCTTAGCTTGCCGGGTGCTACATTGTTCAAGATCCGCTTGCAATCACTAACCAATTTGAATTGACATATGTGTGTCTTGGTTGCACTGAGGGCTGCCTTAGTATCAACGTAGATAACGAGTTCAGCCGATGCATTCAACCATGAGTTCATTATCTCAATTGACCTCTCATAATCGCCACGATTTCCGATACAAAAAGATACAAAAATTCGTACCCAAACTCATCGAACGCCTGAGTTGAAGGTCCTCACTGAAGATCTCCGTTCCAGTGCCAATTCCATTTTGGAGCCATCTGCAAAGATCAGATCACAAGAGGGTGAGGAAGATATACCTCCCACCCAGTCACTCCTTGCTGCCATCATGTTCTCCGGGCATTGCCCAAAGTCTGCAGTCAGCAGCATGTAGTCCATGGCTTGACTCAAACACTCGTCCGGGTGATTCTCAATCAACTCCTGGAGAATGTTGGCATGTCCCTCAGGGGGCATATTTGCAGATACCCGATTCTCTCATGCAAATGGCGGTTCTGACAGCATACCGTTTCGCATAGACGTCAAGAGTAGTCACAATGAGGGTTATATTCAGCGCCGCCTGGGAGTGCTTCTCCTCGCCTTTACAGTGTAAATCTCCTCGCCTCCTAATCGACGCAGTGCGCTGAACCATTCTGAGCATTTTCAACTGGTAGCTGTTCCCCAATTCGTTCCACCAGACTATGCAGCCATAGGTGATAATTGGGTGGACGATAGCCGGAAAAAGCCAACGCACGATTTTCGTACAAAGACAGTATTTCAATATTTCGCCTTTAGTTCAGTTTTTGATCAAGAACAATACCGAGATATTTCGCCTCAAAAGATAGGGATACGAGTAGCTCCTCACCCAGGACATACTGCGTGAAAGTAATGAGCTGCTTGGACTTCCCTATGAATGAATCATTTCTGACCGGTCCCAAGGGAATGGCTGTCAGAAAATTTCCACCTCCATGGACAGTATTATGTCCCGAGAGTATATTAAAGAGGTGGGATTTTTCATGAAAACTTCAACGGCCGGTTGGGGATTATAGGTACTCACGCATAAAAAACTTTAACATTGTCGTTCTCAATCCTTCAACGCGCACCTTTTGGGATCTTTTTTAATACACCCTAATGTGTATATATGCATGTATAGTAGTATATAATAATCTACCTACTATGTGTGCATTTCTAAGTGTGTACTAGTGTGTGAAGCATAATAGCAAGTGTGTGCGACTGAGTGAATGTGTAAGAGCGTAGCATGTGAATGATGACTTTTTAAGACTACTTTGCCACTTAAAGTGATAGTACGAGCGAGCAGTGGCTGTATTGTTTTTTTGGGTCACGTACATGTAAAATGCTATGGAAAATGCGGTTGACTTTGAACCAAATGCATTTCACAAAATTTCTAGTATTGTTAAATGAATTGGTGTTCAGTTTGATATCTGAAGGGCGATGTTAGTTCCTAATACAAATTGATATACATTAGCGCCATTCGTGTGTCACTGAACTTTGAAGAAATTTATGTAAGGTTTAATATTCTCTACACTTCATCATCGCGAGGATACATTTTAAGGGAGATGTCATATCGTTACTTTATATCAGGACATATACGTTTAACTAAAATACATGAAATTTGCCGCGTTTTCAGGAATTTATAACGTCTGCTGTGACCAGAAAAATCCTGATCAATACAGCTTCAATTTTTGTCCACTCATTTACAGAATACAACCCAATTTAAATTGATCACCATTCGAGTATAAAACCATTTAAATTGTTCAGACTATATCTGTTATATAATTTTTTGTTTTATTTGTTTTATTTCAATGTCAATCAAAATTTGTTGCAATTTTTTTTTTGTTTAATTTCTGTAGCTGTGTGGGAAAAATTAAATTAACCGAAATTGAAAACAAAAAACATATTCACATTTGTGGTCTTTTATATGATATCTCCAATACCCTCCTCCTCACCATGTGTAGCATAACTATTTCGGAAATTCTCAGTTAACGTTTTGCGTAAACTGACATCGAAAAAACAATTCCAGTGACATTTCAATATTTGCATGGACAGACAGTTAGATGGTTGGACGGACAACAACTGGTTTGATGGTCCCACATACCGCAATTGTATTATATAAATAGAAATTGTTTGGCTATTGTTGCAGTTGGCTTAATTGTGGTTGAGTTTTCCTGGTCATTTTGTTTATTTGTCGGATGGAAAAATTACAGAAAACAGATGCATTTTAACCAGTTGAAAATAAAATCGAAAATGCTGAAAATATGTGATTTGTATTGGTGAATAAATTGTAGGACAATTTGTTTGATGAATGACAATATATGTGATTTCTGTTAAACAATTTGATTATTTCAGTATCAGTGGGGTGACTGCACATACACATGTAACTTGATACGAATATACATACAATTATGGGAATTTTTTGATCAAAATCGGTCTAAATGCATAAAAAATCAATGAAATTTCGAACCCACGGGCGATGTGTTAAGACCTGTTTGTTACGCGATACCTGTTCGATTTCTATGAACACATTAGTAAATCTTACATTGGAAAATACAAAAATAATAGTTTTTGTGCTGAAGGCTCTTTTGCTATTGCACTTTCTTTTTTCTTACATCTGCTTTAACGTAAGATGTAATTTTGTTAAAATAAACAAACCAATATTTGGCTCACGGAAATAATTGGTTTTGTTTTGTCGTAAACAGAGCGACGACAAAAAGTATTGAATAGTATAGAGAACTTATTGCACTCTTTTTCGCTCTCATATAGAAAGTCTGAGTAAAAGAGCATAAACGAGTCTTATTCTCTTTGTAGAATATTTCAATATAAATGCATCATTTCGACAATTACATTACATAAAACAATACAAAAGCAAAAATATTTCAAATCAATGTTTCACATCAAAATTATGGATGGACCAACCCAGCAAAAAAAGTGTACACCAATCACAATAACTTCCACCAGAACTACGCGATAAGGGGTACTGCTGCACCGCCGCTTTTTACATAGTGTTGTCTTTGGAGGATAGTAATCTCAAATTGGACGCTTTTAATTAGACTAAATTCTGTTCCTTAGCGCTACGATTCAGCACAATGATAAGCTCGATGGTAGCATGTCTGACTCGAAAACGGCAGCTGATGAAGGTCCCGGGTTCAAATCACACCATTAGTGGCAGATAATCTTTTTGTTCCGACAAACACCATAATATCTGAAATGCAATTTCGGATTAATGTATGCCGAAATATGCACATAGTACTTCGTTGGTAGTATTGAAAGGGGTAGAGCCGTTGGAACTACTCCATTATATTTTTGCTGGGAAGTTATGACAAAAAGACAGTAATACGTTTTGTATTATTCGCCAGATGCCACCAGTGCTTTTGAGTCATACAATTGTTCCTCGAGTTCTTTATATTTTTTAATACTGCTTGGCAAACACGACCTTTGATGCATTTGCGCTTCGCTGAATGGGCTGAAGATCGCTTGGCTAAAGACGATAAGTTTTTTTTGCTGAATAGTCGTATTTTCCGACTAAGGTAATTTTCACTTCGGGGGCTACGCTGAGATTCAATTAATTCTTTTCCGGAAAACCCACACGCTGAAAAATCTGTTTTTTTTTAATGTGTGGATGAAAATATAACGTATTTGTAGCATGTCGCAAATATACTATACTTGTGGCCAAACACTTTGTGTTTGGTATTAAATATAACATGTTTGAGACACAATGATTAATAGGCTATAATATAGATACATATGTTTTTCAGACCCAAATCTGGCTTTGATTGTTGAAAGCCGCAAAAACCGAAAACGAGACAGACAACAAAGAAACAAACAAAAACAAAAAGATCTGAAATTTATGAAAACAATGCTTGCAAATATGACATGTTTCCTGCAATATGTTGCTGGGCCGATATTTTGCAGCATGCATATATCGTTGAGGAGAAGTCAATGAATGCAGAACGAGCGATTGTTTGGTGCGGTTTTTGGCATGGTGGCATCATAGGCCCAGTTTTCTTCGATAATGAGTAAAGAGCAGCCCATACCGGCCATGGTGAGCGTTACTGTAACATGTTCATCTCTTTTCCTTCCCATAAGTTGAAGAGCATGGCATGGACGGCGTATTCTATCAACAGGATGGCGTTACGTGCGACACAGCTTACGTTCGATCTTTAGCGCGCTGTGTTCACAAACCGCATTAAGAGCCGAAACTCGGAAGTCCATTGGCTGGCTCGCATCAGCAATATGACCCCATTAGACTATTATTCTCTGGCGGTTGAGATACAAGTAAGAACTTAATAATGGTTGTTGTTAATGGATAGATAAAAGATATAACACAAACCCTGCAACCGTATCGTACCGATAGGTGACCTTATGGATTGTCTCTGCATGCTGAAAAGAATAAACCCCAGCAACATATCATATGTTTGCAAGCATTATGGTCAAGAAATGAAGGACTGCTACGTTCTTGTTGCTTTGTTATCTGCCTGGCTTTTGTCATCAGCAGTTTGCAAAAATCCAGGCCACATTTTGGCCTTAAAAACATATTTGTAACATATTAATTATTGTATTTCAAACATGCAATATTGAATAGCCAACACAATGTGTTTGAACACAAGTATTACTACATTTGCGGCAAGCTATAAACACATTATATTTGCATCCAAACAACAAAAACAAGACAGATTTTCCAAAGTGTGGTAAAATATGGATGCAACCATCGTGATTGTGGTGTTTCTTTGAAAGCGCAAGCTTCAAGGATTGAAATTCAGAATAATAATGATTTTTGATTTTGCATATATAATATTATGCCTGTTGTCTCCCAAAACCATAGCGTGTTGCTAAGCAAGTTACCCCCAGACAGTTTCAAACCAACATCTCCTTAACATTCAGCCAGCACATTTACATTTTCCTTATAACTTATACACACATTTAACCATTGCAGAATTTTATAGTCTATAAGTATAACAAATTTTCCATTCCAAATTGTTGTTAACAACAATGTTGAGCCTTCTTAATCAAATGTCCTTTATTTGCTATCACTTAAAACATTTTGATAAATTCTTTAGCAAATATAATGAAATATATCACTAAGTTACTGAATATAAAAAAAACCCCATTCAGTTTGGATACCATTCTTCATTAGTACATATCAATGTCATTTTTGGTTTTGTTTAACAATACTCTAATCAAAATGTCAAAATACACAAAAAGATGTCAGAGAGACGGAGAGGGGATGAAATAAAATGTAATAGAACATAGGGGACCCAGCATGAGGAATAGCAGCAGCAAAAAACGAATATAACGATAAGAAGCAACATCAACAAACCCTAGACAGACAGATACTTAAACCTAACGCACAACAATATAATTTATGACTAACGTATAACCAATGAATGCCAGAGAGAAGAAAAAAATCTCTGAGTATGGAAGGACAAACAAGACAAGACACTAACACGAATCCTTAAAGACTACAGGAATTTATTAAAGTTCGTGACTTATGACTGACATAGCAGACATTTGGGAATGGGGTGTTTTTTCCATCTCTGCTAAAGGTCAGTACGAGTGAATAAGTTGGAAAAAATTCTCTAGTTATTGGTTTATTTTCTTAAAGTGAAATGACTATCCCCCACATTTACAAGATGTAATTGAAATTGCGTGTATCGTGTATACAAGGTGTTTCAAAAGAAGTCATCCGATGTTGTTTGGCTCTCATTTTTTTTCTAAATGAAAAACTTAACCTCATCGCCTCATTATGATTTTCAAATCATTATGAACAAAAATGCCATAAATCGAGCCCGTATGGTAATCAGTTGTGACGGCGCCCATTTAACCGATATCATCTTCTCAACGTAACCAATAAAATTCTAAAGGTTCAAATAAATATAATCAAAAAAACAGAATCGAAAAATGAGAGACAAACAACATCGGATGACTTCTTTTGAAACACCTTGTACATACAACCGCTTAGTTTAGTTTGAAAAGAAGATTCAAAGCATAGGCGCTTCGATTCATGACGCATTTTAGTGGAATCATGTAAGCCAACAGGTAGGCTTGTAGCGTGCTCTTTGCTACCCCCGGAGAACCTCAAATTTTCTATAAGAGGTTCGTTCTACCTGTACAAATTTCAGTAGAGATCACCATCCCTTTCCCTTACTTTTGTATCGCCAGAAGTGTTTTGGAGTATTATATTTGCGAAATCGCGGCAATGCCATCGAAGCCATTCCATGCACTTCATTCAGTTACGTACACACTAAAAAAATGCCCTGGCAACATTTTGCAGGAACCAATTATATGTTTGCAAGCATAATTTTCATGAATTGAGGATCTGCTTCTTTTTTTGTTTCTCTGTTGCCTGTCATGATTTTCATCTCTGCAGTTTTCAACAAACAATCCAACATTGGGGTCACACTAACATTAATTATAACATATTAGTCATGGTGTCTCCAACATCCAGTATTGAATAGCAAACACAATGTGTTTGGACAGAAGTGTACTATATTTGTGGCAAGCTGCAAATACGGCATATACGTATAAAAACAAAAACAAACACAAACACATTTGCCAACGTGTACGATTGCTCAATTGTATGCAAATTTGACAGCAGAGTGAAGTGTCCGGCATCCTAATAAAAAAAAATTCACAAAGTCGAGGGCAAATATTAAAGATGACTCCGAGACAATTTCATAAAAAAAATTTTTTCCAGTCCAAGCCCTTGAAAAACAGGCAAAATCGCTTTTTTATCGTGGTTATTTTTGTGGCTCGATCGTAACATGCAAGCCATCGATGTCTAGGTCTAGATGAGTATTATATTTGTCCTATAGGTATCGCTGACGTATGACATCATTTTCTATAGAAGGACTCATTTAATGCAGTTTTTACCCCAAAAATTTAAAAATATTTTTTTCTCAGACGAAGGCCCTTTAAGACCACATAATATTTTGCTTGGGAAGTAAACAGTTTTATTCAAAAACAAAAAAGTTTGATATATTTACAGCATTAATACAAATAGTCTTTCATTTTGTTTGTATGATTTCCGCAAAGTATTGCATACTTTTTGGCGCAGTCGAAAAATTTTCAGCTAAATGTATTACATACTCTTTAGCGCAAATTGCTGCATACTTTTTAGTACCATCGACAAATTTTTTAAATATTTGCCAGGCATAATTCATTTCTAATCTCGTTGCCATTGAAAGGTTGTAAAAAAAATTACAATAAATAACGAATTTGGTTGTTTTTCATGGGCATGGAAAGAAATTTTTGTTTTAAATTAATTCGAGATGTTTGCTCTCGACTTTGGGAGATTTTTTTCCCAATGTGTTTGGACAGAAGTATACTATATTTGTGGCAAGCTGCAAACACTGTATATTTGTATCCAAACCACAAAAACAGACAGATTTTTCAGCGTGTTGGATTGCCCAATTTTATGCGAATGAGACAGCAGAGTGTAGTGTCCACTGAGAAAAGCCAGCTGTCCAGCTTTAACTACCTTCAGGTTATGGCCTCTTTTCCTTTCTGCTCGCGACTTCTACTTTCTATAGTCTTGTTAGTTAATCTTGCCCATTTTGGAACTTTATTAGATTCAATTCGAGAAAACATTGTAAAGCTATTTAAAATGTCTAACAGTGGTCTAAAAGGTCTTTAAATATATAGTTTTAAATCAAACAAAAATTTTTTTAAACGTTTAAAATATAAAAAAATGCTCAGTTGAATTTCTATCTCGTATGAAAAAGAGGTAGACATTTTCTAAAATCTCTATTTCTACGAAGTCGCGATTGTGTTAAAGCTTGCAATGAGCCTATTTCACATGCAGCTATATGCTCTGAAAAATTTGGTATTTGGTTGTTGTTTGGATGCAGTATACTTGTATCCAAACACATTGTTTTTGATATTCAATATTACATGT
Organism: Phaonia tiefii; assembly: GCA_963931995.1. Taxonomy (NCBI): domain Eukaryota; kingdom Metazoa; phylum Arthropoda; class Insecta; order Diptera; family Muscidae; genus Phaonia; species Phaonia tiefii. Next base: position 38,724,030 of record OZ008371.1, on the reverse strand, counting down.
TGGAGGCACAATGATTTGGCACAATGAACATTATATATTGAGTAGCAAACACAATGTGTTTGGACACAAGTATACAATATTTGCGGCAAGCCACAAACACGTTATATTTGCTTGCCAACAACAAAAAGAGGAAAATTTTTCAGCGTGTGGGCATTTCATAGTTATATCATTTCTTGATTAACTACTAAATCAAGGATTAAGTTCTTCTAACCAGTCCGTTACTTCTTGCGTCAGTCTTACCACAAGAATACTGGCCTGCAAAGAATTGCCCTGAATTTTCTCTCTCACTTGGCTCCTATCGGCGGTGGTTGTCATGGGTCCCGGATGGTTAGTTGAAACTGATTGCGATTAACGACTAAATCAAGAACTATGGTTGAATCATCATTATGATATTAATTATATTAGATATAAATAACTAAATCATCCACGGTATTAAATTTGGGAGCCACATTGGAAGTCAGTTTTCGCAAAAAATCATTCAAACGCATAACATTGCTGAGAACATCTTCTGAGAACTGGTTCTTGCAATTTATTTGAAAGATTTCTGTCAGCAATATGCTAACAAAGTTGCTACGGCATCTTGGAAATTATTATTGGTCGCTATAGCATTTAATTGTAAATACGGGATGGCGTTACGCCGTCTGTCCACTTAATCGAATATCTCTGCTTGATCTCTTTCCAACTAATAAACATGGATATTAAGAGAAGGATCTTCATGTTCAAGTGAAACATGACATTTGTAAAGTTAAAGAGATTTGTGAAGACGATTTGGCATAACGTCCTTAATTGTCTCCTGGTTTCGGCGATTAATTTTTAACTTCCCTTTTCCTTGTTTTCATCTAGGATACCAACAATGACATAAGAAATGACAAACTATCTTCAAACAGCAACAACAACAACAAAGTTAGATATAAGAGAAATGATAACTACAAAACAAAACTGACAATAACAAGGATATGTGTACATCTATTCTATATACATATATATTATATGTGTGTATATTTGGTCACTTGTCCTTAAGGAGAAAGAAGCAGATAATGAAAATGTTTTCATGTAAATCCATGACTACCAAAGAATTGATATGATTTACAAAGCCATTCATATGTGTGTATGAATGTCATCAAATCTACTGTTGGTGTGTGTGTGTATTTGGTCCTTAACGAGGCGTAAACTCTCATATAAAGGGTGTTGTTTTAGCTGCATGAGAACTTAAAATGTTAATACAAGCCAGAGATATTGTTGGTATGGTATATTTTTTGTTATATTTTCATTATACATAATTTCATGACATTTATTTTTTAAATATGATTTCCGCCCGAGTTTCGTATTTAGACACCCAGGGCAACCCATTATTATTGCCTTGGGGAATGGGTAGCGATCGTTTACTCATTACCCACAGGGTATGGGGAAAATAATGGGTAGCTACCCACGACGATGGGGAATTACCCAACACGATTACTCTTTACGCATTTCAATGAAGAATTACCCAACACGATTAACCATTACCCACAGGGTAATGGTGAAAATAATGGATAGCTACTGACGACGGTGGGGAATTACCCACTACGATAGATTACCTACAGGGTAATGGGGAAAATAATAGGCAGATAGTTTACTCATCACCCACAGGGTATGGGGAAAATAATGGGTAGCTACCCACGATGATGGGGAATTACCCAACACGATTACTCTTTACGCATTTCAATGAAGAATTACCCAACACGATTAACCATTACCCACAGGGTAATGGTGAAAATAATGGATAGCTACGCACGACGGTGGGGAACTACCCACCACGATAGATTACCTACAGGGTAATGGGGAAAATAATAGGTAGCTGTTCACGGCGATGGGTAATGGGTTACAAGGGTAACCCATCCCCATTTTTGATAGAAAATATGAAAAAAACAGAAGCTCGGAACGGAGCGCCCAATCGGTAAAATAAGCAATTTTTGAGGGCTTCCGTGGGATTGTCATAAAATGGTTCAAATTCGTATGAATTTTTTTTTTGAAAAAATCGCCAAAATTAGAAAATCGCTAAAATAAAAAAGTGGCTATTACTAGAAAACGGTGAATCGAATTGCAAAAATAATATATTTTTTAGCTCCAGCCAATGGATGTCTGCAATATGGCATCACTTTTTTTTAAACAAAAATTTAAATTAAACCAAATTTTTGGAATAAAAAATCGTTAAAACGTCATATATAGAGGTAAATAATTTATTATTTTTTCGATTGGACGCACCGTTTCCCAGATATAGCCACTTTTTTATTTTAGCGATTTTCTTATTTTGGCGATTTTTTCAAAAAAACATTCTTCGATACAAATTGGACCAGTTTATGAAAACCCCTTAGAAATCGGGAAAAATTGGTAATTTTTCCGATTGGACGCCCTGTTTCCAAAATATTGAAATTTTTTCTAATTTTTTCATATTTTGGATCAAAAATGGTGTTGGGTTTCTCTTTATAACCCTTTCCTTGAGTATTGGCGTCCAATGCTGCAAGAGTTGCTAGTTTGTCAGCATAAGCCAATTCCTTGACATAGCCCCATAAAAGGTAATGCAGATGCGTTGAATCGCACGAACGAGGGAGCAAGTGAACAGGACCACTTCTGGGAATAAAGTTGTCACCAAATTGAGTTTGCAATAAATCGAATGTTAAGCGCGGTGTATGGAAAGTTGCGCCGTTTTGTGGGAACCAAATGTCGTTGATTCCTAGCTGATTAATTTTTGGAAACACAACTTCAGTCAACATAGCTCGATAGTGCTCGCCATGCACCGTAACAGCAGCTCCTTGCACATTTCGAAGAAATAACAACCGATAATGACGCCAGCGTATGAACCGCTCCAAACAGTCAATTTTATTGGATGTAATGGTGTTTAGTTAACGGCTTGAGGATTTTCTTCACTCCAAATGATCAATAACGGCAGTAATTGCTGGCTACCTAGGCTGATTATGTGGACCGTAAAATGGACGAAGTGCTCTATGAGACAGATTTATTTTTTTTAAGTAAATTTCCGCTATTTGGAAGCGTTGTTGCAGCGTTAAACGATTCACGATGACTTGCCATACCTTACTGAACAGAAATGTCACCACACTTTCACATTCTCAGCTATAATATTATATTTATCGATATCCACACTTCTCATGCAGCTAAAAAAAACACCCTATACTTATTCCGCAGTTTGTGTTAACTGGGTTCGTGGTGAGGGGAAGCTGTTAGGACACGATGTCTGTTAGCAAATTTGTTGAATGCCTTAACAATGTTAAAAGATTTATTAACTATTTGGGCGTTTACAACACTATAATCTCTAATTCATCATCAGTTAACAATGCAAAGACGAAGCAAGAAGGACGAGTTCTTAGCAATTATTTGTATGTCAAAATTTGCTTAAAGGTAGTATTTCGATTTAAAGAGTAGCACATATAGATACAGTGTCCAAGGAGACAATTTTAAAGATTTCACAAAAGGCAACGGCAACAAAAATATAAAAACAAATATGCATGCATTAAGAATGACGAAATGTTTGTGACAAATGGTTGGACTACTGTATATGGGATCACCTTTTTGTCGCTATGGGTATGTCCACATTAATTTGTCCAATAAAAAAATCCAATATATGTTCGAAGTCACGGGTGATGTGTTAACACCTTTTTGTTATACGGTATCTGTTCGATTTCTATGAACACATTACTAAATGTTACATTGGAAAATAAAAATCTCCGTTCAGTCATATGATGACGCTTCATTTAAAAAAATAAATAATTCAATATTTAATTACTTTACTTTACATTTATTGACTATTTTACAACCTCATGAGGTCAGACGTCTTACACATATTAATTAAACAAACAAATTAAACAAATTTCAACATATTCTTCCAACTGCCTGTATCCTTCGCCTTTTCTCGCCAGTTAGTAACACCAAGGATACGGAGGGATTCTTCTGCCTGGTCTTTCCAGCGGAGTCTTGGTCGTCCACTTTTCCTGCTTCCATCGGGTACGTTATCGAAAACCTTTCGTGCTGGCTCATCTTCATTCATTCTGATAACATGGCATAGCCAACGCAACTGGCCCAATTTGATTCGCCTAGCTATGTCCACGTCAGAATGTAAATTATATAGCTCTTGGTTCCAGCGACATCGGTACTGGCCATTTGCCCTAAATGGACCATATATTTTACGGAGAAATTTTCTCTCGAATACTCTCAGGTGTTTTTCATCCACTTGCGATATGACCCAAGCTTCGGAGCCATATGTCAAGACAGGTAAAATGAGAGTCTGATATAGCTCGACTTTTGTCCGTCGAGAGAGGGCTTTGTTCCTAAACTGCTTGCTTAGCCCAAAATAGCATCTATTTGCAAGCACAATTCTCCTATCTATCTTCAGGCTAACGTTGTTGTCCGTGTTCACGGCGGATCCACGGTAGACAAACTCATCTACCACTTCAAAATTAAATCGGTTGTCAACGTTCAAGTGCGGACCAAGTCGAGAGGTTTCTCTAGTTGTTGACACCATAAATTTTGTCTTGCCCTCATTGACCCACCTTCGCTGAATCCTTTACGATTCTTGAAATTACTGCAGTAACCTCTCGCAAATTTCGCCCAATGATTGGTAATGGTCTTGTTCGTATTTACTGCAGCCTTTCTCATTATTATCTCCATTAAGATATTGAAGAGATTTCACGAAAGTGTGTCGCCTTGTCTAAGCCCTCACTTTGTACAGAATGATTCAGTGAGGTCTTTCCCCACTTTCACTGCTGATTTGGGGTTGGTCAACGTCACTCTACAGAGGCGAACCAGTTTTGGCGGAATACCAAGTTCAGACATAGCTTCGTACAGTTTTCCCCGTATGGGGCTATAGAAAGCAGCTTTGTAATCGACAAAAAGGTGGTATGTATCGATTCGCTTTTCGTGGGTCTTTTCCAGGATTTAGCGCAGCGTGTACAATCTACACTATCTTCCACTATCATTACCTCCTGATCTTCAGTGGAAGAATCCGAGTGGAGTAGTGCTGAAAAGTGGTATCTCCACATTTTGAGCACATACTGCTTCTCAGTCACCAGATTCCCATTCTCGTCCTTGCAGGAGGGCAGCCCGTTATCCGATCTTCTTACCCTCTGGAAAAATTTTCATTCATTATGCATTCTGCACAGTTCGGTCTTTTAACTCTCCCTCGGCTTCCACTGCCATTTTCCCATCCTAAATAATTGGTTTTTCTCCCTTCTCAGCTTCTTGTACCGCTCTCTCGCAGCACGCGTTGTAACTGACTGTTTCGTTACCATACGTGCAGCGTCTTTTTCATCAGTTGCAATGCGACATTTTCGTCGTACCATGGCTTATCCTTCTGCGGTTTTCGATAACCAACTTCAGTCCTGGCAGCGGTTTCCAAAGAATGGGAGATGTGCTACCACTGCGCATTTGTGTCTTCGGTAGGGGGGTATTCTGCTCTAGCAGGATAGAGAGCGTCTGTCGATAGGACATTGATATCTTCGGTTTTTGTAGCTTGTCAATATCTGGCTTTTCCTGTGACCGGCTGCGTACGTTTTTCGCCGTGCTCAGTTTTGTATGAACTTTCGCAACCACCAGGTAGTGATCCGAGTCGATATTGGCACCTCGAATAACACGTACATCCAATATACTAGAAGAGTGCCTGCCATCTATTACTAAGCGATCAATCTGGTTTTCGTCCGCTGATCAGGAGATATCCATGTCGCCTTATGAACGTCCTTATGCTGGAATCGTGTGCTACTAACTTCCATGTTCTTTGCAGCGGCGAAGTCTATCAGTCTTATTCAATTATCGGAGGTGGTATCATGTAGACTGTGATTACCGATGGTTGGTCGAAAGACCCGATATGGCATTAAAATCGCCTAGAATAATCTTAATGTCGTGGTCAGGGTAGCGTTCATATACTTCCTCCAGACGCCCATAAAATATTTCTTTGACCTCATCATCTTTATCCTCATTCGGTGCGTGCACAAAAAGTAACGAGATGTTGAAATATTTCGCTTTGATACGAATTGTGGTTCAGTGCGTTGAGCCTTGAAACTAGGTGTCTTGCCAACTATATATCCGCACCCAAATTCGTGCTTTCGCTCATGGCAGCTATAGTAAATATCGAAGTTGTTCTTTCTGGTGTAACTACATCCTGTCCGTCGCATTTCCTGGATCGCTGTGATGTCAGTTTTATATTTTCCGAGGACATCCGTCAGCTGGAATGTGGTACCAGTGCTCACTGAAATAATTGTTTTTGTTTTGTCATAAACAGAGCGGCGACAAAAAGTATTGAATAGTATAGAGAACTTGTTATTATTTCAATATAAATTCACCATTTCTACAACGTTTTTACATAAAATAGTACAAAAAGCATCAATGTTTCACATCAAAATTATGAAGGGACCCAGTTATGAATGGACCAAGAGACTAATACATTTGAAATCATCCGCCAGATGTCGCCAGTGCTTTTGATTCATACAATTATTTCCATGAGTTCTCAATGCTATTCAATACTCTTTGGCGACGACGAGCTGCTTGTTTGTTCGCTACCGCTACATCAATACCATCATACATATTTTCAGGCAGAGACAGTTGCTGTACAACATACACATATGTGATGCTAACGCTGTGTGTTGTTTGCATGTGTTCACTTTGATAGATTGCCCTACCCGTGCCTATAGATGTTAACATATCGAAACATCCTCTGCCTTATAAAAAAGACCTAGTGTTTAAAAGGAAATCTTTCTAAAAAGATGTTAGATATTGAAGAAGAATCTTATAGTTACCGTAGCTATTTTTAAAGTTGCCAGAACACACTAATATTATTAGGCTTATTGTTTTGAAGGATCTTCAAAAGTTCCAAGAACATCAGATACCAGATGGATACCAGGTTGGAATTTCTAGAATATTATCGCAGGTAGTTCGAAATGGACAGCATAAATACATCTACAAGGCTTCTTGGATATCCCCTGGTCAAAGAACGAAGAACCATATAGATCACCTGGTAATTGATGGAAGGTACTCATCCAGTGTAATGGGCGTACCAGTGATTAGAGGACCTAATATCGATTCCAATCACTACCTTGAAGAAGCAAAGATTCGCATAGATTAAATAGATCAGAAATCGTACGAATCCAGGCGCAGAGAAAACTAGTCATCCGAAGGCTGCAATTAACAGAGGTAGCCACAGCCTACTCCAGGAAACTCTCGCAAATTTCCGCACAGACCCCATCCCCTCCCAATGACGACCACAAAGCGGAGTGGAAACCCATTTCCGACTCTATAAAAACTGCCACAACAACCGTACTTGGATTTGAGAAACCGCTTTCCAACAACCCATAATTATATGAAGAGTGTCGCATCGCAAATGATGAAAAGTACACTGCACGTATGGCAGTGCTTCAGTCAATTGTAACGGGAGCTGCGGCTGAGCGGTATAGGAAAAAAGGAAAGGAGGTAAACCGTCTCTTTAGGTGTAAAGATGGTAGCAGAAAAGCGCAAGATAGAGTAAATTGAGATAAGGGAATAACGAAGACCGATAATTCTACCTAAAACACAAAAAGAGAACTGATGGACATGATTCAGGGCCCCCTTGTATAAAGACAAGAACGAAAATATTATCGCAGAGGTGCAGAGCATGTTGGAAATATGGAGAAATCATTTCTCCGCCCTACTTGGTATTCCTGCAAAACTTATACGCCTTTGCAGGATGACCTTGACGAACACCAAATCCGCAGTAAAAGTTGGTAAGGATCTTACCGAACCTTTCGAAACTCAGCGATGCCTTAGGCAAGACGACCTCTTTAACATCTTAATGGAAATCATTATGAGAAAAGCTGCAATCAACATGAATAAAACCATCAACAGCAAAAGTCACATGCTGCTCGCATATGTTGGTGATATAGATATCATAGGGAGCACAATTAGAGAAGTTACCGCGATGTTCTCGAAGATTGAGAAGGAGCCAGCAAAAGAGGGTCTGACAGTAAATGAAAGAAATGGAAATGCGTCAGAAAAAAATTTCAACAGAATCCGTGAAATCTAAAACAATTTCGGAAAATTTTAATAAAATTTGTTATATCTGGCATTGTGACTAGTACACATATTCATACGAAAAGACATATTCATGACTATTAGAAAGGGGAAATAAAATGATGTCAGAGTTTTACAGCAAATAGTGTTTATTGCGACTAAGAAAAAAAATTATGATCTTGATGAGTTAATATTTGAGTTATGATGTTTTTGTAGCTAACGTGTGATATGTATCTTCTTTGACTTTAAACTACCCTGCCTGCGCCATGCGAAAGTTCTGAAATGTTTGTGAATTAAATCCTTCAATAATGTTGAGATATTTTCAAGTCTTTGACTTAACTTGTATAAGAACATGAGGTTTCCTTTTACTTTCCACTAGAGAAATTATATCGTTTTTCTTCATCAACAATGACATAAGCATCAACTTAAAATATTAAAGAACGTGTCCTTCCAAAACTTGCACAGAATAATTTCTCTAGGGTATTCGAATGTAACATGACTCAACACCCTACAGTTGTTATGGACAGCATTTCATGTTACCATGTAAATGTTTTGTACACGTATTTTGAGGGAAATACATTTTTCTCCTTGTTTTACCGAGGCATAATATTTTTCCTATTTTTCTTAACAACTTGTTAATTCATTTAATACATTTTTATAGACTTAACTTAAATCGTGTTTACTGTTGTACACGCTGAAAAATCTGTCTGTTGTTGTTTAAATTACCTAATATTAAAGGTGTTTCAAAAGAAGTCATCCGATGTTGTTTGGCTCTCATTTTTTTCTAAATGAAAAACTTCAATTCTGTTTTTTGATTATGTTTATTTGAACCTTTAGAATTTTATTAGTTAAGTTGAGAAGATGATATCGGTTAAATGGGCGCCGTCACAATTGATTACCATACGAGCTCGTTTTATGGCATTTTCCATCACTTCGGCGAGAACTTCGGGCGACAGATTCTCGCACTCGTGTCGCATGTTGACCTTGAGGGCTTCCAGGGTCTCGGGCTTGTTCATGTAAACACGGGAGTTCAAAAAAACCCCACAAAAAAAATTCTGGAACGGTTAAATCGGGCGCTCTTGCGGGCCAGTGCAAATCGCCAAAACGAGAGATGAGGCGACCCGGGAACGCCGCCTTCAGAATGTCGGTTGTGGCGCCGGCGCAGTGTGTGCCGTTGCTCCGTTCTGTTAAAACCACATGTCCTCCAGTCCCAATTCGTCGAATTTCGGCAGAAAAAACTCGGTTAAAATGGCCCAATAGCGCGCACCGTCCACTGTTGTGTTTTGACCAGCGGCGTTCTCGAAAAAAATGCCCCGATGACTCCTCCAGCGTGAACAGCGCACCATGCAGTCACTTTGAGCGGATGTAATGGTTCCTCGTGAATCACTCATGGATTTTCGGTGCCCCAGAAGCGATAGTATTGCTTGTTCACGAACCCGCTGAGGTGGAAATGAGCCTCATCGCTCAGTATGATGTCCTAATCATTATGAACAAAAATGCAATAAAACGAGCCCGTATGGTAATCAATTGTGACGGCGCCCATTTAACCGATATCATCTTCTCAACTTAACCACTAAAATTCTAAAGGTTCAAATAAACATAATCAAAAAACAGAATCGAAGTTTTTCATTAAAAAAAATGAGGGCCAAACAACATCGGAGGATGACTCTTTTGAAACACCTTGTATAATATGTAAAAATAAATAATTAGAAATATAACGTGTTTGTAAAGGGTTTTTCGACAGAGACGCTACAAATGTAAATCGATAGGGACAGCAAACGACGCCATATTTTTTCCCGCTCTTTTGACATTTCTCTACAGTAAGGTGTGGCATTTCATCATGGAAAGAACAACGAGTCGAAATTATTAAAATTTACTACCGAAATTTAGAGTCAGTGGCCTCAACTTTAAGAGCGCTAAGTCCAATTTCTGAATTCTGAATTTCATTTCTGGCTGAATAGCTTCGCCAATAAGCAAAATATGCGTTATTGGTCAGACAGCAATCCACACGTAATCCATGAGTCATCATTGCATCCAGAAAAAATTAAGGTTTGGTGCGGTTTATGGGCCGGCGGCGTCATTGGGCCGTGCTTCTTCCGTGATGATCAAGACCGACACATTACTGTGAATGCGAATCGCTACCGTTCAATGATAACCGAATATTTTTGGCCCCAATTGGATAATATGGACTTGGAGGACATGTGGTTCCAACAGGACGGCGCCACAAGCCACACAGCGAATGCCACAATCAATCTATTGGAAACCAAGTTTGGTGAACGTGTTATCTCACGAAATGGCCCAGTCGATTGGCCGCCTCGGTCGTGCGATTTGACGCCGTTAGATTATTTCCTGTGGGGCTACGTCAAGTCTGGTCCATGCCAACAAGCCAGCGACGATTGATGAACTTCGTACGAATATCGAACGTGAAATTGCAGCAGTATCCGCCGATTTTTGCTTGGATTTTTGCCGTCGAAAATTGGGTCCAGCGTCTGGACTTCTGCAAGCGTGCCCGTGGTGGCCATGCAAAAGAAATCGAGTTCCATACATAATGGCATCGAACGTACTTTCACAGGAATAAAAAATTTCATTGGTATCTAAAACCGGTTTTGTTTTATATAAAAAAACTTTTGTAGCGCTCTTATTGAAAAACCCATTAGTTTGTCGCAAATATACTGTACTTGGGTCCAAACACATCGTGTTTTATATTCAATCTTATATGTTGGAGACACAATGAGCAATATGTTATCATGGATGTTTTATTACAAATACGGTATACTTGTTTCCAAACATATTGTTTTTGCTATTCTATATTGCATGTTGGCGACACAGTGATTAGTATTAGTAGGTCGTAATATATATTTTTGTGACCCAAATATGGTTTTGTTTGTTGAAAACAAACTTCTGACAAACAACAAAGGAACACAAATTTAAATTCATGAAATCAATATTCCAAATATTTACATGGAAAATTCGGCCACAGCAACATATGTATATGATTTGGAACCATGTTTGCGAGCATTGCTTTCAATAATTTAACAATTGCTTCTCTCTTTGTTGTATGACAGGCTTTAGGTTTTAGAAGTTTTCAGCACTCAAAGTCACATATTGATCACAGAAATATATATATATTTTTTTATTTCTTTCCAGTATTTTTGGAGAAGACTTGGGGAATTCAAAATGGAACAGTACACAATTGAACTACATTCCCAAATAAAAAAATGGTTTCCCATTACATCCCATGAAGGGAATGGGAGGGATTCTCATTGAAAGGCTACTCGCTAGTGTCTCCATCACTAAAACTTGCCTAAATGGTTGAACATGATTTTTCAAATTAACGTTCCATTGTTTTGACTGACCGTGCATATCTACGTTATTTTAATGTGGGGGTTGGTGCCTCAGAGTCAACAGTAAGCCGTCTGGTTTGAAATTTTCGACAACAAGGGGCAGTAAGGAACCTTCCTGGAGTTCGCAGACGACGAACGGTGCACACGGATGACAAGATTGAACGATTACAGGAGAGTATTCGGGAAAATAGAGAAATATCGACCAGGAGACGTTCGGCAAAGCTTGGCTTCTCACGAAGGTCGCTGCAGAGAATTGTGCATTCAATTAAAATGTTTCCATACAAAATTCAGCTGGTCCATTAATTGAAACTGACAGGTTACCACCTTGATTAAGCAATTTATTTCCGGCAAAATGCAGAAGAAAATCATGGTTTTATTCATAATTTAATTATGACCGACGAAGCCCATTTCCAATTAAATGGGCTCGTTAATAGACATAACTGCAGGAAATGGGCTACATAGAATCCAAGAGTAGTTCAAGTACACCCACTTAAGCGTAGTGTTTGGTGCATTGTTTCGTTGGAAACGTCAATTGGCCCATATTTTTTTGAAAATAAACATGGTGTCGCCGTTTCCGAGTTCGATATCGGACAATATTGGGAAGTTTTTTAAGGTCACCTGGGGAAAACCATCCGCAAGTATTGTTCCAACAGGATGGTGCTACAGCGCACAGTGGGATTTCTTCGTACAAGCCGCGGCAAAAATTAGAAGGAATCGAGTTAGGGCTTTGAAATTTCGCGCACATCTCTCATATTGCTAAATTAGTTTTTGTTCAAATCGCCCACAACCACGCCTACCTCCCATATAACGTAAAATAAAAAATCGTTGTATTTTCCTCATTTTCATATCTATGTCAATAAAAATTACTGCCAGTCCTTGCATTTGAGTCCTCAATTATACTAAAAATTTAAGTGCCACGCCCAACGCCCATATACAAATTTTCATTTTTCCAAATTTTCGAAAACACAGATATAATTCTTTGTAGTTTGTGACAGATGTAAATCAGCACTTACATCTATATAAATAACTAAAGTCTAATATGTTAGCTGAATATTTGCGAAAACATTAGGGGGCCATAGTTTACCGTTCTTTTTTAATTAACCAATCATTCCAAATAAAAGTCAAATTTGTACTATAAAATTATCGAAATTTATTAATTTTTCAGCATTTCTCAGTGCATACTTTTAGGGATATGATATATAAAACACACCGCTGTAAAAAAAACTTTAACTAACGTTTCTATTATCGACAGCATTAAAACACATATGCCTACAAGTATACACCATTTTATATGGTGTTGTCATCCACTTTTGTAATGAAATTTCGTGGCACTTTTTTTATAAAATTTATAACTTTGTTCAACAGTATTAAATATTATGGGAATTTTATTTATGAAATCAAAAGAATACACTCCCACCTTTCACATTTTAGCAACCAGACCACAACGATCGATAACGACCACCTTTTTTTAGTCCAAGAAAAACTAAAAACACTTAGTTTTTTGAGTGTCATCTAAAAGCATGAATATATTTTAATCTGTTATTGTTATTCAATTATTTTTTCTTAAAACTTAATGTAGAAATACCATATTTTTCAAATATACAAATTCTAAATCGATACGACAAAAAGAAGTTATGTTTCCAGCCCATTGAAATGCATGTAAATCTGAGGCAGGTTAATGCAGAGTTTCATTTTGTTGACTTTGCCTCCTTTTTTTGTACAAAAACAAAATTTGTTGAAAAAAACTAATGATTTATTTCTCTTAATTAAACAATTCTCTACAAAACTGCATCATTACATTTTTGATATTTGACACTCGAAAAAGGGTATTTTTGCCGGCAAAATCCCTCTGTGCAGCGCACACTGCGAGAAACATAATTGATTTTGTATGCAACATCTTAGGAGAACGAATTATTTCGCTTACAATCGATTTTAATTGGCCTCCGCGTTCACCGGATTTAGACGCTCCAGACTGTTTCCATTATTTGAAAGGTTATTTGAAAGGACAAGTATATATTAGTAAGCCCAGGGCCATCCAATGGGCGAAATGAAATCAAGAACATAATACCTGAAGTTTTGCGAAGGATTATGGAAAAGGTTTTGGAAAGAGCACGAATATGCGAAGCAGATAATGAGCACCACAGGCTGAGAAATCTGTATTTTTTGTTGTTGTTTGCACGCAAATATAATGTATATTTGTAGCTTGTTGCAAATACACAATACTTGTGCCCAAATACATTGTGTTTGCTTTTCAATACAACATGTTTCAGACACAATGACTAATAGGCTATAATATATGTTTTTGAGTTCCAAATATGGCTTCGTTTGTTGAAAACCGCTGAAAACAAAAAATGACAATGGATGTTAGACACAAGTATACTATATTTGTGACAAGCTACAAACACGTTCTATTTGCATCCAAACAATATAAAATGAAAGATTTTTCAACGCGTTTTCTTCAGCTTATACCATAGAGTTACATTTCTGTCGTTCTTCGCCAACCAATATGGTATTCCTTTCACTTGTTCCTCTACGAAGCAAACGTAAAAGATGTCCTTAAATCCTAAGCTTCCCCTTAAGATATGTACATCTCTATCTACTGCTCCGGCAGTGGCAATGTAGTTGCAAAAGTACGAGTGTAGTGCAAGCAACAAAGCTAATGCAACATATTTGTATGCTGTAGGAATAGAAGAAGGAATGTTCGACTGCTACAATGATGACACGTGACCTTTAAGTAACATCAGGTACATAACGTTGCATGACAAACTATGCAATGCAATATTGTAAAGAGCCTTGTCTCTTAGAGTGGCTGTGGTGAGGAGTGTGTAGTATTTGGATTTTGTTTTTGTCTTGAAAATTAAATAATTTCAACATTTTAAAGTGCAACAACTTCCTTATGGTTCATTTGCCATCTTCTAATTGTTGGATTAAGAGTTGAAGAGACATCTTGAAGAGGCAAATACCTAAGATATGACAGTCTGACCCCTAAGGGCTAATAGTTGCGAGGCAATATATTATGAAATGTAAAAAATAAATAAATGGTTTCCCATTACATCCCATGAAGGGACTGGGGAGAACTTCTCACAATGACTGAGCTGTGCGCTTTCCAGTTTTCACTCACTGATTGGGACCTACAGTTTTACACCGATTCCGAACGGTAATTTGAAAAGCTTTTTCATGGCTAGATACTCGATAGTGTCGCCGTCACTATGCGAGGTGACCGCCACCGAAAGAAAATTTGAAGGTGGCCAGAGCCGGGTTCTAACCCAGGATCTCATGTACAAGAGCCGCGCACACTAACCATTGCACCACCGATGAAATGTATACTTTGAAAAAGGACGATAAGGAGAAAGATGTAATTATTGTCTTATGTAGCACGTAGGTTTTGAAATATTAGGAAGCCGCAATGCGAGGGAAGTTGTTATCCATATGACTGCTACATAACTTGCAGTGGAAGAAATTCGTAACTCATAATTTGAATATACGAATTGAAGGCGTCATAAAGTTATTTAACCTTTTAGACTGTGAAGTCCATCTAATTTTAAAGTAAGTTACGATCAAAATGGTATTGCTGCGATCTCTTTTGAATAAATATATAATTGGTATATAAAGCCCCAAAAGTGTAAGACATTGGGAGTCAAGCAAACCTACGTTAAAATTGACTTTAATTGAGAAAATTAAGTGGTCAAAAATGTCGAAGATCGTGCAGAACATATAAGTAACTTTTCAATCAAATTGTCTTGTCTGATGTATGAACTAAAGAGACAGTCTTTGATGTGGCCCATCAAAATTTAATTTATGATTTTGCATTGGCAAAATTAGATTAGATTCTAAAATTAGATAAGAACGAAGATCCTTATCGCACTTTGCGGGAAAAGGGGCAAAATGAAAAAAAAATTTAACAACTTTTTGATGTGTTAAAATATATACGCACGGGTAGGGCTATCTATCAAAGTGCACACACGCAAACAACACACAGCGTTAGCATCACATACGTGGTTTTTGTACAACAAAAGTGTCTGCCTCAAAATAAGTATGATGGTATTGATGTAGCGACAGCGCACAAACAAGTAGGTCATCTTCGCCAAAGTTTATTAAATAGTATAGAGAACTGATTGTATGACTCAAAGGCACTGGCGACATCTGTCGAATGATTCAAAACTTATTACTCTCTTTTTGGCATGACTGGGTCCCTACATAATTTTTGACGTGAAACATTCATGCCTTTTGAAACATTGATGCCTTTTGTATTGTTTTGTGCAATAACATTGTCGAAATGGTGCAGTTATAATGAAATATCCTATAATGAGAATAAGACTCGTTTATGCTCTTTTACTCGGACTCTCTACATGAGAGCAGAAAAAGAGTGCAATAAGTTCTCTATACTATGCAATACTTTTCGTCGTCGCTCAGTTTATGTTCAAAACAAAACAATCAATTCAGTGAGCTAAATATTGGTTTATTTATTTTAACAATATTACAACTAATGTTAAAGCAGATGTAAGAAAAAAGAAAGTGTAACAGTAAAAAAAAACATTCAGCACAATAAGTATCCTTTTTTTATTTTCCAATGTAACATTAACTAATGTGTTCATAGAAATCGAATAGGTACCGTGTAACAAAAAGTTGTTAACCCATCGCCCGTGTGTTCGACTATATTTGGTGCTTTTGCTTTGGTTTGTGTCTAGACTAACATATGTTGGGAAATTTCTTATTTAATGGCAAGTTTTCTAGGTGGATCCTATAACCAATATTTAGTATATATTGTAGCTTTGAGAGGGTAAAAAGATCGAATAACGGGCCTAGTAATGCGCTGCCCTGCTGGAAGAACGAGAATGGGAATCTAGTGACGGATAAGCAGTATGTGCTCAAAATGTGGAGAGACAACTTTTCACCACTACTCCACTCAGATTCTTCCACTGAAAATCAGGAGATAATGATAGTAGAAGATAGTGGAGGATAGTGTGGATTGTAGATTAGACCGGCGACCTTCCGGATTGAGGATGATAAAGCCGCTGGTGTGGAAGTGCTACCCGCTGAACTTTTTGAGACAGGTGACGAAGGACTACTAGCCCACATGTATTGACTCAGATGCGGTATGTGGCTGGGGGAATCTATGCCTCACGATTGGAGTCTCAGTGTATTATGTCCTGTATTCGAAAAGGGTGATTCTTGTGTCTGTCCCAACATTCGCGGTATCAGTATTTTATCCATCACGTTAAAGGTCTTTTCGAGCGTATAATATGAAAGACTAAAGCCAATTATTGGAAACCTGATTGGACCTTATTAGTGTGGTTTAAGACCAGGCAAGTTCACGACTGACCAAATATTCAGGCTACGCCAAATCCTGCAAAAAACCCACGAAAAGTAAATTGATGCAAACCACCATTTTGTCGATTATAAAATTGCTATAGACAGCCCCATACGGGGAAAACTGTGCGAAGCTATGTCTGAACTTGGGATTCCGGCAAAATTGATCCACCTCTGTATATTGACGCTGACCGACACCAAATCTGCAGTGAAAGCGTGGAAGACCTCACTGAACCATTATGTACCAAGCAAGACCTGAGACAAGGCGACACACTTTCGTGCAATCTCTTCAACATCTTAATGGAGATAATAGTGGGAAAAGCTGCAGTAATTGCGAACCAGACCATTAACATGAAAAGCCATATGTTGCTGCCGGCTGCCGTATGCTGACAACATAGACATAATTGGGCGAAATTTCCGAGAGGTTACTGGAGTATTTTCAAGAATCGAAAAAGAGTCAGGGTCTTGCTGTTAATGAGGGTAAGACAAAATTGATGGTGTCAACGACTAGAGAAACCTCTCGACTTGGTTCGCAATTGAACTTTGACAACCGATTTAATTTTGAGGTGATAGGTGAATTTCTCTATCTTGGATTCACCGTGAACAAGGACGACAACGTCGGCATGGAGATAAATATGAGAATTGTCCTTGCACATAGAAGGCTATTTTGTGCTCAGCGAGCAGTTTACAAAAAACGTGGGTCATATCGCAATCGGATGAGAAACACCTGGGAGTATTCGAGAGAAAAATTCTCATCAAAATAAATGGTCCTGTTAAGAAAAATGGCGAGTACCGACGTCGCTGGAACCAAGAGCTTATAATTTATATTCTGGCGTGGACATATCTAGGCGAATCAAATTAGGCCAGATGCGGTGACTTGGCCATTTTAGCTGAATGGATGATGATAACGTACCCAATGGAACCAGACAACGAGGACGGCCAAGACTCCGCTGGAAAGAGCAGGCGAAAGATAGCGCCGGTTGGAGTAATTTGTTGAAATTTGTTTAACTTGTTTGTTTAGTTAAAATGTGTAAGACGTCTGACCTTGTGAGGTTGTGAAATATTCAATAAAATTAAAGTAGTTTTGAACCCAATAAAATGTAAAGTTTAAAAACAGAACATTTTCGTAAATACGTGCCTTTACTTAAAAAAAAGGCAATTTCCGCTAAAAAAAAACCTATTCATATTGTTGCACAAAGTACCTTTATTTAAGAAAATGTCTTATCCTAAAATACCTTAGCTCAAAAAAAAGGAAATTTTCGTGTAAAAGTACCTTTTATTAAAAAAAGTAAATTATCTTACAACAAATTGCTTTGTCTTAAAAAAACTTCCTTTGCTTTAAAGAGTACCTTTTTTGTGAAACATAATAAATTTTTATGATATTAGTACCAACTCTTAAAAATGTACCTATTCTCGAAAAAAAGGACCAATCCTAAAAAAAATACCTATTTATTAAAAAAGCTTTTCTTCAAAAAAAATACCTCCTCTTAACAAAAACTACAATTTCTTACAAAAATTCCTTTTCTTAAAAGGACCTTTTCTTAAAAATAAAATAATACCTTAAATAAATAATACATAAGTAGCCTTTCTGTAAATAAGTAAATTTTCTTAAAAAAATATCCCTTTCCAAAAAACAGTACCACTTCCTAAAATAGTACCTACTCTTAAAAAAGTACTTTGTAAAAAAAGTCTTACTCTTATCGGTTTTTCTTACAGAAAGTACTTTTTCTTGAAAATTGTACCTTTTCTTAAAATAAAAATATTAGCCTCTCTTTAGAAAATGACCTTTTCGGGAAAATATAATACATGTTCCAAAAATAGGACCTAAAAACATGTTTTTTTAAAATGCATTCTAAAAATGTTTCTTAAAAAAAGTTTATCATTTTACAAAAATTTTCTTTTCTTCAAGATCCATTTAGATTATCGTATTTTTCAACGGGCGCTTTAGGCGTGTTGGAACTAACTAGTACATAATGTATACCGAGAGGAAATTTGTTCCAACCGGGTGTCCCCTGAGACCTCATGTGATTTTTTTTTACTGTTTTTTTTTACTGTTTTAGTCTGTAACAAGATATTAAAGTAGTCTCCAGGAAGGTCCTAAACTTTTCTCGAAACAGTAGAATACGTGCTTGAAGTTTATAGTTTTTCATACCAAATACAGGAGCGAAATATAAAAATATTCCTGACCCTGTTGAGTCTCCACTCTAAAATTTCTGTATACAATACGAGACACAATTCCCCACACTCTCAGAAAAATTAGCCGTAACCGAATTCTCAGTTTGTCTCAGCCACGCACGGACATCATCACGGTCGAACCATAGGTTGTCTCAACCGAATTAGTGGTTGTCATCACCAATTTAGAGGTCCTCTCAGCCGATTTAAAGGTTGGCGCTACCAAATTAGAGGTTTTCGCAGCCAAATTAAAGGATGTCACAACCGAATTAGCGGTTGTTGTAACTAACTGAGAGGTTTTCATAGTCGAATTAGAGATTGTCACAGCCGATTTAGTGGTTAGGTCGGTTAGATATTTTTGGCAATTTATTAGACACATTGACTTATTAGCCCATTTTGATAACGCGGGCTAACGAGTTTACCAGTTAGACCCGCCGGACATCCACTTAGTTCGCCCCAGAAACCCAAAATCTCATCTACGTCACAGATAACGCTCCCAGGTCCCTAAATAGGTAGACAACCCGTGGTAGCCAACCTTCTGCCAGCTAGTGCTGGTTATGTGAAAAGTAGATGTTTAAAGGATTCTTCCTTTTCCATGTCGTCGCATGTCCCCGTCAAAACTGGAACAAGCATTGATACCAAAGGCCTGGCTAAATACAGAAGCTTCATGGATCTCCTGCTAACCACTGTGGGCCTGATTTGCATTGAGCTTACACAACAAGCGCCGTCATCCGTTTCTCCTGCATCATCATATAGGGCATTTCTTCCAGAGTATACTTAACATTGCTAGAGGCATACCAAGGCGCTCCAATTCCTCTGAAACCTATAAGGTAGGTTCACTATTTTTATTGTTTGGATGCAAATATAACATGTTTGTAGTTTGACGCAATTATTGTATAGTGGGTTATTTTCAATCGAATAGCGGTTCCGCTTTCAAGTAGTCGATAAGTGCAGGAATATTATAAGTACCTACCAGCACTCTTCCACGGCCGACTCCCAATATGCCCCATTATGAGTGCTGCTTTAACTTGATGGCAGACATTGCAGTAATGTGTCTACCTGCAACAAGTGTAGCATTACATTAATTCAGTGGGAGTGATGCGCAGAGCACCCGTCGCCATTCTCGGAACTGATGTCATTACTGCACAATTGGTTGGTTTCTCAAGCACCTGCCAGCATAGGATAACCCTTCCAATGTGGGTGGCCTTACAGCATGATCAGTATCATCACCGTTGTATAAATCCAGTGAGCAATCCTCGGCGGAAGTCCCCACTGACAACCTATGGCCATCTGGCAGGTGAATATGGATATCTTTGGCTTTTTCGCCCTTTCCACAATGATGGGCCTGAAACTAAGCTTGCCGTCTAAAATAACACAAAGGAATTTCTGCACACGCTGCAACATTAATCAAAGTGATGGGTATCACTATAGGTTTTTATATCCCCGAGTGAAAAGGACCAGCTCGGTCTTGGGCAGGTTTGTATACAGCACATTTTCTACCTAAGGACCGTAACCTACCTCGGAGTATGTTTTTAACGGTACTGGGATACTTGCATCTTATACATATTGCTACATCGTCCGCATTAGCAACCAGTTTCTCACCCGCAAGGCAAGGTTCCATAGAAGCGCAGACAAGACTTGAGTATATCACCACTACTGACTATTCACTGGCCCGAAGAGTCTTGCAGGTATCCTGTCATAGTATTGCCTGACGCCTGTATTTTCTTTAGCCTCGATGCATCGGATGTATCTTCTTCGGTTGCATGTTTCAACTTTCAATTTTTCCTAAATCTTCGCGTAATAATTACGGATGAACCCGCAGAAGAAGGTACAAAGTTTGGTACAGTCGTTGTCAAGTTTTATGCATCCGAACAAACCACGATCCATTTTTATATACTTATATATGTTAGATTTAAATGTTTCATGCAAATGCCCTGTAATTTGGTGTCAATGGTTTTTTTGTACAGTTTAGTTGCACTGAATTGTTATCTTCTGCGTTGGCAGCACTTGACAGATAAATATATATATAGAAATATAGACGAAATTTTTTTTCAAGAAAAGTTTGTTAAAGATTAACAGCCTGTAAATCTTACTGATTAGGATAAGCTTTTCAGTTATCTTCCCTACTCTACTTCAGTTTTCATATTTAACTTTCCTTTTTAAATTATAGCTACACTCTCCATAAACATTCAAACAATTTCAACACTCTCGCATTTAATCCTCTGCGAGTTTCCACACAAATCTTTCACATTTGACTTATCTCTCAACACATTCTACCGCCCAAATATACTGACTGCACATTTCCCATGAGTCCTATTTATTTGGCGAATTTGTTGCAAAAATGCCAGAGTTCATGGTGGGGGAAGGGCAATAAAATTACAAACAATTACTATTGCGAAATAAACATGAAGGTAATAAATTTTAACGCTAAATTGCAACACCTTTTGGTGTGGATGGGGTGGGGATAGAGTCGAATTGAATGTTGGTACACATAAAATGAAAAAGTGCAATAAACTCATAAATTATGACGTTGAAATTTTGAATTGTATCACAACAAATTATATTGTATATCATTCAATTCGATGGGGAATTTCTTTGAAACTTTTTGGTGTGATGACAGGAAAGATTTGAGGTTCTTTTTATTTGCAGGTGTTTGAGTACATTTAGAAGCTACTTAAAATTTCTTACTGAATAATTATCTGAATGACAAATACAACGAAAAGGGATGAAAACTATGGTTTGGTAATTGTTTGTTCATTACCTATGCACGAATAAGGATGTCACTGCTATTAGGCGAAGATGATAAATGAGTGTTCGAACTCACGGGCGATGTGTTAACACCTTTTTTTTACATGGTTACCTGTTCGATTTCTATGAACACATAAGTAAATGTTACATTGGAAAATAAAAAAAGAATAGTTTTTGTGCTGAAGGCTCTTTTGCTTTGCACTTTCAATTTTCTTACATCTGCTTTAACATTAGATGTAATAAACTATTGAATAGTATAGAGAACTTATTGCACTCTTTTCCGCTCTCATGTAGCTAGGCTGAGTAAAAGAGCATAAACGAATCTTATTCTCTTTTTAGAATATTTCAATATAAATGCACCATTTCGACAACGTGACTACCTAAAACAATACAGAAAACACAAACGTTTCAAAAGGCATCAATGTTTCACATAAAAATTATGAATGGACCAAGTTATGAGAAAAAGAGGGTAATACGTTTTGAATCATTCGCAAGATGTCGCCAGTGCTTTCGAGTCATACAATTCGATCCATGAGTTCTCTATACTATTCAATATTCTTTGGTGACGACGACTTGCTTGTTTGTTCGCTGCCTCTACATAAATACCATCATACTTATTTTCTGGCAGACTATTGTCGTGCAATAACCACGTATGTGATGCTAACGCTGTGTGTCGGTTGCATGTTTTAACTTTGATATATTGCCCTACCCGTGCCTATAGATGTTAACACATAAAAATTAACTAAAAATCTAAAAAAAACTAAAAAAAATTTAATAATTGTTTATCACCCAGTGACGTAGTATTTGTTTTCAAAAGAGGAAAATTACAATTAGGAAAATGTGACAGAAAGCTGAAAAGCAAAACACGTGTGTCTGTTTCATTTTCAAAGAAAAATTATTTGAATTGGGTTTTCATAAAGAAACGAATAGATTCAAAAAAAAATAATTATTATATAATAAAGTGGTAAATATTTGATTTTGTGATCCAAACGTAGAATGGTTGGAAGTTCAAAGGAAAAGCCTGGTTAATCCCACTGATATAGAAAAGCTTTGTCAGAGTAATAAATAAAATTCGTTAGTGTGTTAATTAGTGTGTACTGAAAAGCGCCGTTTTGGTAATTTTAATTCTTTAGGGAGGGCGTTGATCTCAAAAGATTCTTGTTGAAGATCTGCTTACGGGAACGTCAAACTTTTTTTTATACATCTGTACTTATACACCCCTACCGGCCGTCGAAGTTTCGATTCCTAGTGTGTTTTCCAATAACACTGTGGATGTCGAAAAACGAGACAGAGCAGGTGAGGACAGTTTTACCCTAATTCGGGTACGAGGAATCGAATTTTTTAGTTTAGTTTTTTGAGTTACATTTTCGGTTTCATCCAAAATATATGTAGGCTTGCCAGACTTACTGTTTTCAACAGTACGCGCACTTTTTTTGTTCGTTGTACTGATTTCTGCGTAGTCGTAGTCGTAAAAAGTAGTCGACAGTATTTTTGGAACGAAGTTCCTTATCGCACATTGCGGGATAGGGGCTAAATGAAAAAAAATTAAACAACATTTGTTTTAACACTATTATGCTACAACCCACTATTATCAACTCAATTGTTTACTTTTGCTTTGGTTCTTGTCTAGACTAACTAGATGTCGTCTCACATATGTATGTTGGGCAATTTCTTGTTTAATGGGAAGTTTTCCAGGTGGAGCCTGCAACCAATATTTAGTGTATATGATAGTTTTGAACCCAATAAAAGTAAATTAAGAAAAGCCGAAGTCAAACAAGTTTAGAAAAATAATTTTTTTTAAATACATGCCCTTTCTTAAAAAAGCTAAATTTCTCAAAAAAATACCTATTCATATTCTTAAACAAAGTAACTTTTCTTAAAAAAAAACCATATCTTAAAGAAGTACCTTTGATAAAAAAAAGTTAATTTTCTTAAAAAAAGTACCCTTTCTTAAAAAAAGTAATTTTTTCTTAAATAAGTACCTTCTCTTAAAAACGTAAATTTTCTTTCAACAAATTGCCTCTTCTTAAAAAGTAAAAAGTTCTTAAAAGTTTTTTGTAAACTACCTTTCCTTTAAAGAGTACATTTCTTGTAAATTATAATAACTTTTCTTGATATAAATTCACTTAAAAATTTGCCAATTCTTCAAAAAAATACATTTTATTAAAGAAGTAAATTTTCTCACAAAAATTGGTTTTCTTAAAAATACGTTTTCTTAAATATAAAATAATACCTTTTCTTTTCTTGGGAAAAGTAGCCTTTCTGAAAATAAGTATATTTTATTAAAAAAATAACCATTTCTAAAAAACTGTAAATAGTTTAAAAAGTACCTTCTTTATAAAGTACCTATTCTTAAACAAAGTTCTTCTTTGTAAAAAAAATTCATACTCTTATGGCTTTTCTTACAAAAAGTACTTCTTTTTAAAAATAGTACCTTTTCTTAAAAAAACATTAGCCTTTCATAACAGAAGTACCTTTCTTTAAATTAGGACCCTTTCGGGAAAATAACTTATAATACATAGTCGTACAAAAAGGACCTACAAATGTCCTTTAAAAAAAATACATTCTATAAAACAACAATTTCTTAAAAAAATTTATAATTTTACAAAAATATCTTTTCTTAAAGATCTATTTAAAACATCGTATTTTTCTACGGGCGCCTTCGGTGTGTTGGAACTAACTTGTACATAATATGTAGCGAAAGGAACTTCGTTCCAACCGGGTGTGCCCTGACACCTCAGGTAGTTTTTTTTATTTTTTTTGTTTTAAAAAATGATATAGTTATAGTTATAGTTATAGTTATAGTTATAGTTATAGTTATAGTTATAGTTATAGTTATAGTTATAGTTATAGTTATAGTTATAGTTATAGTTATAGTTATAGTTATAGTTATAGTTATAGTTATAGTTATAGTTATAGTTATAGTTATAGTTATAGTTATAGTTATAGTTATAGTTATAGTTATAGTTATAGTTATAGTTATAGTTATAGTTATAGTTATAGTTATAGTTATAGTTATAGTTATAGTTATAGTTATAGTTATAGTTATAGTTATAGTTATAGTTATAGTTATAGTTATAGTTATAGTTATAGTTATAGTTATAGTTATAGTTATAGTTATAGTTATAGTTATAGTTATAGTTATAGTTATAGTTATAGTTATAGTTATAGTTATAGTTATAGTTATAGTTATAGTTATAGTTATAGTTATAGTTATAGTTATAGTTATAGTTATAGTTATAGTTATAGTTATAGTTATAGTTATAGTTATAGTTATAGTTATAGTTATAGTTATAGTTATAGTTATAGTTATAGTTATAGTTATAGTTATAGTTATAGTTATAGTTATAGTTATAGTTATAGTTATAGTTATAGTTATAGTTATAGTTATAGTTATAGTTATAGTTATAGTTATAGTTATAGTTATAGTTATAGTTATAGTTATAGTTATAGTTATAGTTATAGTTATAGTTATAGTTATAGTTATAGTTATAGTTATAGTTATAGTTATAGTTATAGTTATAGTTATAGTTATAGTTATAGTAAAGGTTGTGATAATTTAGGTAGGAAACGACATCGATTAGTTTACTGTGTTGCTCTTTGAACTCCCTTGAGTTCAACTATTTTGATAACTATTTTGATAATAGTGGTTACTTTTTGTTGCAACTCATTCAAGTTACAATTGAATTTATTTCCAAAAAGTAATGTGTGAATTATACAATAAATTGGTCTCATATTTGTCGAGGATTTCGTCAACAAGTCCTGCTTGAGTTTTGAATTTGATATACTGTGATTCTTAGAATGACCGCCCTAACTGCCCGCACATACCTGCAGTTATTTATTTTTATCACAATGCAAATAATGACGTCGCATCTTTCGTTGCATCAACGTTAACAAATATGCTTCATTCTGCCTATGGAGAATTTTTCTAGAAGTGTTATAACATGAGTTGTGCCAAAGAGTAACACCCTATATAATTTTGAAGCTTTAAATGAATTTAGCAAATCTGTCAACACAAATAGTGTCAAATAAAGTTAATTAATTAACTATGTGGTTGCAGCAAAAACTGTGTGGAACTGTATGTTCCTTTACCGCCCTGTATTATACCAAACAACCACAAGAAAAAAATTTTCAAAACAAAAGAAATGTTGAGGTAATTTAATTTCATATTTTAGGCTTTAACCATTAACAAACTACAGATTTAATATCCGTTTAAAGCGACGTGGCATATTCATGCTGTGTTTGTAATAAATTATAATAAATATTTTTGTCTCTGAATCGCGCCTTTGTGTTGTAATTGAGTAATTCACTCGTCAATATTTAAAATATAGCCGTAATAATCAATGAGCCATTATCATTTATCACCCAATTTGTTTAGATAAAGTCTCACCCAACATCACCTTACCCAATCTGTGTACAAATTTCAGAATTGGTAAGGGAGATCTATGTATTTCCTTGTACTGTTCCCTTCAGTTTTGTTGCTTAATGTTTTCTTGGAAGTGATGGCGGTGCGGGAAGCAATAAAATTTCCAACAAATTACTAAAGCAAGAACAATAAATTTACGATTCTTTATTAACAATTATGAGAGCGATTGGTGATATATATATGAAAGAAAATTTATTGTTGTACTCGATATTGTAAATAATTGACATTTGATTATAATTCCAATAAAAATTTATATATTAAATGGATAATTTGAATACATGGGGCAAATTAATTATATGACAAATATAAATTGAAAATAAATTTGAATTACTTTCGAATGAAAATTCAAATAAATTGAAATACCATTGGCAATTGTATTGATTTTCAAAGCATTTCTTTCATAGCTGGCGGGTTTAATTTCCAAATAGATTATGAGTTTCAATAGGCAACAGGTTTGTGAATTTGAAGGTACTACTGGGCAACACCAATCGAAGACACAAACCTATAAAGGGGGTTTCAACAGAGACGCTACAAAAGTAAATCGTTAGGGACCGACGCCATATTTTTTCCCGCGCTCTTGACATATCTCTTCAGTAAGGTTTGCCATTTCATCATGGAAAGATATACGAGCCAACAACGAGCCGAAATTATTAAAATTTACTACCGAAATTTAGAGTCAGTGGCCTCAACTTCAGTGGCCTCAATCATCTTCAGCGACGAGGTTCATTTCTGGCTGAATGGCTTCGTCAATAAGCAAAATATGCGTTATTAGTCAGACAGAAATCCACACGTAATCCATGAGTCACCATTGCATTCCGAAAAAATTAGGGTTTGGAGCGGTTTATGGGCCGGCGGCGTCAATGGACCGTACTTCCTCCGTGATGATCAAGACCGGCACATTACTGTGAATGCGAATCGCTACAGTTCAACGATAACCGAATATTTTTGGACCCAATTGGATAATATGGACTTGGAGTACATGTTGTTCCAACAGGACGACGCCACAAGCCACACATCGAATGCCACAATCAATTTATTGGAAACCAAGTTTGGTGAACGTTAGATTATTTCCTGTGGGGCTACGTCAAGTCTATGGTCTATGCCAACAAGCCAGCAACGATTGATGAAATTCGTACGAATACCGAACGTGAAATTGCAGCAGTATCGGCCGATTTATGCTTGAAAACCGTCGAAAATTGGGTTCAGCGTCTGGACTTCTGCAAGCGTGCCCGTGGTGGCCATGCAAAAGAAATCGATTTTCATACATATGGCATCGAAAGTACTTTCACAGGAATAAAGAATTTCATTGGTATCTAAAACTGGTTTTGTTTTATTTCAAAAAAACTTTTGTAGCGGTCTTATTGAAAAACCCGATACTTACAAAAGACTTTAGAAACAGAATTGCCAGCTGTCAAACAAATTCAAAATACGGGGTGTTTTTTTATGTTCAAGAACGATGCTTCTTTGGCCACCATTTTTTTTTTTTGGTTGACGTTTGTCAATTTGTATTTGACAGTTGTGCGTACGGTCGATAACAGTTTAGTGTGGAGCATCTAACGAACCAACAACGTGTTGAAGTTATCAAAACATTTTATCGAAATAATAGTGTAATTGTAAAAACGACAAGAATTTTGCTGGATTTTTGGGTTAACTACTGTGCGGAGCAAGTCCACCATTCAGCGTATTGTAAAAAAATGTTAGACTTTGTATACACTTGAAGATAAAGTCAAGTCTGGCCGAACTCGTAGTCAGATGCTAAAGAACATCATTATTGAAGAAATTGGAGCAATAACGCCCGAAATGTGGCAACATTTTATGCAAAATATGGTAAAAGTAACACATATTTGATGAATGTTTGTTTCCAAATGCTCCAACGGCGGCAAACCGTAAGAGCCAGGCCCTAAATTAATGTCGCCAAACCATGAAATGACGCGTTCTTGAAATTTCTCACAGAATAACGCAAATTTTGGTCGTGTTGTGTTTGTGAATCGTGGCACCGTCTTGTTGAAACCATAAATAGGCCAGCTCTTGCTCGTCAATTGCCAACAGATGGACGAAATATGGTTTCAGCAAGACGGCGCCGCCTGCCACACGGCGCATGAAACAAACGATATATTGCAGCAACGATTTCCAGCACAAATTATATCAAGAAATTCTGCTGTCAACTGCTCCAAAAAAGGATTTTATCGATTGGAGCAAAGAAATGTTGAAAAAATACAACTGCGGTCACTTAAATGCAGTGTATAACATCGCCACAGATGGGCATCATGGATCTATTCATATGAATCCGCAACAAAATAGCAGTCGACCGTATGGGTCTTTCAACACAAGCGAAATCCAAAAAAGATTGTTCGTGGAAGAAGCACATCGAAGCAAATTGTCTGGGTTTTTTTTAATATAACCGGTTATATGACCCCGGTACTTTCAGTGGAACCTAGGACGGTCGATTCTTAGTAATATGCCATCACCTGCTCGCCACCAATGTTCGAAGAAGAAACGAAACACAACAAAAGAATACGGATCGTTTTGGATCAGGGCAATGCGAGCTCTCCCGCATCAGCTGAAACAATGGGCTATTGAGCACTCTACCTGTCGAATTGATGAGATTTGGCATCCAATGACCTCTTTTTACTGCGTGGTCTACGTTTTTCGACGCCCGAAGCAGCTGTTGAAGTGTTTAAAAACCACGTTTTGGAGATGTCTCAAGCGATGTGGGAAAAGTGCTTCGAGCACGCAAAGGTGATCAGTACACGGAGAATATTTTGAAAAATAAAAAAATCAATGAGTGCTCGAACTCATAGGCGATGTTTTAACACCTTTTTGTTACACAGTACGTGTTCGATTTCTATGAACACATTAGTAAATGTGACAGTGGACAATAAAAAAGAGAAGGGATTTTGCGCTGAAGGCTCTTTTGCAATTTCTTTTTTTTACATCTGCTTTAGCATTAGATGTAATATTGTTAAAATAAATAAAGCAATATTTAACTCATTAAAATAATTGTTTTTGTTTTGTCATAAACAGAGCGACGACAAAGAGTAAAGTAGAGAATAGTATAGAGAATTTATTGCACTATTTGCTCTCATTTAGAGAGTCTGAGTAAAAGGGCAGACACGAGTCTTATTCTCTTTGTAGAATATTTGAACATGAATGCACAATTTCGACAATGTTATTAAATAAAACAGTACAAAAATCATACATGTTTCAAAAGGCATCAATGTTTCTAGTCTATACTATACTATTCAATACTCCTTGGCTACGACGACCTGTTTGTTTGAATGCTATCATACATCTGAATAAAAAGCAGTATTAAGCTCATTATCGAGTAACTAGCCATGAAAAATCTTCTCAAAATACCGCTCGGAACCGGTATAAACTGTAGGTCCCAATCTGTGAGTTTAAACTAGAACGCACACAGCTCACTGGTTGTGAGAACCTCTCCCTAATCCCTTCATGGGATGTAACGGGAAACCATTTATTTTATTTTCTATTAATCGCACTCAAATAATTGATCCTTTTTTTTTGTCATAAACAGAGCGTCGACAAAGAGTATTGAATAGTATAGAGAACTTATTGCACTATTTGCCCTCATGTAGAGGGTCAGAAAAAAGAACATAACCGAATCTTATTCTCTTTATAGGGCATTTTAATATAACGGGTTTTTAAACAGAGACGCTACAAAAGTAAATCGATAGGGACAGCAAACGACGCCATATTTTTTCCCGTTCTTTTGACATTTCCCTTCAGTAAGGTTTGCCATTTCATCATGGAAAGATATACGAGCCAACAACGACTCGAAATTATTAAAATTTACTACCGAAATTTGGAGCCAGGGGCCTCAACTTTAAGAGGCCAACTTTAAGAGGCGTGCTTCGTCAATTAGCAAAATATGCGTTATTGGTCAGACAGCAATCCACACGTAATCCCTGAGTCATCATGGCATCCCGAAAAAATTACGGTTTGGTGCGGTTTATGGGCCGGCGGCGTCATTGGGCCGATCTTCTTCCGTGATGATCAAGACCGGCACATTACTGTGAATGCGAATCGCTACCGTTTAATGATAACCGAATATTTTTAGATCCAATTGGATAATATGGACTTGGAGGACATGTGGTTCCAACAGGACGGCGCCACAAGCCACACAGCGAATGCCACAATCAATTTATTGGAAACCAAGTGTGATGAACGTGTTATCTCACGAAATGGCCCAGCCGATTGGCTGCCTCAGTCGTGCGATTTGACGCCGTTAGATTATTTCCTGTGGGGCTGCGTCAAGTCTATGGTCTATGCTAACAAGCCAGAGACGAATATCGAACGTGAAATTGCAGCAGTATCGGCCGAGTTATGCTTAAAAACCGTCGAAAATTGGGTTCAGCGTTTGGACTTCTCCAAGCGTGCCCGTGGTGGTCATGCAAAAGAAATCGGGTTCCATACGGTTTTGTTTTATTTAAAAAAACTTTTGTAGCGCTCTTATTGAAAATCCCGTTAAATGCACCATTTCGACAATGTTATTATATAAAACAATACAAAAAGCATAAATGTTTCAAAAGGCATTAATGGTTTCACATCAAAATTATGAATGGACCACGTTATGACAAAAAGAGCGTAATACCCTTTGAATCATTCGCCATGTGTCGCCAATGCTTTTGAGTCACACAATTCGTCATGAGTTCTCTATACTATTCAATACTCTGTGGGAGACGACGACTGGCTTGTTTGTTCGGTGCCGCTACATCAATACCATCATACGTATTTTCAGGTAGAGACTATTGTAGTACAACAACCACGAATGCGATGCTAACGCAGGGTGTTGTTTGCATGTGTTCACTTTGATAGATTGCCTTATCCGTGCCTATAGATGTTAAAACATCAATAATACCATTTCCAATGATAAATTATTGTTTTTTTTTTATTGCTGAACCCGAAATATAAACAGCAACCCTCTATTGTTTTTTTCACTTTTGTGCTTAGTAACCGTTTACCCTCTTCATTTATGATATTTAGTTCAATTATTGTAATATTATTGATTCGATTGTTTGTACTCTTTTTTATATGATTATTATATTTTTTTATTTTTTTTTTTAAATCTATATGGGTTTTATTTTGTGAAACCACTTAACTACTAATTAATCGTTTTTCAATAATAATAAATAAATATTTATTAATCAAATTTCATATTTAAATGACTTTTTCCCTTAATACCATGTGACTTTCTTGGCCTGAGTGTAAATACAATTTTACAACGAAATAATTGATATTCAACCTTCGCTGGTTAGTTTTTAATTAATATTTTCAATTCGTTAAACAAATTAGCAATTTTGTTATAGGTTTTTTTTTGGCTCAATGTATGATTTTGTGTGTGTGTTTTGTTTTACTGGTTTTGTTTAAAATCATTTTGTTTTTATTGATTTAACAGAAATTGGCTTAGTACATTATTGTTTACTCAACACTTTTTTTTTAACATATGAGCCACTGAAAGGTCAATTGGTGTAACTCCACAAAACAGAAAGTGGAGAAAACTTGAAAAGAAATTAGGTACTTCTGTGAATTCTTCCATAAATCTAATGTGAGGAATATAAATGCTTCAAGATTACTGCCTCATGGTAATGGCAAGAAATGAGGAAGTTTTAACTATTGTCAGATGAAAACATTTTGATTCTAATGTATTAAAATCTCAAAATTATTAAAATGTGGACTTAGATCAATTGACATCTGATCTGTATACATTAAAATTTTTTCAGGAAAAAAAAACACAGGTGCAGTCAAAGGATAATTACAATATATATTAACTAATTAATTTTAATTACATTTATTTCTTATTAAATTTAAATTTTTCATCGAAATGGAAAAGTAAACGAATTATTGGTAAAATAAGCGATTGATGTTAATGTTCAATCTCTGTTCAAAAATGGAGGCTCCAGGTTGTAAACAGTTTTTTCAATGAGACCCTCGAATTGGTATAACAATTTAAGTTTGAGTTCGATTTTAAAATCGGAGTATTATGGTGCGACAGTCCAAAATACCTGGAAAGTGATAGTATTTGTCTTGTATGTGCTGTCGAGTGAAGCAAGAATCTGCTTGTGAAATTTCCCAAACACCCCCAAAATCTTGAAAACCTGTTAAAAACCCGGATTCTTGTTTCACTCCACAATACCTACAAGAAAAATACCCAGGTATTTCCACTTTAGTCTTTTTTTGTATTACTGGGTTATTCTAGTTACGGTTGTTTTTAAAATCAAATTTGAACCAGCGTACGTTACGGCGTAAACTAAAACGTAGCTAAATGGAATTTCGTATTAGAAATTATCTAAAGGATCATGTGAAGGTTGAAATTCTTAAATAAGTCACTCAGTGTATATAACGGGTCTGCCAAATAACGTTTTTTTTTTGAAAATGTTATAAAAAAAAACCTACTGAATATTTTCTCAAATTTCTTTTTTTATTTGAAAGTACAAACCTTCCGCTTAATAATGGAAAATAATTTCATTCAAATGGCTGCCTCGGCTGGCCATGCAGTAGCCTACACAACCGGTCCAATTTTTAAACACATTATCGATTGTGTGCAGCTGTATTTCACCAATGGCTTCACGAATATTGTCCTTTAACGCGTCAATTGTCTCTGTCTTGTCGGCGTAACACTTATCTTTGAGGGCACCCCACAAATAATAGTCCAACGGTATCAAATCGCAGCTCCGAGGTGGCCGAACGACATCAGCTCTGTGGCTGATAATGCGATCTTCAAAAACAGGGCGCAAAACATCGAGCGTAGCTTCGGCTGTGTGGCACGTAGCGCCGTCCTGTTGAAACCAAATGTTGCCAATATCCTCCTCTTCAATTTTTGTGAAGAAAATTCGTTCAACATGGCCCGATAACTATCGCCATTGACTGTAATGGCCACTCCTTGCTCATTTTCGAAGAAAAATGTGCCACTTAAGCCGCTGGACCAAAATCCTCACCAAACAGTGCCTCGTTTTGGGTACATCGACTTTTCAATGTATGCGTGCGGGTTTACTGTGCCCCAAATGCGACAATTTTGCTTGTTTACATACCCGCCAAGATCAAAATCAGCTTCGTCTGAAAAGATGATTTTTATGGCAGAATCGGCATCTTCTGTAAGTCGATCGCAGGCCCACTTAGCGAAGCGAACACGCATATTTCCCAGCGTTGTTCAAGCGTATACACAACCATATTCGTTCAGCGGAAGGATAAAACAAATTATCTGTCAAATCAGACATGAGCTAAGTGTTACCATTCACGAAATAAGCACTAGTTTAAAAAAAAACGTTAGATGACGGACCCGTTACTTGTACTTTCATAAATACTGCTATATTACCTGTCGCCTCCACTGTAAAAACCCACTGAACACACGAGGCGGTCCCAAAACTAGTTGACCTAACAAAGAAGCCACAATATAGTTGGGAACAATTGTCTTCATTTTTCAACATAATCTAGTTTTAGCTGGATATACTTTTCCAGCGATATTCAATACCTTGGATACCCTGTATATATACGCTCTGTAGATTTTTGTTGTTTGGATGCAAATAAAGGGGTTTCCAATAAGCACTTGACAACATTTTTTTTAAATGAAACACAAACCATTTGAGATATTTCCAAAACATTATGATCGAATTGAAATAAAATCAAAACATTTGTGAATGGAGCTCGACTTCGTTCATATAGCCACCACGGTTACGTCGGCAGCGGTCGAGTCGTTGGACCCAATTTTCGATGACTCGGTCACACATTACAGCGGTAACGGCCGCTATTTCAGCGTTCAATGTTAGCTCTGAGTTCTTCCAACGTCGTCAGCTTGTTAGCGTAGACCAATAATTTGACGTAGCCCCAAAGAAAAAAGTCTAGAGGCGTTAAAACGAGGCGACCAATTGACTGGTCCATTTCTGGAGATAACACGCTCACCAAACTTACTTTTCAATAAATCGATTGTAGCGTGTGCTATGTGGCTTGTGGCACCGTCCTGTTGAAACCACATGTCGCCCAAGTCCATGTTTTCCAATTCGGGCCAAAAATAATCGGTAGTCATGACGCGTTAACAGTCGCCATTCACAGTAACGTAACGATCGTTATTGTGGACGAAAAAATATGGCCCAATTACGCCGCCGGCATGCAAACCGCACCAAACAGTTATTTTTGTGGATGAAGTGGTGATTCATGAAGCACTTGTGCATGATAAAAATACTCATGGTAGACGCAGGAGGTGTTGCTGTCGCTGATGGCAAATTGAAGCCAACAACAACATACATTTTGTTTTTGCTTCTCACTTACGTTGTATCAAATCCACCACATACGTATACCAACAATAAATGTAAACAAACTCATACAAAAACAAAATACAAAAGGGATGTGGTTTGCAATGTAAACAAAGCAAATCAGCTGTGCTTATGCGTTCACCATCTATAAATCCATCTTGCACATGTGGATTTTCACCAAACCAATAACGCATATTTTGCTTATTGACCACCCCATTGAGCCAAAAATGAGCTTCGTCACTGAAGATGATTTTGCGATGAAATTCATCGTCTTGGCGCAGCTTCTCCAGAGTCCAATCGGAGAGCGTACGTCGCGTCAAATTATCCATCGGCTTGAATTCTTGAGTCAACTTGATCTTGTATGGGTGTAAACCAAGATCTTTAAGCAAAATTCGCCATAAAGTGGTCTTGGCGATGCCCAGTTCTTGAGAACGCCGCGGAATCGACTGATTTGGATCGTTTGCTACGGACACCTGAACGGCAGTGATATTTTCGTCCCCGTTGTTCAACTAGCATCACACAATGAATATGTAGACTCAAATTTTTGCACTAAACTTGTTATAGTTTGTCTATTAGGGTGCGAGAATAACGACAGAAAATTAGAGTTAAAGTTCTTAAAGTTGCGGTCACCGACTCGGAATTTGGTAGTAAATTTTTATAGTTTACATACGTTGTATTACATGAACGTACACAATGATAAAAATGTTGAGTTTACTGAAAAAAAGGAAAGTAACAGTTAGATGATCAGTGTAATAGTGCGTTCACAAACTAAATTCAAAGTTGTCAAGTACCTATTGGAAAACCCATTATAACGTGTGTTTGTAGCTTTTCGCAAATATAATATACTTGTGTCCAAGATTGTATGTGTGAAACACAATAATTAATGTGTCATAATATATGTGTTTGCGACCCAATTATATCTATGTTTGTGATACAAAGCCAGCCGTGTTTGTTGCACTATTTATGCTCTCTCGAGAGCAAAAGACACAAAGAGGGACAACGAGAGGATCTATCTTGTAAGTGAGTATATCTATTTCTGCATTATTCCCTCAGTCAGTGATTCATAAATACTCCTGAATGCGCCTGTAAATTGCAGATGAAATCAATGGTTCTGATTTTGGCCGATGTATTGCCTTTTAGTTTCAGTCGTCAATGGTGCATCGGAAAGAGAATATCAAAAGCGATTGATAAGTGAAAAGACAATAAACAAAGACTCGGACGGTTAAATGGTTTGGGATGTTGCTTTGGTTTTTGTGTAAAGTATCCCAGTTGGAAATTTTGTCTTGGAGAGGTTGTCAATAGTATGTCCTAAGGACTATGTCAGTAGGTGATGACGATTTATATAAAACATCTTCTTGACATATCAGTGGTTTTGAATTAGGTGACATACATTTTGAAGGGGTTGACAATCTATGTAAGAGCGACTTATTGATTTGTCAGCACGTTTGTCATGGATGACTCTTATTAAGACTTATGCTGTATGTCGATTGAGGATGTCTTCATCATTTGTCAACTGCGAGTCATGTGTGTGGATTTTAAAATTTTATGAAAACTTCAAACTGATTTTTTTTTATTTATTTGTAGTTACGTTTTCAGAATTTATATCAATATATTTGAAATTTGGTAGAAGACTTTGCTAATTTTCACTTCTTCTCATCTTGTCTTTCAGATTTTATTTAATGTCGTGCAACTGAACAGATACATACATATTGTACACATACATTATATACATATACGTAAATTCCAATAAGTAAGTACCTACAAGATGACCCGAAACCCCATATTGAACGACGTCTTGAGTAACGGACCCACTGATGAATGGTTATTCAAGATGGTTTGTGTACATGTCATAAGGTGATCACCACTGTTGACAAACTGTGGAAAATTCCTGCTGACTTTTGACCAAATATATAAAACTGTCAGGAGGAGTCATAACGTTTTTTGTATGGGAGCGGGTAGGAAAGTCAGCAGTGACTCTGACATGTCAGTTTTTTGTCATTGATGATGTCTATAGGAAATTTCCAACTGCGATGTGTTTGATATATATATGAAATTGTACTACCAAAAAAGTTTACCTCATATCCTAAAAAACAAATACTGAGTTCACTGCAAGTAAATGTAAAAGGGGCCGTTTAAAATCTTTTAGTATTTTGTATTAATTATTTATAAATGTGAATTTATATTGATAAAATTAATCATAATAAATACTACACATATATTGAAATCATAGAATAATTCGTTTCTAAATATTATTATTTTTGGAGGAAATACGTACATGCTTCCACATAAGTATATGGAGCTTAGAGGGAACGCTCCGAATGCTTCCACCTATGTATATGCATATTTGGAGTGAAGAACGCATATGTGTCCACGTAAAAGCATACATGTTTGCCACTAAACATGCTACTATTTGAACTTAAATACACGTGAGTTTGGAACTTGCATACATATGAATGTTTGAAGTGTGTTGCAAACACATTAATGGTTCCTGCAGAATATGGTTGAGAGAATATGTTACAGAGGTCGTTTTCTTCCAGCTTGTAGTAGGAATTGTCAGACTCTTCAAAATGACCATCAACCGCAGACTGGAACACTTCGTTGTTGGCAAATCTTTTACAACCGAGCCATTTTTTGAAGTTTGGAAATAGAAAATAGTCCGAGTGATGAAGCAATTCAAACTATAATGCAATAACTTTGGCCATCGCAGTAGTGGATGCGTGAACGGGAGCATTGTCTTAATGAAACAACACCCTCTTTTCCCACAACTTTCGTTTTTCCACAATTTCATCACTACAAAAATTTTCCCATTCGCATTCCAAAAAAACAGGTGCTTGCAGCTGGATGTGAACGTATGGCAACAATTCGCATCAAAGCGAAATATTTCATCATCTCGTTAAGACGATGATGTCGAAGGATCTTTTTATCAGCGTCTGGAGGAAGTATACGCACGTTGCGCTGACCACAACATAAAGATTTAATGCCAAATTGGGAAAGAAACTGTCTTTGGACGCACCATCGGTAATCATAGTCTACATGATGCCACTTCCAATAATGGAATAAGCCTGATAGACTTCGCCGCTGCAAAGGACATGGTAGTTAATAGTACGCGATTTCAACATAAGGCCATACATAAGGCGACCCTGATATCTCCTGATCGCAGAACGAAGAACCAGATTGCTCACTTGGTAATAGATGGCGGACACTCTTCTAGTGTATTGGATGTACGTGTGTATTCGGGTTGCCAATATCGACTCTGATCATTTCCTGTTGGCTGTGACAGTTCGCACAAGACGCCCCACCAACCAAGGCGGCATAAGAACGGAAATCTCTCCCGAGTTAAGAGTTATAAAGCCGCTAGTGTAGATGGGCTACCCGCTGATCTGTTTAAGGCAGGTGGCGAAGAATTGGTTGGGGGAATCTATGCCTGACGATGGGAGTCTCAGTGTATTATGTCCTGTATTCACAAAGGTTGATCCATGTGTTGTTCTAACTGTCGCGGTATCAGTCTTCTATCCATCGCGTATAAGGTCTTCTCGAGCGCATTATATGAAAGACTAAAGCCAATTATTGAAAACCTGATTGGTCTTTAGCAGTGTGGTTTTGAGATCAGGCAAGTCCACCACTGACCAAATCTTCACGCTACGCCAAATACTGGAAAAGACCCACGAAAAGCAAATCAAAACATACTATCTTTTTGTCGATTATAAAGCTGCTTTCCATAGTTCCATACGGTGAGAATTCCACGAAGCTGTGTCTGAACTTGGTGTTCGGCAAAACTGATCCGCCTCTGTAGAGTGACGCTGACCAACACCAACCAACACCAAATTAGCAGTGAAGGTGGGGAAAGGCCTCACTGAACCATTCTGTACCAAGCGAGGGCTGCGACAAGGCAACACACTTTCGTGCAATCTCTTCAACATCTTAATGGAGATAATAATGAGAAAGGCTGCAGTAAATACGAACAAGGACATTAGCACTGAAAGCCATATGTTGTTGGGGTGTCTGACGACATAGACATCATTGGGCGAAATTTGCGAGAGGTTACTGCAGTATTTCCAAGTATCGAAAAAGAATCAGTGAGGGTTGGTCTTACTGTTAATGAGGGCAAGACAAAATTGATAGTGTCAACGACTAGAGAAACCCCTCGACTTGGTCCGCACTTGAACGTCGAAAAACGATGTAATTTTGAGGTGGAAGATGAATTTGTCTACTTTGGATCCGCCGTGAACAAGGACAAAAACGTCAGCCTGGAGATAAATTGGAGAAGTTTGTTTGCAACTAGATGCTATTTTGGGGACAGCAAGCAGTTTAGGAACAACTCCCTCTTTCGACAAACAAAAGCCCAACGATACCAGACTCTCATTTTACCTGTCCTGGCATATAGCTACGAAACTTGAGTCTTATCGCAATGCGGATGAAAAACAAGTGGGAGTATTCGAGAGAAAAACTGTCCGTAAAATTTATGGTAGTGTTAAAGAAAACGACGAGTACCGACATCATCATCTATATCATCTATACTCTACCATCGACATAGCTAAAAAAATAAATGGTTTCCCATTACATCCCATGAAGGGACAGGGCAGAGCTACAGTTTTACACCGATTCCGAATGGTAGTTTGATATAGCGACACAGCTAGGCGAATCAAATTAGGTCAATTGCGTTGTACAGACCATGTTATCAGAATGAATGAAGATGAGCCAGCGCGAAAGGTTTTCGATAACGTACCTGATGGCAGCAGGAAAAGAAGACGACCAAGACTGCACTGGAAAGACCAGGCAGAAGAATCCCTCCGTATCCTTGAGGTTACTAACTGGCGAGAAAAGGCGAAGGATACAACCAATTGGAGGGATCTGTTGAAATTTGTTTAATTTGTTTGTTTAATTAATATGTGTACGACATTTGACCTCATCTGTCAAATATTCAATAATAGTAAAGGAAGTCTCTCACTTTGAATTGCTCTAGAGCCCAAGAAAACGATTTCTATGAAAAAAATCTTTGATAATTTGGTTGGACGAAGCATGTAAATTGTCAGCTTTTTGTCCATGAGTTGTCCGCATGTTAACCATCGCATCACCGAGGATCTCATAAATGAAGTCATTTGTAGAAATGATTAACCGTGAAGTCCTGCGGGCTGGCGATTTTTTTATTTCATGCTCAATTGAGTTTGAATCGCACTGGACAACCTTAACTTAATACGGTTGTATTTTAATTTAACAAATGACTTGCACTGACTCTTCCCGAATGACCTTTAACTAAAACATGCAAATTATTGACAATTTATGCTGATTTTATTTATAAATTCCCCGTTTTCGCCTTTAAATAATTTGAATCCAATGTCACATATTATTTATATAACTTTTAGCTGCGGAGGTTGCTTTATTTTTAGTTTGCATAAATTTAAATAATATGTAACTACTATAAAAATAAAACTGGAATATTTATTTTACTTTTTACCTTAATTAATAGTTGTTATTAAAAATATTGAATATTTCGATAAAAAGCACATGTTTGTTTGCATTGTAATAACATAAACTACCAGATTGTATTGTCACATAGGTTTTTTCTCAATAAATTTGCTTGATTCCATTTAAATTTTGATTGAAAAAAAAAATAAGTTATTAAGGTTTCGGTTATGCAAATTATTATCGTACTGATTCATTTGAAGTCAATACTATGTGTTGTTTAATATGAGGGTGGTTTAATGTGAGGGTGGTCGAATAAATACAACCGGTAGTGTAATTGTTAGTCTACCCGATTTCTACACATGAGATACAAGCCGACGCAGCCACGTGTTCTTCTGAGTCGATAGTCGCCGCCGATATCATCGGCTTACATCGACTTGAAAATCGATCCGGTCAAATAACAAAGCCATTGATAACACTGCTGTAGTCGAAAAACGTATCAACGTTCTAGTACATTGTATCGGTTAGAGGAAAATATACTGAGTTCATCGGTACCCATGAAATGTCTGTATCAAGCGAAATTTTTGAAAAATCAATTTTTTCCAATTCTCAGATTTTGCAGATTTTTTTTTCAAAAAAAAAGATTTTTTTTTCACTGTTTTCAGCATAACTTCAAGAGACTCCAAATTGTACACTGACAATGTTTGGCAAAATTGTACCCATGGCAAAGCTGAACAACTTTTGTAAACATACTAATACAATCTGAACGTGTCTAGTCACCCTAAATAGCACATAATACCATTTTGTATCTTAAAAGTGGCAATTTTTAAAGGGTGTCTCAGTAAGAATGCATTTTTTCATTTTACAAGAAAAACATATATTTTTTGCGATAGTTGTGATTTTTTTTACAGAATTGTAATGAAAACATGCACCGATTAAGTACAGAGTAAAATATCCATGAAACTGCCACAACGGTTCTGATTATTCTTTACTGAATTCTTTTCATGAAGTTCTCCATGAATTATTCACAGAGATATGGCTGTAGCTTGTGATTTTTTTAAATTAAATGTGAAACAAAATATCCTTCAAACGGACCCCATGGCTCTGATGACAGGCCATTAACCTTTTCATGAAATTTTTCATGACTTTTTCACAGAGATGTGGCTGTATATCACCGATGGCGCGTTGGAACTTGTGCTTAAACTCTGAAATTGTTTCTGGCTTATTCACATAAATCCGAGATTTCACAAAACCCTAAGGGCAGAATTCACACGGCGTTAAATCGCATAATTTTGGTGGCCAGTTGACATCAGAATTTCTTCAGATAATTTGTTATGTTGCTGCAATAAATCGATTGTTTCATAGGCGGTGTGGCAGGTGGCGCCGTCTGGCTGACACCACATGTCTTCCAGATCCATGCCGTCCAGATGAGGCCACAGAAACTGTGTTATCATGTCCCTGTAAGGAATGCCCTTCACAGTCACCGCAATTTCGTCCCCATATTCAAAAAAGTAAGGCCTAATCACGCCGCCTTACCAAAATCCGCAGCAAACAGTTGCTCGTTATGGGTGCATTTGTTTCTCATGGATTTGTATGGGGATTTCCTGAATCCCAAATTTGAAAATTTTCTTTATTCACAAAGCCATTTAGATGGAAATGCGCTTTATCGGATAAGATGCATTATTGATGTGTTAACATCTATAGGCACGGGTAGGGCAATCTATCAAAGTGAACACATTCAAACAACACACAGCGTTAGCATCACATATCTATACTTGGTTGATGTACAATAATAGTATCTGCCTGGAAATAAATGTAGCGGCAGCGAACAAACAAGAGTGTTGAATAGTAT
The DNA here is from genome assembly GCA_963931995.1 of Phaonia tiefii. NCBI lineage: Eukaryota > Metazoa > Arthropoda > Insecta > Diptera > Muscidae > Phaonia > Phaonia tiefii. The sequence goes on along the minus strand of OZ008371.1, from coordinate 38,682,480 downwards.
AGAGAACTCATGGAATGAATTGTATGACTCAAAAGCACTAACGGCATCTGGCGAATGATTCAAAACGTATTACTCTATTTTTGTCATAACTAGGTACATTCATAATTTTGATATGAAACATTGATGTCTTTTGAAACATTTATGCTTTTTGTATTGTTTGATGTAATAACATGGGCGAAATGGTGCATTTATATTGAAATATTCTATAAAGAGCCTAAGATTCGTTTATGCTCTTTTATTCAAACTCTCTACATGAGAGCGGAAAAGATTGTAATAAGGTCTTTATAATATTCAGTACTTTTTGTCGTCGCTCTCTATATGACAAAACAAAACAATTATTTCAGAGAGCTAATAGTGCTTTATTTATTTGTTATTTTAACAATATTACATCTAATGTTAAAGCAGATGTAAGAAAATTTGAAAACGCAATAGGAAAAGAACCTTCAGCACAAAAGTATTTCTTTTATTGATTTCCATTGTAACATTTACTAATGTGTTCCTAGAAATCGAACACGTACCGTGTAACAAAAAGGTGTTAGCACATCGCCCCTGTGTTCGAACACTGATTGTTTTTTTTTTGTTGAAAAATTGGCAGTGATTTTACCTTGCTCCATTAGCTATTGAACGAATTGCTAGCGCTTTCCATGGTCTACTGGTTTATGTGCATGAAGGGTGGGGGTCTTTTGTCTAAATTTGTAGCGTAGTGCTTCCTGAAATTTGACGTTGTTGAGAATGAAGCCGAAACTCCTGTGTAGGAACAGTGAGCCGAGGCCCCTGTGTAGGAACAGTGAGCCGAAGTCCCTGTGTAAGAACAGTGAGCCGAAACCCCTGTATAGGAACGGTGAGCCGAAGACCCTGTGCAGAAATGTATTTATACCGTCTGTACCAAAGAACGGATCCCAAAATTGCTCTTGTCCTTGGCAGAACTAGAGCCCCATATAAAGTGCTATTATCTTATCTGGTTGGGCGCTCGGAGGTGCCGCCTTGAGTGCAGTCATCCTTAACACTAAGTACCATCGCTGTAGTGACACAAATGAGAATTTCATCCGATCATTCGTTCTCGTGTGGCCATTAAAACTAGTTCGCTGCTAATATGCGCACAACGCCGACAGAGCTTGTGTGTTTGCCAGTGAGTGTGATGTATGCTTGTTGTGTATGCTTAGTTTACGGTTAGACCAGGAACGTATGCCGGAGTGAATTGCGGTGAGTGTATACTATTATGTATGGACGGATCATGACGGATCATGACATTACAATGAAATTGCAATAAATTGAATAAATGTTTAACTGATTGTATCGGTAACTTTTAATTATTATTTTAAATCGTTCAATTGCAATTTTTAATTAAACATGTTGCTTAATTAAATATGTTGGGAAGTTTATTAACATAATTAATTAAATCAATTATAAAATTGATAATTCTTTGAATGAGTGCAAAACCAATAAATATTTTTAATACATTTAAATAAATAGTATATTATAGTTCCAAATATTTTTAGTAAGTATCGAATGATATATTTTTAATTGACTTTAAATTAGACCCATAACTCGAATTTACAGTTTCAACAATTGAAGAATTTTAATAAATAATTTAGCTATTTCAATATTATTTTTACCGGCGCAAAATCAGTAGAAATGTGATTGGTTAAGCAAATTCTGTAATTGAATGCGTTTCAAAGTTTGTTCTGTATTGTGAAACGTCACGCTGCTATTTGAAATTAGGGATTTGTTCAGTATAATTTGGCTACTTGGAGTGCAATAAATAAAATATTGTATTAGACAATATTTTTCCCAATGCCAATTTGCTTTCGATTATGGGTACATCTTTCACGCTCATTCGGGTGGATTGTCGAAAACAAAATATCCAAAAATTTTCAATAATTTTTTTTTTAATACAACTTCACGTTGAAAAACTTGACGCTATGGTTGCTTGATGCAAATACAATGCGTTTGTAGCTTGTCGCAACTATTGTATACTTGTGTACAAACACATTGTCTTTGTTACTCAACATTACATGTTTGACACACAATGATTATAATATAAGCTTTTATGACTCAAATGTTGCTGTGTTTGTTGAGAACTGTTGAAAACAATTACGTGTTAAACAACAAATAATCAAAAAAGTAGCAGATCTTATATTTGTTTTCAGCCTATATATATGTAGCCGTCGGTGGTGCAATGGTTAGTGCGCGCGGCTCTTGTGCATGAGAACATGGGTTCGATCCCTGCTCAGACCACTTTACATTTCTTTCGACGACGGTCACCTCGCTTAGTGAAGGCGACACTATCGGAGACTCAGCTTTGATAAAACTTACCCAAATGCCTTCCGGAACCGCTGTAAAACTGTAGGTCCCATTCAGTGTGTATAAAACTAGAAAGCGCACATCTCACTGATTGGGGGAAGCTCTCCCCAATTCCTTCTTGGGATGTTATGGGACACCTTTGTTTTTTATATATGTACTTACCAAATTTTTTGAAAATCTGAATTTGTACTTCAATTACTCAATTACTCGTTTTAAATTTCGCATTATACATATTAAATAAAAAGCAACTCTGATTTATTTGTTTTGTTTTATTTCATAAATTCAGTTCATATATTGTAATTTATCATCGTTTTTGTTTTTGTTGTTATTATATATACAAATTTAGCTTTAATTCTTAACAAATACAAAACACAACGAATTAAATCTAAAGATTCATATTATATATAGAAATATCTTTTTTTTTATTTGTTCAGATTTGTTATTTTCATTTATTTTATTATTTAATAAATTTGTTTATATCTATATAAATATAATATTTACATACATGTAGTAAAAATGTTGTATAAGATAATTTATTATGATTTACTTTACATTTATGTATTATTTTTGAATTTTAGATAAGATTTTTTTAGTAAATTTATTAATTTTTTTTTATAAAAGTTTTCCGTTTCTATGTTGTAGCTTCCAAAGAAAATTGTGTTAATTGATAGATTTTAAATAAAATTTAAAAAGAAAACATCTAAACAAATTAGTAATAATGAAAAAGAATTATATTTCTCATACAACCTTGATAAATAATTTCGTTATATTATTTTTTGTTGAAATTATAAAAACGCATTTATAAATATGAACACACAAATTACAATTTATCTAAATTTTATTTTGATTTTAAATTGTTTTTGGAAATAATTTAAATTTTGCTTTGAAATATGTTTTAGTCAATAATAGGACATAGCAGAAACGCAGACCAATCGCTTGTTTAAATGTCTTTGACGCCTAGTATTTTTTGAGAAATTGCCTCATTTTCCATACGGATAGCTCATTTATATAACTGATTTTCCTAACTAATTAGGTGAAAGTTTTTCGGAAAAAAATTTTATGGCAAAGTACTTTAGATATTAGCCAATTATTGGTACAATAAACTTAAAAAAATTCCCATTACATCCCTTAAAGGAAATGGGCACATAAACAAAAGAAACCATTGAGTGTTAGAACTCACGGGCGATGTGTTAACAACTTTCTGTTACACGGTGCCTCTTCGATTTCTATGAACACATTAGTCAATGTTACAAGAATAATTTTGTGCCGAAGACTCTTTTGCTATTGCACTTTCTTATTTTTTACAACTGCTTTAACATTAGATGTAATATTGTTAAAATAAATAAAGCAATACTTAGCTGACTTAAATATTTGTCTTTGTTTTGTCATAAACAGAGCGACGACAAAAAGTGTTGAATAGTATAGAGAACTTATTGCACTCTTTTCCGCTCTCATGTAGAGAGGCTGAGTAAAAGAGCCTAAACGAGTCTTATTCTCTTTATAGAATATTTCAATATAAATGCACCAATTCGACAATGTTATTACAGAAAACAATACAAAAAGCGTAAATGATTCAAAAGGCATCAGTGTTTCACATCAAAATTATGAATGTACCAAGTTATGACAAAAAGATGGTAATACATTTTGAAACATTCGCCAGATGTCGTCAGTGCTTTTGAGTCATACAAATCATTCCGTGAGTTCTCTATAATATTCAATACTCTTTGACGACGACGACCTGCTTGCTTGTTCGTTGCCGCTACATTAACACCATCATACTTATTTTCAGGCAGAGACTATTGTTGTACAACAAACACATATGTGATGTTAACGTTGTGTTTTGCATGTGTTCACTTTGATAGATTGCCCTAACCGTGCCTATAGACTTTAACACATCAAAATGTAAATGTAATGTGTTGCAGATGGTGTTCCACCATGATGTTTACTGTGACATAATTAATTTAAGTTAACATTGAAATTTTGACTGCGACAACCCTTCCAATTACTCCGCTTTTGTTATAATAAACTCATATTAATATAAAGAAACGTCAACAATGTGTTGGAGACGGTGTTCCGCAATGTTGTCGAATAATGGAAACTCATATTAGGTTTGAGTTAAATGTGAGCCAATGTGGAATTTTATTCAATCCTTAAAAACTGCATCATGGTCTTTTACGACGAGGGAAAACAAACTTGTTTTGTGTCAGTATACAGAATGACGAATGACGGGAAAATTTTGGCATTGTTTAATCGTTTGTTAATTTTTCTGTTTTCTATTTGTCACACAGTAAAGACAGATCGTCATACCAAAATACAACTTCGAATAACACGTGCAAGTGACACAGCATTTTTATCAAAATGGATATCATCTTGTGAGAGAGATAGGTGATTTTGCCACAAGTCCAATTTTTGGATGAACAGGTATGCCAACAAATTCAATTGCCGGATTTGTGACAGTACCAATCCACTCAAGGTCCACTGGTCCACCAAGTGAGAATGCAACCAATGAAAGTCGAGTCTGGGTGTCCTTTTTCGAAAACGATGTAATGACATCAACATTGTGGAAAAGGGCCACCGATCGCTGAAACCCAATTTTTTGGATGATATACATTTGGACAATATACATTTGAGCGAAATATCGTCGACTGGTGTCTTGATTTGCCGTATACGCCATTTTAAGTTAGAAAAATGAATTTGAAACTGCTCAAATTTTACGGCACGCTGATCCTCATTCTTCTATCTTCAATGGTTACGGTGATATAGAGTATTGCTTTTGCCATATAACCTTGACGGTCATCATTTTTTACCGTTGAACGAAACTTTGAACTCACAACGGAAATTCGGTGTATACGGCAAATCAAGATTGAGGCAACGATATGGCTCCAAAAAGACGGCTTTAAGTGCGATACAGCAGATACCACAATGGACTTTCTTCACGAGAGATTTGAGGGCATGGTTATCTAACGCAAAGACAACGATATATACATCAACTGAAGGGTTTTTCAACAGAGACGCTACAAAAGTAAATCCATAGGGACAGCAAACGACGCCATATTTTTTCCCGCTCTTTTGGCATTTCTCTTCAGTAAGGTTTGCCATTTCATCATGGAAAGATATACGAGCCAACAACGAGTCGAAATTATTAAAATGTACTACCGAAATTTGGAGTCAGTGGCCTCAACTTTAAAAGCGCTACGTCCAATTTGTTGTCGTCATAATCGTCCTACCAGATAATCAATTGAGCGTCTAGTGGAAAAATTTGTATCCCAGGTACAGTACAAAATGTTCCCGTGCCAGTGAGACAAAGAAGTGCCCGTAGTGTCGAGAATATTGCTGCCGCTGAGGCTTCAGTTCAAGAAAGCCCAAATGTGTCTCTCACACGTCGTTCTCGAGCGCTGGGCAACTCTCTGACGTTGGTGTGGCGAATTTTGCGAAAAGATCTTGGCCTACATCCTTACAAGATCAAATTGACGCAAGAACTGAAGCCGCTTGACCACCATAAGCGTCGTATATTCGTGAATTGAGCTGCGCAACAACTTGAAAATGATTCGGCGATGAGGCTCATTTCTGGCTGAATGGCTTCGTCAATAAGCAAAATATGCGTTATTGGTCAGACAGCAATCCACACGTAATCCATGAGTCATCATTGCATCACGAAAAAATTACGGTTTGGTGCGGTTTATGGGCCGGCGGCGTCATTGGATCGAACTTCTTCCATGATGATCAAGACCGGCACATTACTGTGAATGCGAATCGCTACCGTTCAATGATAACCGAATATTTTTGGCCCCAATTGGATAGTATGGACTTGGAGGAGATGTGGTTCCAACAGGACGGCGCCACACGCCGCACAGCGAATGCCCCAATCATTTTGTTGTAAACCAAGTTTGGTGTACGTGTTATCTCACGAAATGGCCCAGTCGATTGGCCGCCTTGGTCGTGCGATTTGACGCCGTTAGATTATTTCCTATGGGGCTACGTCAAGCCAATGGTCTATGCCAGCAAGCCAGCGACTATTGATGAGCTTCATACGAATATCGAACGTGAAATTGCTGCAGTATCGGCCGATTTATGCTTGAAAACCGTCGGAAATTGGGTTCAGCGTCTGGACTTCTGCAAACGTGCCCGTGGTGGCCATGCAAAAGAAATACAGTTCCATACATAATGGGCTTCGAACGTACTTTCACAGGAATAAAGAATTTCATTGATATCTAAAACCGGTTTTGTTTTATTTAAAAATAATTTTGTAGCGCTCTTATTGAAAAACCCGTTATAGCGTGCGATTTCAAACCTGTACTCTTATTTTTGTGGGGGTTTATTAAGTCACAAGAACCTCAAAATTTGGTATACGTCAATCTGATATAATTCTCCCAGGTCCCTAAAAAGATATGGTCCAATAGTAGAGGTCCACCTGGCGGGTAGTGCTTCAGTGGTTTCTGTCTCTTTCTATTAGTTACAGATTCTACAGAATTCATTTGAACTAACCTGCAGTCTCGCCGTATGACCGCCTATCATACAGTGCGTCATAACTTAAACGAGTATTGATAACCTGGCCCTGGCTTCATGGATCGCCTACTATCGACTACTATCTTGAGCATACACAAACCTCGTCCATCTCCGTATAAGAGCGTTCTTGCAGGATATGCTTCCACGTTCCAATTCCTGTGCAACCTTTAAGGTAGCCCCTAGTCTGGCTAGTTTATTCGCACAATAGTTCCTCGAAAAGTGCCTATGCCCAGGCACCCACATAAGGTGAATATCGTACTAGCACAATTGGTGCGCCACCATGTATATGAAATAGTCACTACACGAATGTATTGTAAGTGTTGCAAGTTAAGCTAAGACAAAAAAACTGAAATACCGGTTCGACCGTTTTTTTTTTGAAAAAATGTAATAGCGAAAACCGGTGTCTTAAAAAATTGGGTTTTCGAACCAACCGAAAACCTATTATTAAAAAATTCCAGTTTTTTGGACACTCTAATGTCAGCCCAGTTTCGACGAATATGTTCATCGAAATGACGAACAATTTGGTTCGTGTAACGAAGCTTTCGTTTCTGTTTGTTCTATGAGCGATTGACAAACTATACGTCTATGGGTTCCGTTTCTTTACCAATGAAATGTTGGTATTGGTGTCATAAATTTTATTTTTTTGTGACAAACTAAATGATTGTTATGTGGTAAATTAGTGGATATTATACAGCCCACCGCAAGATTCTAATTAAGAGTAACATCCGCATCTCCCGATTAATGTTCACAAGTCGATCAAATGTAAAATCAATTATCTGCTGTACGGATGGTTCGATGCTTTCATTTGTAGCTCTTGAATGCTAGTAAATGGGTTCATGGTTAAACCAGTAAAGATCAGCTTTTAAATGGGTTAAATTGGTTTATAGTTAAACCAGGAATGAGAAGCTTTTAAATGGGTTAATAGTTAAACCAGGAATGATCACATTTTAGGGTAGATAACTAACTATTTCATTAGAGGTTATCAGCACATTTTGGTTTGTAGTGGCGAGTTAATATAAGCCCTTAGCGATTATGTCAATCGTTTAATTCCTATTGGAAAACCATCTGTTTTGAGCTAAATTTTAAAAGAACAAAGAGTAACAACTAAAATGAATAATTTAAAATAAGGAACAAATGCATATAATCGATGTCCTTTTAACAAAATCTTGGCCATCTAGGTTCGAAATATTTGTCCAAATACTGAAAACAGAAAAATGAATTTTATGCAATATTACATTTCTCATTTCGACAGTCTGTTATGTTATTGTTATAATCATATGGTTATAACTATAAGTTAACCAACATATATTGCGTGGTTAAATCATAGTTAACCATAGAATTAGATGTTTAACCACATTTTGACTGAGAAACGAACATCACCACTGACTGAAAGACTGGCAATAAATAAGATACAAAATTAAGATGAGTTATCGATAAAATTGTGCTAAGTGATTCAGCACCAACGAGATTATTAGGATTTCCTAAAAATTTTCCTTAATTTTTAGTTTTAATGGAATAAAAAATTAAAAAACTTAAAACATAATATAATGGTGTGAGTAAAATTATAAAAGAACAAAAAAACCAAAAAAATTTTGTTTACAACAATTTTAAATAAATTTATTTAACCAAAAGTATTAACTACCAATAACAATTTAACATACATTTGTGTCGATCGATCGATTCATTTCAATTCAATTTATCTCATATCTATACAAGTTTTTTTTAGAAGATTTGTAGTTAAGTTATTTCACCTCACATTACAATATCTTAGCTGCTTCTGTGTTTTATATATTAAATGCTTCTTTATATTAAATTAAATTAAATTTATTATTATTTTTTTTATAATTATTATTTGGCTTTATTTTCCTTTCTTTTTTTTAAATTATTTTTTTGTGTTTTTTGTTTTAGTTTTTGCAAAAGGCAGTTAATTGAGTATTTCTTTCTAGACTGATTCGGTTGACGTTCCATCTAAAATCTTATTACATTTTTAGTTCTTTTTCCTAAAAAACAAACAAATAAAAATTCTTTGCTCAAAAAGGTCTCCAGTTTTTGTATTTTCTCACCCATTTTCTGTTTCTGTTTTATAGTTTTTCGTCTTGTTCGTCTTTCCTTTTCTACAGATTTATTCGTATTTAGTTTTACTTAACATGAGGTTCGGTTTAAATAGATTCTTTTTTTAAAAAACTTTCACGGATTTTGTTGTTGTTGTTCTTAATAAATTTTTATTTCGTTTTGAGGTTCATTGTCTTTTTATGTTAAATTTTTTAATGTTATTATTTTTATTATTGTATTTCTAATTTTATTTTATTTTTTTTTATTATATCATCTATCCCTATTGATTTAGTTAAGATTAATAGACATTTACCGTCAGAAACGTGTACCATTATTTCGATCCTGTGTGATGAGAATTCCCTCGCCGTTCAACTGATGATGGATCATTTCCTCGGGTACAGATTTTAGGTGACCAGATGCCGCCGACTGAAATTAATACAAAACAAAGAAAACAAAATATTAAAAATATTAAGTTGTTAAGTAAAATAGGGTTCATATTTTGTGGGTTAGGGGTTAGCCTGGGTAGTTACTATTGCTGTGGGGAATGGGTAGCGCTTGTTTAACCATTACCGACAGGGTATGGTGAAATAATGGGTATCTAAGCACAACAATGAAGAATTACCCAACACGATTACCCATTACCCTCAAGGTAATGAGAAAATAATGTGCAGTTACCCAAGATAATGGGGAATTACCAATCAGTATTACCCATTACTCACAGGATAATGGAGAATATAATGATGATGATGCTTCACAAACATCGAAACGATCGTCCAGCGAATGTGAGTTCGAATCCCACCCGCGGCATTTACATTTTTTTCACTAACCGGAGAAAATATGATCTCTTAGCCTTAAAAAAAAGGAAATTACAACTTTGAATATGACGAGGATCTAAAAACAACTAAATGTGGAGAATATAATGTTTAGCAATCAAGGACGATGGGGAATTACCCATCACGATTACCCATTACCCTCAGGGTAATAGGGAAAATAATGGGTACCCTGGATTAATCTAAAATATGAAAAAATAGACAAATTAGCTATATCTCGGAAACAGGGTGCACAATCCAAAAAATAACCAATTTTTTCGAGTTTCTAAGGGGTTTTTAAGTGACCTTCGGTGGTGTAACTGTTAGTTTGCGCGGCAGTTGTGCGAGGGAACTTCCATTCGATCCCTGCTCTGACCACCTTGAACTTCTTTCCATAACGGCAACCTCGATTAGTGACGGCGACACTATCGAATAATAAGTCATGAAATAGATTCTCAAAAAACCGTTTAGAAGCGGTGAAAACTGTAGGTCCCAATCAGTGCGTGAAAACTTGAAAGCCCACAGCTCAGTGATTGGGAGCAGCTCTCTCCTATCCATTCATGGGATGTAATGGGAAAATATTTATTTAAGGGTTTTTCATAAACTAGTCCAATTCGTATGGAAGAACTTTTTTCCAAAAAGTCGCCAAAATAAAAAAATCGCTAAAATAAAAAAAGTGACTATAACTCGGAAACGGTGTGTCCAATCGAAAAAATAATAAAACTTTTACCTACACAGTAGTCATTAACCTAGGGATGTCTTCAATATGGCATTACCGTTTTAAAACAAAAATCGCTAAACCTAAAATTTTTCGAATATAAAATCGCTAAAACGCCCTCATGTCTATATTTCTGATTTTAAATTTTTAGGTAAAAATATTAAAATTTTTTATTGTTTTCGGGATTCGACCCACCTTTTCCGAGTTATAGAATTTTTTTTATAATTTTTTCATATTTTCGATAAAAAATGGGGATGGGTTACCCTGGGCAAACCATTACCCATCGCCGTGGGTTACTACCCATTATTTTCTCCATTACACTGAGGGTAGTTTATTTTTTATTTTAGCGATTTTCTTATTTTGGAAATTGTTTTCCGTACTAATTGGACCAGTTTATGAAAGACCCCTAGAAATTCGGAAAAATTTACTATTTTTGTCGGTGGAATGCTATGTTTCCGAGATATAGACAAGAGGGCGTTTTAGCTATTTTTTATTTGAATATTTTTAGTTTTAGCCATATAAAAAAAATGATGCTATATTGCCGATATCCATTGGTTAAAGGTAAAAAATTTATTATTGTTTTGGTTGGACGCACCGAATTAGACCAGTTTATGGAAAACCCTTAGAAACCCGAAAAATTCATTATTTTTCCGTTTCCGAGATATAGACATGAGGGCGTTTTAGGGATTTTTTATTTGACTACTTTTAGTTTTAGCGATTTTTTAAAAATGTTATTATTTTGTCGATGGAACGCACCTTTTTAGATTGAACGCACCTTTTTCGATTGGACGCACCGTTTCTGAGTTATAGGCACGTTTTTAGTTTGGCGATTTTCTTATTTCCATGCGAATTGGACCAGTTTATGAAAAACCCTCAAAAATCTGGGAAAATTGCTTCTGTTTTCGATTGGATGCTCCGTGTACGAGGTATAGACATGAGGGCGTTTTAGCGATTTTTTATTTGACTACTTTTAATTTTAACGATTTTTTTTAGAAAAGTGATGCTATATTGAAGTCATCCATTGCTTAAAGACTCCTATGAAGGTAAAAAATATTTATAATATTATTTTTCAATTGGACGCACGGTTTCCGAGTTATAGCCACTATTTTATTTTAGCGACTTTGTTATTTTGGCGATTTTACGAATTGGATCACTTTATGAGAAACCCTTGGAGACCCACAAAAATTGATTATTTTCTAATTTTTTCAAATTTTCGATCAAAAATGGGGATGGATTAGCGTGGTTAACCCATTAGCCATCGATGTGGGTAGCTACCCATTGTTTTCCCCATACCATGTGGGTAATGGGTAAACGTTCATTACACATTCCCCACGACGATGTGTATGGGTTACATATGGTGGTAAATACGAACTCTGATGTGATGAAATCAGACGATTGGAGAATGGAGGGATACAAATGAATGGAGGTTGGTATAGTAGGACCGACAAATTGTATGTTCTGTAGGTTGACTATTGGTTGTCATACGTTCTTATCATGATTGGAACAAGGCACTGGAAAGTGAAAACATTTTTTATACAACATGGGAAAGAACAAGACCTTTACACATCTTCTTCACCGGAACCTAGCAAATAGATTATTCCGGTCAACTTTTGCACCAGCTTGAGCATAATTCGACACTTCGGTATTATTCTAAAGCCAAGGGGCTCCACTTTAGGCATTCAATATAATTGCTGTACTCAGGTGCTGCCCAAGCTGCAAAGATGTGTAAGGAAAAGGAAAGGAAAAGCATACAGTGGGAGCAGCACAACGAACAAGATAATATTTCGCATAGCCATAACTGATATCTTATGCTAGAGAAATTAATATATTGGAACATCATAGATCCTATTGGAGCTGCACATTAGAAGCGTAAAGTTCACTACCTCGGCCATCAACAAAATTTCAAACCTTATACAATTTTGAAACTCAAACTGACGAAACCAAAATCCAAGTTCGACTCACTGTATACCTGTCAGCGTCTCATCCATAATGGGCTGCTGAAATATAATCATCCTGGCAGTTGGTAAACTGCAAACCACGGTGGGTTGGGTTTGCCTCCGGCCACCGTTATATAGGGAATGAAAATACACACAAATTATAATAAACGAAGAAACACGATAACGGTTGAGGACCTTCGTAAACGTTATAAGGACCACGATTGAAGCATATGTACCTGGAACGTCGGAACACTATACAGGACTGGTGCCACTTTCCAGCTGACGAATATCCTCAAAAAATATATAATTGACATCACAGCTATCCAGGAACTACGATGGACAGGATATGGACAGGAATGAAAATTGCGATATTTACTACAGCTGCCATGAGCGAAAGCACGAATTTGGGTGCGGATTTATAGTTGGCAAGAGACTGCGACACCTAATTTCAAAGTTTAGCCCAGTGAGAGATTGCATAGCCACAATTCGAATCAAAGCGAAATACTTGAACATCTCTTTAATTTGAGTGTGAGCACCGACAGACGCTAAAGACGATGAGATCAAAGAATCGTTTTATGAGCCTCTGGAAGAAGTATACGGCCACTACTCTGACCACGACATTAAGATTATTAGAGCAGATTAGTCCCTCTCCCGAGGACCCAGATGCTTAGTGAAAGCACATTTCCCATTTTTTGGAAACTGGTGCCAGGACTGAACATGGCTATCAAAAACCGCAGAAGCCATGGTACGACGAAGAATGTCGCATTGCAACTGATGAAAAAGACACTCCACGTATAGTGGGCAGATACAATGTTTTTGAACCAACCATCGGAAAAAATAACGGAATAAGACTGTTAGATTTTGCCACGGTGAAGAACATGACTATCGGTTGGACGAGATTCCGCCAGAAAGACATCCAAAAATATCCATTCCTGGATATCCCCCAATTAACAGACGAAGAACCAGATTGATCACTTGGTAATTTATGGAAGGCACTTTACAGTATAATGGACGTATGTGTGACTCGAGCAGGTAACATCTATTCGGATCACTACCTGGTTGCAGCAAAAGTTCGCATAAGGTTAAGCAGACCGAATGTCCTATGACACCAGACATATATAAAACTGGACATCGGAAAGCTGCAATAACCAGAGATATCCAAGGCCAATGCATAGATGCTTACTCAGCTACTGGAGCAGAACACAACCACGCCTCATGTTCCTGAAGCGTAGTGGTAATACATTTCCCACTCTATGGAAACTACCGTAGAGACTGTACTTGGTTATGGAAAACCGCTCAAAGACATATCAGAGTATAATACGAGACGTATGATTCAGAGTGTCGCATGTCAAGTGATCAAAATAACGCTGCATGTATGGCAGCTATTCAGTCAGTTGCAACGTGAGTAGTGACAGAGCGGTATAAGGAGAGCGGTATTGAGGAGATAGGGACGGAAATCTTGGGATAGATGTGCGAAGTATATTGGGAATATGGAAAGATCTCTTCTATGCTTTACTTGTCTCAGGAGACTTCAATATAGATAGTGTTCAGCATACACAAGCGATAGCGTCTATTGTCCCCTTCAGCCAAGGCAAAGTTAGAACTCCAATTTTGCGGTTTAAGAACAACAAAGTCACTGGTGCTGATAGACTGCCAGCCGAGCAGTTTAAGGATGGAATACATGAGGCCGTGGGCGGTGCAAAGTTTAGTGTGCGCGCCTCGTGTACATGAGATAATGGGTCCGATCCCTGCTCTGACCACCTTAAATTTCTTTTGGTGGCGGTCACCTCGCATAGTGACGGCGACATTATCGAGTATTTAGCCACGAAAAAGCTTTTCAAAATACCGTTCGAAACCGGTGTAAAACTGTAGGTCCCAATCAGTTTAGAAAACGCACAGCTAACTGGTTTGTGAGAAGCTCTCCCCAGTTTCTTCATAAGATGTAATAGGAAACCGTTTGTATATTTATTTATAAGTATATATGAGATGGAAAGGTGCATGCATCAGCTGATATGAAAAATCTGGCTAGGCCAATGCCTGGCCGATGATTGGAGTCTTAGCATAGTATGTCTGTACAAACTATAGTGGAATAAGCCTTTTATCTACAGCATACAAGGTCCTCGCGAAAGTAATGTGCGAAAGACTAACTCCGTTTCTTGCAGACCTGATCGAACGTTATCAGTTCGGCTTTTGGTGTGGAAAGTCAACTATGGACCAGGTAATCACGTAATGACAGATTTCGGAGAAACCCCACGAAAATCAAATGTACACCTACGACCTCTTTGTAGATTATAAGGCTACCGTCGATAGCCCGATACGGAGAAATCTGTACCAAGCTATTGGTGATACACAGAATCGAGGAACCGGTTCGCAAGAATCGTATCTTTAAGGGAACCGCCCGGACCGGGGCTTACAAAACGACGAGTCCTAATGAACCGAAAACGATTCTTTAAGAACCGAAGAATGGGTTCAAAAGAACCTAAAATGGTTTCAAAAAGACCGAAAAACGATTCTACAGGAACTGAAAGACGGGTTGAAACGAGTTGGGTGAGGTTACGAAAAGGTATAATAAAATTTCACTTAAGCCTCTTTGGAACAGAAATTTGCTGATAACTTAATTCCCGGCTGTTCTCGGAACCGGACTCGACAGAAAATATGAATTTTTCTCAAAGTTTTTATTCTTATATTAAGAAATTTCACTTGAGCCTCTTTGGGACAGCAATTTGCTGAAAACCGGAACCGGCCCAAATGCCCGGTTCCTCTCGGAACAGAACTCGATAGAACCGGTTCTTAAAATACGCGGAACCGCACATCACTACAACTGTGTCTAGGCTTGCATTCCTGCTAATCTGAGACGCCTTTGTAGAATGACACTGACCGACTCGAAATCTTCAGTAAAGATTGGCAACGATCTCAACGAACCATTTATTACGAGGCGAGGACTCAGGCGGGGCGACACCCTTTCATGCGATCTCTTCAGTATATTAATTGAGATCATGGTGAGAAAAGCTGTAGTCAACACGGATAAAATTATCAGCAGCTAAAGTCAAATGGTGCCCCCGTATGCTGATGATTTAGAAATCATTGGGCGAAATCTGTGAAAGAATCCCCAGTATTTTCGAGAAATGAAAGGTAATCAGGAAAAGTGGGTTTGGCACTTAACTAGGACAAGAAAATGAAAGGAAAAGTGGATGAAAGGTTGAAATTTGATAACCCTTGTAATTTCGAGGTAGTGGCTGAATCCGTTTACCTTAGAACTGACGTGAACAGAAGCAATGACGTCAGACCATAAATTAAACGGTGAAATGTGCTTGCAAACAGGTGTTATTTTGGGCCATGCAAACACATCAGAGATATGATCCAAACTTGCTATATGGTGCGGAATCCTGGGTCATATCTAATGCTGATGAAACATCACTGGGAGTCTCCGAGAGAAAAATGCTCCGAAAAATGTATGGTCCTATAATAGAAATTGGCGAGTATCTACGACGGTTCACCCACGAGCTGTATATTCTGTAGCCCGACATCGACGTTGTCAAGCATTTCAAAAAGTTTTCGCTGGCTAGGCCATGTCCGTAGAATGCATCAGACAGAATCATTGCGTAATGTATTCGAAGACGTACTCGAAGGACATTGAAAAGTAGGACGCCAAAAACTTCGCTGAAACGACCAGGTGTAATACTCGTATTTACTACGAGACCTTGGTTTTACCCACAGGGGGAACATAGCTGAAGATCAAGCCAGTTGGAGAAATATGTTATTCGCATTTTGCCCTTGCCCTTTAACTCTCTGGGGTTTTTTTGGTGGCCTAAATAAGGAAGTAAATTAGGTGATGTCTATGAATGACCATATGGAACGTCTCGCCAGAAGATTGTACATCCTCAAACAAAAAATCAAACTCTTTGCTAAGGAAAGCTAGCAAATCTGCAATACAAAGGATCAAACTGGCAACACTGGAATTTCGAAACACACAAAAATATATTTCTCAATTACTTGCGAAAATTTTATAACTCTCCCAGGTTTTTTTTTTTAAATTTGGTGAAACTGTTTTACATCGAATTTGTAAAATGTAAAATGAAAATCCTTTCGTTCGATTTTAGTACAAATCCAATGCGTTAGACCTCTTTCTTGTTCTGGTGGGTAACATTCAAATCCTGACAATCTCGAATACCACTACTATGTTTGTGAATTGACAAATCCTTTCCTCAATGTTTAGAATATTCTCCTCATTCTGTGAAAACAACCATCATATGTATTTATTTTTTTTTTGGCAGGATACACTTTCCTACCCGCCATATTCCATTGTATATTTTATAGATTCCCAACTTTGTGTTAAGGCGGAGTACAGTCAAAGTGTGTGTGAACGATTGGAATTGAGTGAGTGTGTGTTTGGGGGGGGGGGGGGAGCGTTGTTTTACTTAAACGCATGTGTGGCTTTTTATGCGTAACAAGTGCATATTGGTTTATAAAAAATTCATATTTACCGCTTCGTTAACATAGACACCTGAGGTCCCCATACTGCTGTTGACACCCCCTACTATACTGCCATTTCCCTGTAAATTTAACATGCCACTCGCTGCCGATGCTGCTGATGACGACGACGATGACGACGCCATCGCCCCTGTGGAGGCGGATGCTGATGAGGCTCCTGCTGCTGCTGCTGCTTTGGCTGTTGCTGATTGCGCTAAAGGCGATTGTGGTCTCTTTTGGGATCCACACATGATGGATTGTTGTTGAGTGCTATGGTGCGAGACGGGAGGCAGTGGCATATGCATGGGCATCATGCCACCAGTTTGCAACAGGCCACTACCACCTAAGCCAGTGCAGTGCAGACTACCCAGACCATTGGTGGCATGAATGTTGCCTGCTGCCGAATGTGGTATGGTATGTGATTGTGTGTGTGAGGGTAGTGGTGCTGGTGCGGCTGATACGAGTTTATGAGCGTATATAGAGGGTGGTGCTGTAAACGTGGCCAATTGTGATGGATGTGACATTGTGACACCGGTAATGGTATTCGTGGCAAACATAGGACTCGTCGAGTACATGGGATGATGAGCGAGATCAATCTGCAATAAAATATAGTATATACATATACAGAAATTCATATACATATGAAGTTATTTACACACACAAGGATGTTATTTACATGGGGAGATAAATATGGAGTGAATGAAAACGGTCGAAAGGAAATGATAGCATATTTGTTATGGGAAAAATTCATTTTATTTGCAAATGAAGGCAATAAAAGTTACTCTATCTTAAGCAAATATTGTCCTGATTTTCTCAATAAAATATAAAAATGTCAAAAATAACCCACAATGGCAAAAAATTGGTTTGTTTTGCTTCGAATCCTTCAGTTGTTTTTTATAAATATCAGCACTACTTCGTAAATAGGTAGCACAAGGTGGCTGATGAAAGCTGCAACCAAAAGAAAATCTGATAACTTTTATTCCATATAAGTAATCTGGAATTGTTTGTTTGTTTTTGTAGATTGAGCCTTGGTGCTAATAAAAATGTGAAACTGGGACACCGAAAAATAATCTGGATTATACGCCACTATCACGCATTGGAGCCTGTAGTTTTGGTTCAAAGATAATATAGGATCACGTTTAGTGGCGATCTTCCGAGTAGATGAACCACTACTAAATAATTTTGCAGATCATGGGACAGTCGCCAGAACGCCCTATAATCGAAACCCTTCCGTTCGAACAGAGGAATCTATTGCGGCCAAAGCTGCTGCCATTTCAACAAGGATATTATCTTCTCAAACGGGTGTCAGTAGGCACATAATAATGCACAAGGATTTGAAGTTATTCTCCTATAAAATGCAAATGGTTAACAAACTTAGTGCACCAGACTTGCCGATTGGCTTGGAATTTTGCCGGAAGATGCTTGAAAAGGTGGAAGAGGACGAGATCTTGCTGAATTGTCTTTTCATATCTGATTAGGCTCATTTTTGATCTGAACTGCAACATAAACAATCAAAATTGTCGCATATGGAGTGATTCCAACCCACAATTACTGCATGAGAGGGAATTGCATCCAATTCGCGTCACAGTGGGGTGTGCAGTTTCTTGACGCTATATTGTGGGGCCACACTTCTTTGAATAAAACGGACGCAGCGGTAACGTTAATGGAGACCGTTACTTGAGCATGCTATGGCTGACGATTGGGGTCTCAGTGTATTATATCCTGTATTCCACAAGCGTGATCCTTGTGTATGTACCAACTATCGCAAATCGGTATTTTTTCCATGGCGTATAAGTCTTGTCCTGCGTATTATGTGAAAGACTAAAGCCAATTGTTGAAAACCTGCTTGGACCTTATGAGTGTGGTTTTAGACCAGATAAGTCAACATGCTAAAAAATCTGTATTTTTTTGTTGTTTGGATACAAATATAAAGTGTGTTTGGAGCTTGTCGCAAATATAATATACTTGTGTCCAAACACATTGTGTTTGCTGTTCAAAATATTCAATATATTTGTGTTTGCGACCCACATATATTTATGTTTGTGATACAAATACAGATGTGTTTGTTGCACTGTCTATACCCTCTCGAGAGTATAAAAATAAAAGAGGGACAACGAGAGAGAGTTTATCTTGTAAGTCTGTATCTGTATTTTTTGCATTATTCTCTCAGTCAGTGAGATATAAATATTCCTGACTGTGGGTGTAAATTGAAGATGAAGTGTTTCTTATTTCCCCTGATGTATTGCGTTTTAGTTTCATGTATTCAGTCATCAATGGTTCAACGGACAGAGCATATCAAAAGTACTTCTTCAGTGAAAAAAGAATAAACGAAGGCTCGTACGGTTCAATGGTTTGTGATGTTACTTTGGTTTTTGTGAATGTGTTTCGTATATATGTCTGTGTGCTACCAAAGTGAGAAATGATTTTGAGGAAAGAAACTGGAAAGGGTCACAACGTGAAGCCCTTTGTCTCTCCGAGCCTTTACTGACAAAATGGGAACGGCGGACCAATTGTAAAATGAGTGTAATAACAAAAACACAAGTAATTCATCCACGCTTGGCTTGCATGAACTTGATTTGTATATAAATATCTTGTTTGTGTACCAACGCATAGTGATAACCAACGCATAGCTGAAACCTTCTGAAAACAAAAACGTGAGAGACAATAAAGAAAGGAGAAGCAAAACAGCAGCAGATTCTCATTTCAAATAAAAAACAAAAACAAATAATGCATCAAATGCAAATAAATGTAAAAAGGTCCGTTTTAAATCTATGAATTATTTATATTGATATTTAAAAATGTGTATTTATGTTGTATACATATATATTGAAATCGAAGTGTAAATCGTTTCTAAATATTTTTATATTTGGTGGGAAATTCGCATATGTTTCCACCTAAGTATATGTAGGTTTGGGGGAAACACGCTAATGCTTCCACGTAAGTATATGGATGTTTGGTATGAAGAACGCATATTTTTTGTAAACATGATTCTGTTTACATTTAAATACAAGTAAGTGTGGGACTTGAAAACATATGAATGTTTGAAGTGTGTTCCAAACATATACATGATTTCAGCAGAATCTGTTTGGGAAAATATGTTAGGGAGGCCGTTATTTTTCAGCGTACACGACTGAAACAATATATACGCTACTTCAAATCCTGGGAAAGACCCACGATACATACACATCCATACATACTATCTTTTTGTCGATTAAAGAGCTGCCTTCGATGCCCCATACGGGGAAAATTATACGAAGCTTTGCCTGAAATTGGGATTCGGGCAAAACTGATACGCCCCTGTAGAATAACGCTGACCAACACCAAATAATGTTCAATATATTATTTTGGATGTTTTCCAAGAAGAATTACTTAAAACAAGGGTGGAATAAAATATAGATTATAAAAATATCCACCGCGTAATTCATTGCTTATGAGAATCTCACTTATTTATATCCCCCATGTAGCGCAAGGGGGGAAAAAGTGGATTTCAGTTATCTGTTGCCTGCCCTTTGGACAAATATAATTTTTCATTTCAGCACATTTAGCATTTTTTATACTGGGAAATGAATATACGAGAATTTTTTTTGTTATTTCGTTATGATTTTATTTATTTGTTTGTTTGATTTCCAGCCAAAATTGATTGACTTTGACCCAAATATGGAGGCAGGGATAAATAATACAAAAAAAAAAGAAAAATCGATATTAATATTTTGATTTATTTTCCATATGATCGTCAATTGAATTGAATGAAATGAATAAAAGGAAATTGCCACTAAGTGCATTCCAATGAAAAGTTATGAGCAAAATATTTTCCTTTTTTTTATTGTTTGAATGGGTAGATAAATGTCAGTTGGTTATTGTTTGAGTTGCGTTGTTCGAACGTGGCAATACACATGTGCCAATATGCTATTTTGAAAACACTCATATATTTGCCATGCATGAGTACAAAATGAATATTTACAATTCCGTCTGCCATATGTTTCGGCATGGGAATTCTCAATATGTGATATTTTTTAGAATGAAAGGAAAACTAAAAGCAAACAATATTTTTTTTTATCAGATATTTCATAATTGGCTTTATTGAATCAACAATCATAAATGCAATTTTCTAATAATAATAAAAACAAAAAAAAATAAAAGCACATAACTAATACAAAACTAAGTTTCTCAATTGATTTTGAAATAAAATGAAATATTGTAAAAAATTTTGTTTTGTAATTGTGACATTAAATATTATGAAGTTTAACAATACTTAGATCGAGTTCTGCAATTGTAGCTAAATATGACATTTGTAAGGCTTGATTTTGATTGAAATTTGTAATAAATTTTGAATAGCTCATCTTAACTATAGTTTCTTAACTAAATTCTCAGTATCAGTGAACACATTCATTACTCAATTCTAACTATTTTTTTGATTTTTTTTGTAACTAACCTTTATTAAGTGTTATTATTTAGCTTTTGTTTAATGTATATTTTTTTAAATTTTTATAAAGTTTGGCATCGTTTTCATATGATTATTTCAAACTTTGGTAGAATATCCTGTTATAAAACATGTTTTTTCATTACTCTCTTTTGAACTATCACTTTTCGAGTCACTACTGTCAATATGTCTCGTTACCTGTGAATATATATTGGGCTCAGCTCGCTTCAAATCCGTTTGCCGTGGCCTACCAAGAGTCGCACTGCAGTACGGTGCCATACGTTGGCCGCCAGGAACAACCATGTCATGTGATAATTCGTTCTGAAAGTAATGCAAAGAAATTGAATTATAAGTATTAACTGTCATGCGATAAATCGTTCTGAAAATAATGCAAACAAATTGGATTATAATTATAAAATTTATTAAGAAAAATAAATATGGAAAATTCTACAAATATAGACAAAATAAATATTTTTTTGTAATTCTTGAATTTAGCTGAGTGTAGTTTCCAGTAGAAATCTACAGGCTGAATAATCTGTCGTTTCTTCTTCTTTAGATGCAAACATAGTGTATGCTTGGAACTTGTCGCAAATATAATATACACGCCACTCCAACATATTTTCACAAACATATTCTCCAGGAACCACGTCTATGATTGGAACATACTTCAAACATTCATATGCTTGCAAGTCCCAATGATACTTGTATTTAAATGCAAATAAAGAGTTTTCCAATAAGTGCGCTACAAAAGTTTTTTTAAATAAAACAAAACCGGTTTTAGATACCAATGAAATTCTTTATTCCTGTGAAAGTACTTTCGATGCCATTATGTATGGAACTCAATTTCTTTTGCATGGCCACCACGGGCACGCTTGCAGAAGTCCAGAAGCTGAACCCAATTTTCGACGGGTTTCAAGCATAAATCGGCCGATTCTGCTGCAATTTCACGTTCGATATTCGTACGAAGTTCATCAATCGTCGCTGGCTTGTTGGCATAGACCATAGACTTGACGTAGCCCCACAGGAAATAATCAAACGGCGTCAAATCGCACTACCAATCGACTGGGCCATTTCGTGAGATAACACGTTCACCAAACTTGGTTTCCACTAAATTGATTGTGGCATTCGCTGTGTGGCTTGGCGCCGTCCTGTTGGAACCACAAGTCCTCCGCGTCCATAATATCCAATTGGGGCCAAAAATATTCGGTTATCATTGAACGGTAGCGATTCGCATTCACAGTAATGTGCCGGTCTTGATCATCATGGAAGAAGTTCGATCCAATGACGCCGCCGGCCCATAAACCGCACCAAACCGTAATTTTTCGGGATGCACTGATGACTCATGGATTACGTGTGGATTGCTGTCTGACCATTAACGCATATTTTGCTTATTGACCAAGCCATTCAGCCAGAACTGAGCCTCATCGCTGATTGTTGAGGCCTCTTAAAGTTGAGGCCACTGACTCCAAATTCCGGTAGTAAATTTTAATAATTTCGACTCGTTATTGGCTCGTATATCTTTCCATGATGAAATGGAAAACCTTACTGAAGAGAAATGTCAAAAGAGCGGGAAAAAATATGGCGTCGTTTGCTGTCCCTATCGATTTACTTTTGTAGCGTCTCTGTTTGAAAAACCCTTTACTTACGTGGAAGCATTTGTGTGTTCCCCCAAACGTACATATCCTTACGTGGAAATATATGCATCTTTCCTCCCAACTATAATAATATTTAGAATCGAATTATTCTTCGGTCTCAATATATACATATGTATTATTTAATATTATTATTAATTTTAACAATATAAATTCACATTTTTAAATAATTAAAACAAAAACTTATTAGATTTAAAACGGCCCTTCTTAAATTTATATGCATTGAATGCATTATTTGTTTTTTTCATGAATTAAAAATCTGCTAATCTTTTGCTTCCTCTTTCTTTGTTGTCTCTCACGTTTTTGTTTCCAGAAGGTTCCAGCTATGCGTTGGTTAGCACTATGCGTTGATACACAAACAAGATATTTATATATAAGTAGAAATCAAGTTAATGCAAGCCAAGCGTGTATTAATTACTTGTGTTTATTTTAATACACTTATTTCGAAATTGGTCCGCCGTTCCGATTTTCTCAGTAAAGTCTCGGACAGACAAAAGGCTTCCCTTTCTCAGTTTCTGTCCTCAAAATCATTTCTCACTTTGGTAGCACAGATAGCTACATATATACGAAACACATACAGAAAAATCGAAATACCATCACAATTCGTTTAACCGTCCGAGCCTTCGTTTTCTCTTTTTTCGCTGATCAAGCGCTTTTGATAACCTCTGTCCGATGAACCATTTACCACTGAATACATGAAACTAAAACGCAATACATGTGGCAAGATAAGAAACACTTCATCTGTAATTTACACGCACATTTAGGCATATTTATAACTCACTGACTGAGAGTGACTGAGAGAATAATGCAAAAATACAGATACACACATACAAAATAGACTCTCTCTTTGCCGCTGTTTTATTCTCTTGCTCTTGAGAGAGCAGAGGAGGTGCAACAAATACAGCTGTTCTGGTATCGCAAACACAAATATATGTGCCGCGCAAACACATGTATTAAAACACATTAATCAGTGTAATATTGAATAGCAAACACAATGGGTTTGGACACCAAGTATATTATATTTGTGACAAGCTCCAACTTTATATTTGCATCCAAACATCAAAAAAGACAGATTTTTCAGCGTGTACTTGTGTCCAAACACATTGTGTTTGCTGTTCAATATTACATGTTTATATTACATGTATTACATGTTGACACAATGATTAATATGATATAACTTATGTGTTTGTGATCCAAATATATCTCCAATCGTGATACAAATATGACTGTATTTATTGCACTGTTTATGCTCCCTCGAGAGCAAGAGAATATAACAGGGACAACGAGAGATTATTCATAATCTGTATTGCATATGCATTTTCGAAGTTGAAACCCTCTGAAAACAAATAGGTGAGAGACAACAAAGAAAGGAGAAACAAAAGAAGAGAGAAGAGCTTCGCATGGAGCTTCGGAGCTGCGATTTGACACCGTTGGACTATTATTTGTGGGGTGCCCTCAAAGATAAGTGTTACGCCGACAAGCCAGAGACAATTGACGCTTTAAAGGACAATATTCGTGAAGGCATTGGTGAAATACAGCTGCACACAATCGATACTGTGCTTAAAAATTGTAACGATCGTGTAGGCTACCGTTTGAATGAAATTATTTTCCATTATTAACCGGAAGGATTGTACTTTAAAATAAAAAAAGAAATTTGAGAAAATATTCATTCCTTTTACATAAAATTGTTTCTGGCAGTAACTTCAAATATTTTTCCTATGACCAAGAAAATTTCCTTAATTGTTTAATTTTTTCACTTTGTTATTGTTGTTTTTTCAAATAACATAAGGACAAATTTTTCTTTATTGATTCATTAAATTTTTACTTTGTAATTGTTTCTATCTTCCTGACGATGCTTAAGGGTAGCAAACTATTGAAGAAGAAAAGTATTTGAAAAAATACCCAACGCTCGAATATTTTTATTTTGAACATAATAAACATAAACATACTAAAATCAGAAAATTATTCGATTCTAATTATTTTAGTGTTTGGGAGGAAATATGCGCTTGTTCCAAAATACGCGCATGCATGTTTCCACGTAAATATACGGAGGTTTGGGAGCAACCACGCGAATGCCTCCACATAAGTATATGAATGTTTGGGAGGAAGCACGCACATGTTTCCACGTCAAAGCATACACATTATAAACATGCTAGTGATTGCATTTAAATACAAGTGAATTTTGGTCTTGCAAACATATTAATGTTTGGATTGTGGTTCAAACATGTACAGGGTTCCTGCAGAATGTGTTTGGGAGAATACGTGAACTGTGGCTAGATCTGAAATAGCTGTACTGTTTGCCAGGAATCATGAGAATGGTATTGCAAAAGCTTCCTTTATAAAAAAATATATATGTATCTCTGCTTATAGATATATTGTATGATCTTAAGCTCGAATAATAAAATAAAAAACACTAAACTTTTTATTGGAAAACTTATGTATTCATAACAAAACTAACGTTTCTTTAGAGAACTGATGTTTTGATTAGAAACTGGAAGTTTTCGTTGGAACACTTTAAAGTATCCATTAAAAACTACAGTCTTGTTAAAAAACTACAGTTTTTGTTAGAAAACTATAAAATTTTCATTGAAAAATATTATTATTATAAAACTGAAGTTTCTTTTGAGAAAACTAAAGCTATCATTAGAAAACTAATGCTGTTATTAGGGGAGGCTACACTTTTCATTAGAGAACTGAAGTTTTAATTACAAAACTCTCCCATATCTCTACATGTAATGTAATTGGGACATAAGTAGTTCAGTTAGTTTTAAACATTGCCAGACCTTTGAACAAATATAAGTTTTCACTTCAATACATTTTTATACTTTGTACATTGGGAAATGCATTTAGTTTCTCTTATTCCGTTGTGATTTTATTTATTTGTTTGTTTTATTCCCAGCCAAAATTGATTGAGTTTGACCCAAATATGGAGGTGGCGATGTATAACACAAAAAAAAATCGTTATTAATATTTTGATTTATTTTCCACATGATTGCCAATTGAATTGAGTGAAATAAATGGCACTTTTATTACAAAACTAAAGTTTTCATTAGATAAAACTGAAGTTTTTAGTACAACATTTCAGTTATATTACAATATTTAGGTTTTTATTAGAAAAAGTAAGGTTTTACTAATAAACTGGGGACTTGTCTAGAAAATTCAAGTTTTTTGCAGAAAACTGAGACTTTTTGAAGATAACTCAAAAATTCACTAGTAAACTCCATACGCTAAAAAACAAATCATTACAGGAACAATGAATATGTTTGCAAGTATTGCTTTCACGGATTGAAAATCTGCTGCTTTTTCGTTTCTTTGCTGTCTGTCACAGTTTTGTTTTTAGCCGTTTTCAGCAAACAAAGACAAATTTGGGTCACAAAAACATAAATTATTATACACAAAAACAGTGCGTTTGGACACAAGTATACCATGTTTGCAACAAGCTACAATCACGTTAAATTTGCATCGAAACAACAACAAAGAACAGCTTTTTAGCATGTAGTTTGCATTAGAAATACAATAGCAAACCAGAAATTTATTTACAAAACTAATGATCAGTTTCACAGTTAAAAATGCTCTATTTTTAATTGGTCTTTTAATACCCAATGTTTATTATTTAAACGTCATTTAATATTAAAATTTTCGGGGCGAGTTTAAATTAAGCTTTAAGTGACGAGTGTGTAACCCGCCCTAAATATTTCTTTGGAAATTACATTCATGGTATGTAGTTTTCATTGGAAATTAAGATTTAATTTTTTATCGAAATTTAAATTTTTAATTACACTAGAAGTAGTTTTCTTTATAAAACTGAAGTAAAGTTTTCTTTATAAAACTGAACTAAAGTTTTGTTTGTAAAACTGAACTAAAATTTTCTTTATAAAACTGAACTTAAATTTTCTTTATACGACTGAACTAGATTTTTCTTTATAAACCTGAACTAAAGTTTCTTTATAAAACTGAACCAACGTTTTCTTTATAAAACTGAACTAACGTTTCTTTGTAAAACTGACCTAAATATTTCTTCATAAAGGGTTTTTCAACAGAGACGCTACAAAAGTAAATCGATAGGGACAGCAAACGACGCCATATTTTTTCCCGCTCTTTTGGCATTTCTCTTCAGTAAGGTATGCCATTTCATCATGGAAAGATATACGAGCCAGCAACGAGTCGAAATTATTTAAACTTAGTACCGAAACTTGGAGTCAGTGGCCTCAACTCTAAGAGCTCTACGATTCGGATTTTCATCGGAAAATCATCTTCAGCGATGAGGCTCATTTCTGGCTGAATGGCTTCGTCAATAAGCAAAATATGCGTTATTGGTCAGACAGCAATCCACACGTAATCCATGAGTCATCATTGCATCCCGAAAAAATTACGGTTTGGTGCGGTTTATGGGCCGGCGGCGTCATTGGGCCGTACTTCTTCCGTGATGATCAATGATAACCGCTACCGTTCAATGATAACCGAATATTTTTGGCCCCAAATGGATAATATGGACTCGGAGGACATGTGGTTCCAACAGGACGGCGCCACAAGCCACACAGCGAATGCCACAATCAATTTATTGGAAACCAAGTTTGGTGAACGTGTTATCTCACGAAATGGCCCAGTCGATTGGCCGCCTCGGTCGTGCGATTTGACGCCATTAGATTATTTCCTGTGGGGCTACGTCAAGTCTATGGTCTATGCCAACAAGCCAGCGACGATTGATGAACTTCATACGAATATCGAACAGGAAATTGCAGCAGTATCGGCCGATTTATGCTTGAAAACCGTCGAATATTGGGTTCGTGCAAAAGAAATCGAGTTCCATACATAATGGCATCGAACGTACTTTCACAGGAATAAAGAATTTCATTGGTATCTAAAACCGGTTTTGTTTTATTTAAAAAAACTTTTGTAGCGCTCTTATTGAAAAACCCGTTGCCACTGGGCTAAAGTTTCATTTATAAACCGGAACTAAAATAAAAATAAATGGTTCCCGTTACATCCCATGAAGGGATTAGGGAGAACTTCTCACAACCAGCGAGCTGTCCGCGTTCTAGTTTTACACTCACTGATTGGGACGTATAGTTTTACACCGGTTCCGAACGGTATTTTGAGAAGCTTTTTCATGGCTAACTACTCGATAGTGTCGCCATCACTAAGCGAGGTGACCGCCGTCGAAAGAAATTTAAGGTGGTCGGAGTAGGAATCGAACCCACGTTCTCATACACAAGAGCCGCGCATACTACAATTGCACCACTGACGGCCACACTACTAAAGAAACTTAAGTTTTCCTAATAAGACTGGATTAAAGTTTTCGTTCTTTATGAAACTGGCCTAAAATTTACTTCATAAAACAGAACTAAAATTTTCTTTATAAAACTGTAATAAATACAAAATTGTAGTTCAGACCCAAAACTGTAGTTTTTCTTAGATTTTTGTCAAAAACATTGGGGTTTTCAAAGGAAATTAATGATTTATTTTAAAAAAGTCGTATTGTTTACTGTCAAAATGTTTGTTCTTTTTTGTAGAAAATCTTATTTCATTCAAAAATTCGCCGAAAGGGAAAATTGCTGTTAGAAACTTTATGGGTGTTCCAAACTTATTATAAAATGGATCAAAAACTGGGGGTTTCAATCTTATTAATAACTGGATCAATTACACTGTGAGACAAAATTCGTTTTTTTCAAAATGATGGGGTTCTGTAAACATATTCTGGTAGAAAGGTCTAACAAAAAAATACACGTGTATCGGCGTTTTGCCAGATCTGATCAGAATTTTTTTTAGGGCGGGTCAAAGTTTCCGCCCCTCGGAACTTTCGTGCAACATATCGGCATGCAAAATTGTGTGTTCCTTACTTCTGAGGTACAAAACAAGTTCAGAAGTTTTATAGAAAAGATTCCGATAAACATTTTTGTGGAACAAATTAACCCTCCAACTGTCACGTATAACCATAATTTTTAATCTTTATTTTACAACTCGCAAAAAACTGCTCAAAAATTACGGAGAACGTGGTCAAAATTTTCTAAAAAAATGATCGCCATAAAATTTCACTATATGCATCCGAACACTCCAAAACACAAATCTTAGCCCAAGGGCTAGATAAAAGATGAAATATGACAAAATTCATTATATTATGTGGACTATTTTTAATGGAAACAGCAAAATGACAAAATTCATTATTAACCCTTAGAAGGCAGTTGGTTTTTGCTTATTATCTACCACTTGGGCTAAGATTTGTGTTTCGGACTGTTCGGACACATATAGTGCAATTTTATGGCACTCAATTTGGTAGAACATTTTGATCAGTCCGTCATTTTGGAGCAGTTTTGGCGTAGAATACGTCTTATCGTACGGTATAGGGAGTCATGTCAGATTGTTATTGTTGTAATCTTTATTTCATTGATTATGAGGAAACGGCGAGATGACTTTTTTTAAAAATTTTTTTGTAGGTAAATGAAGATGTTATCTTTCGTTTGATATACATTTCATATTGGTTGATATCTTCCTAATATTTAAATTTCTCAAATGAAACTTGTTTAAACACATACACTCAAACATACGTATGTGTGGTGTTTGGTTGAGTGTTTGAGTTTGTAGCGTGAACACAAACTATGCTGCTGTTTCAGTGTGGACACAAACCTTCGGCTGTTGTTTTGATTGATGAAATATTGAAATTTCGTATATTTACTTATGTATTTAAGTGAAACAAAATGTTAAATGTGAATTTGAATTTAACATGGATATATAATTATACAAAATATATGAAAAAATTAATTCATACATTTTTATGTTAAATGAAAGTGCTGCCAAGTAAGCAAAGAAAAATGCTGCTTGATGATGTTTGACAGAAGCGGACAGTTGACGTTTATCATTTATCATTTATTGTTATATATGTTTTCTGTCTTATCGGATGGCGTATTATACGTTAAACTTAATGGCCGTGTCTCTGACACAGCCTGCAGGGACAGTCCGTGGCCGAAGGCCTCGGACAACTGTCTGCTGTTTTTTTTTTGCTAATTTAAAAAAAAGAGTAAAAATTATGGTTATACGTGGCATAAAAATGTTTATCGGAATCTTTTCTATAAATCTTTTGAAAATATTTTGTACCTCAGAAGTAAGGAACACACAATTTTGCATGCCGGTATGTTGCAGGAAAGGTCCGAGGGGCGGAAACTTTGACTCGCCCTAACAAAAAAATTCTGATCAGATTTGGCAAAACGCCGATACACGTATATTTTTTTAGATAATTCTACCAGAATCCGTTGATAGAACCCCTTAATTTTTTTTTGGTGTCGCACAGTGTTATCAATGTGTTTTTGGAAAAGAATTTTAAATAAATTTGTGTTTGTACATCAAAAAATACATCTGAAGCAATTAAAATTCTACAAAACTGGTGAACATAACTTAAATTTAATAGGTAAATCAAATGTTGATGCCTGAAACTGTAATATTCATGTACTAAAAACTGTGTCACGCACACATACATAATTGTGACCAAACGGTGAAACCACTACACCACATAAAGAACCCAGCAGGACATAAAGTGGCCAGTAGCAAAGTGCTTCCAAAGGGCCTTTACCTACAGGTTAGATGACAGCAATGACACTGTTGTATCAATTGGGTGTTAAAGAAATTCTAGCCACATAAATCCTGATGCTTTTGTAATCCTTTAAGGATTTGTGAAGAAGGCAAACGTGTTTTCTTTTTGTTTTTACGAATAAGTAATGACAATACACTCTACAATTCTCGGTGTATTTCTCGAGATAGAGGCGCTGGCAATCTAAAATGTAGTATAAAAAAATTGGGTAGATCAAATGAGGCCGTCGGTGGTGCAATGGGTAGTGTGCGCGCCTCTTGTACGGGAGATCCTGGGTTCGATTCCTGCTCCGACCACCTTAAAATTTCTTTCGACGACGGTCACCTCGCTTAGTGACGGCGACACTATCGAGTACTTAGCCATGAAAATGCTTCTCAGAATACCGTTCGGAATCGGTGTAAAACTGTAGGTCCCAATCAGTGAGTGTAAAACTAGAACGCGCACATCTCACTGATTGTGAGAAGCTCTCCCCAATCCCTCCATGGGATGTTAAGGGACACCATTTTTTTCTTTTTTAAGATCAAATGAGGTACGGTAAAGCAAGTCGTGGAAGCCATTTGAACGATGTTATGTTTCATTCATAAATGTCAATGATGGGCCTTACCTACAAAATCATAATTTGAAAAAGAAAAATTGTATTTGTATTAATATTTATTGCGAAATTAATTTTCAAATTTTAAATGGCCCACCCTTTATGATGCTCATTTGTAAACGAGATTTCTAAACATCTGTTACTACGATGGTATTCTTTATTGCGTATCGAAACTTACTACAAGGCCTTTAATGAAAAAGCCCTTCGAATTTTTTCTGATTTTCAGCATTGTTAAGCATCATTTCAATATAAATGTGTTTCAATATAAATGGTCTCAAATACACAAGTTGCTTGTAGCTTAAACCACTTTCAATCGAACTACAACCAATAACCAATTGGCCGTTACTCGTGGTTGGTGGCCAATAAATCTATGCAGGTTTTACAGGTAAATACATTTTCATATCAGACAAATATTTTTCATATGTCCAATGCCCGGCCCATTATGGGGGACATATTGTTAATGTATCCTTTTTAAAGGTTCATTAAAACCAACACATTGTTTTTATAATTATTCAATATTGCAACATTATAATGTATAACTTTGTTTCTAGTCCATTCGAGTGTATGACATTTCTGACCAACACACACTTTATGAATCGTGGCCAAGTTAATGAATTGTGAAATGTTTTTTGCAGTTAGGAAAATGTGTGAAAAACCCGACAATATTAATTAAATGAAAAAAGTTTCGTATAAAATTTTGAAAAAGTTTAATATAAAGAAGCACTAAGAAACGTTTGCAGTTTTGAATTTCAAATCATGGTTTTGAAAAAGGATACATATTTAAAGTTGTGTTGGGGGAGTGTGCAACTGTGTTTTAAGCGAGGATTAGTACGAGCAACTCCTGTATATGGGGACGTGGCTGTGATCCCTAGTTTGACCACCTTGAATTTTTTTTCGAAGACGGTGACCTCGTTTAGTGACTGCGACTCTGTGGAGTTAGTAGCCTTGAAAGGGAAAAACGTTGAGAACCTATGTAAACGTTGTAAACGTAAACGTCGTTGCAATCGTACTTATTTTCAAGTAGCCCCAAACAATCTACTGGGGTTAAGGGCCTTAGAAAAAGAGGATAACATATGTCTCCAACCTGCTCGATCCTCAGCTTTCCTTCTAAAGTTGATAACACCTAGCACTCGCAGTCAATATTCCACCTGGTCTTTCCAGCAAAGTGTTGGTCGTCCTATTTTTTGATGTCCTTCGAGTACGTATTCGAACACCTTTCGCACTGGTTCATTCTGATCCATTCTACTGACATGGCCTAGCCAGCATCAACACGATATTTTGACAGGCAAAACTTCATCGATGTCGGGATACAGATTATACAGCCCTTGGTTCATCCCTTGTCGATACTCGCCGTTTTCTATTACATGGCCATATATCTTTCGAAGCATATTTCTACCAAAGACTCCCAGTGGTATTTCATCAGCATGTGATATGACCCAGGATTCTGTGCCTTAAACAAGACAGGTTGTATCAGCTTCTCATATAGATGGATCTTTATTTCTTGCGAGAGGGTCTTATCTCAGAAGTTATTGCTCAGCCCAAAAAAACACCTGTTTGCAAGCACAATTCTCCGATTAATATCCAGGCTAACGTTATTGTTTCTGTTCACGGCAGATCCGATTTAAATGAATTCATCCACTACCTTGAAATTATAAAGGTTACCAACATTCACCGTTTCCTCCAAACGTGTGGCTCTTCGGCTTGTCTCAGGTATTAAATTTGTTTTGTCCTCGTTTACTGCCAAACCCACTGTTGCTGATTCCTTCTCAATTCTCAAAAATACTACAATAACTGCTCCCAGATTTCCCCCAATGATCTCTAAGTCATCAGCATACGCGAGCATCATGTGACTTTTGCTGCTGATGGTTCTAAGTTTCAATTAATATGTTGACGAAATAGCATGATAAAACGTCGTCCTGCTTGAGGCCTAGCATC
This sequence comes from Phaonia tiefii, assembly GCA_963931995.1. NCBI lineage: Eukaryota > Metazoa > Arthropoda > Insecta > Diptera > Muscidae > Phaonia > Phaonia tiefii. The sequence continues at coordinate 38,649,503 of OZ008371.1, read as the reverse complement.
CTACTAAATAAGTCGGGGATCTTGACCAAACGTTACTGAGTATTTCTTCAGTGTCAGTGTCATTCTAATCATAACATTAATATGTTATCTTACTACTGAATTGAATTCATTTAAGTTTTTGACCTCATGTACCTAAAAATGTACCTATAGATTATATGTATAAATAAAAATTTATAAAAAATATTTCACCTTTTGTGGGGGGGGGGGGCGTTTGGAAATTTGTACTTGCTAGGGGAGGCGTAGGCCTCAGAGACGTGGGAAGCCCTGTTCTAAAGGGTGTATCAGTAAGATTGAACTTTTTAAATTTAGTGCAATTTTTTTTGGTGCAAATTACAACTTTGAAATTTGGTAGATGTCACATAATTTTATTCTGATTCTTAAAAATGAAGCGCTCTATGAAAGAAAAATTCGTTATAATTATGAAAACTGATTGCAAGGATTTGGAATGTTATGCTGAGACCAAAAAATCAAAAAAGTCATCTTTTCTAATGAAGCGCTTTTGGATGAAGCGCGAATGGATTCTGGAATACACAAAATGGTCGAAATTGGGGTTCAGGAATCCTCATGAAATACATAAGAAACAAATGCACCCACAACGAGCAACTGTCTGGAGCGGATTTTTTTCAGGCGGCGTGATTGGGCCTTACTTTTTTGAAGATGAGGACGACTGTGATCGCAATTCGTTACAGGAATATGATAACCGAGTTCTTGTGGCCTCAATTGGTAGGCAAGGATCTGGACGAGGTGTGGTTTCAGCTAGACGGCACCACTTGTCACACCGCGCATGAAACAATCGATTTATTGCGGCAACGTTTTCCAGAACAAATTATCTCAAGAAATTCTCAGTTCAACTGGCCCCCAAGATCATGCGATTTAACGCCATGCAATTTCTTTCTGTGGAGTTTTGTGAAATATCGGCTTTATGCGAATAAACTTGAAACAATTCCGGAGTTCAAATCTGAGATCCAACCCGTCATTCGTGAGATACAGGCACATCTCCGTGTGACAGTCATGGAAAATTTCATGAAAAGAGTAATGGTCTGTCATCAGAGCCGTGGTGGCCATTTGCTGGATATTTTATTACATATTTAATCGGAACATGTCTTCACGACTATCTCGAAAAATACGTGTCTTTCTTTTAAAATGAAAAAGTGCATTCTTACTGAGACACTCTTTACAAATGCGTGTCAGCTTAGAAGGACTACCAAACTCCGAAATAGTTCGGTACACTTTTCGCCTTATCGGTTTATCTTAGTCAGCCTAATAATCTGCAACAAAGTGTTAGGTGCCGATTTGTTTTTCGTGGGTTTTCTCCAGGATTTCTTGTACTGTGAATATGTGCTTCATAGTTTACTTTCCATTCCCAAAAGCAACACTGAGATAGTCCGATAAGGCCTCCAGAAAACGACTTTATTCTTTTACGCATTATGCTCGAGAGGGCCTTGTATGAGATGGCTAAACACATATTCTACGATGGTTGGTACATATACCCGGGCCGCCTTTTTGGAGACCAGGACACAGTATGCTACCACTCCAATTGTCGGACATGTATTCGTTTAGCCTGATTTCGCATATGAACTGATGCATGCACCTTTGCAACTCTTAGCGGCCAGCCCTAAACAGCTGAGCCGGTAAAGCACCAGCACCAGCGGCTTTGTTGTTCTTAAGCCGGGAAACCGCAGTTCCAACTGCACTTCGACTGGAGCGGGCAGTCGACGCTATCGTCCTGTATTTGCTCAATATATTTATGTCTCCGGCCGTCGGTAATGAAATGGTTAGTGTGCGCGGCTCTTGTACATGAGAACGTAAGTTCGGGCCCTGCTCTGAATACCTTAAATTTTTTTCGACGACGGTAATCTCGATTAGTGATAGCGACACAATCGAGTACTAAGCCATGAAGAAGCTTCTCAAAATACCATTCGTTACCGGTGTAAAACTGTAGGTTCCTATCAATAAGTATAAAGCTAGAAAGCGCATAGATCACCGGTTGCGAAAAGCTCTCCCCAGTCCCTTCATGAGATGTTATAGGAAAATATTTACTATTAAATGTTGAAGTCTCCGGTATCAAGTAAAATAGAAAAGTGATATCTCCATAGTCCCAACATACTGTGCACTAGAGTGGCATTTTTTTGTATGAAAATTTTTTTTTCTTTCTACTCAAGGATTGCCGGGCCGCATATTATGCCACTTGATGAAAAAATGTTATGCTATAAATTTGGGGAAAATTGGACAATGTTAACACGTCGCGCCCGAAGGTTAAAGTTAAAAAATTTTGAAATTATGTTTTTCTAAGTGACAGATTGCTGCAATATACTTATTTTTCGGCAGATTTTTGCGAAACTTGGTGGGTTTGCAACACAGAGGTTACTTTGTATCTGGTAAAAATTTAGGCAACATGGGGCAACGTTAACACGTAGCGCCTTTAGGTCAAAGTTTTTTTTTTTTTTTTTTATTTATTTTTTTTTTATTTTTTTTATTTTTAGCAGATAAACAACAAGTTCATAGTTACAATTCTACGAAGTTTGTTGTAAACATCTGGTAAAAAATGAGTATGTTGCTCGAAGCTGACTATTGGAAATACATAATTCATCAATTTTTGAACTTTGACCTTGAGGAGGTAAGTGTTAACGTCGCCCAATTTTGTCCTAATTTTTACCAGATTAAGAGGAACTTCACTGTTACATTTGTACCGAGTTTCATAAAAATCCGAATAAAAATTAGTATGTTTCTGCAAGTTGTCTATTGGAAATAGATAAATTAAAAATGTTTCAACTTTGACCTAAAGGCGCTACGTGTTAACGTTGCCCCATGTTGCCTAAATTTTTACCAGATACAAAGTAACTTCTGTGTTGCAAACCCACCAAGTTTCGCAAAAATCTGCCGAAAAATAAGTATATTGCAACAATCTGTCACTTAGAAAAACATAATTTCAAAATTTTTGGACTTTGACCTTCGGGCGCGACGTGTTAACATTGTCCAATTTTCCCCAAATTTATAGCATAACATTTTTTCATCAAGTGGCATAATATGCGGCCCGGCAATCCTTGAATTTCAAAAGTAAGGGAAAAAATGCCACTCTACTGTGCACACACCCAGAAAAATACGTCTTGTTTTGTGGTTTTGGTGCAAACATAACATGTTTATAGCTTCTCGTATATATACTACATTTGTGTCCAAACACATTGTGTTTGCTATTCAATATAAAATGTTTGGGACGCAATGATAAATAGAGTATAATATTTGTATCTGTGAACCAAATGTGGCTTCGTTAGAATGTGGCTTCAGTAGATATTCAATTCATGTAAACAATGCTTGCAAACATGTACATGTTTCCTGCAATATATTGCTGGACCGTTATTTTTCAGCGTGTAGATCTAGGTGTTTGGGCAAAGGTTTCATATATATTCACTATATTCACTCCAAATGAGACAACTTTTCTTAATTATGTACCCATTCAACCAAAAATGAACTTAATCGCTCAACAACATTTTGGATAGAAAATCAATATAAATTTGTGGTTTGTGCCCATTGGTCAAATTGGCGGCGCATACAATGGTCGTTTGTCTGTAATTCTAGCAGAAGTTGTGAAAAAAAGTTCGTGAAAAAAAGTTCGCATGAAAATACAAAACATGTATTTGAAGTGTCGAAAGATGCATTTAAAGCGCTGCAAGAAATATTTCACTCCATTTGATCTTCTCCATATCTACACCACCTACATCGGGCCAAAGATGGAATATAACTCCCATATATGAGCCGGTGCTCCTAGGACATCTTTGGAGCTTCTCGACCGTGTCCAGGGGAGAGCGATGGTGTTAATACGGGACAGTAGGGTATCCAACTCTATTGCCTGCATTGTCAAAATGTGGGTTGCGTGTCGTTGTTCTATCGATACTTCCACGGTATGTGTTCCTCGGACATCCGTCAACTTCTGCCAGACGTGAGGATATTTAGCCAAAGTTCGCGGCTTCCCAGGAACTCTCATCCGTTTTTTAACGAGTGGCCGGTTGACCGTACTACACAGTATAGAGAAATTCGTTCTACAACCGTACAGTCCGTATGTGGAATAAACTTCCCGCTAGTGTATTTTCCACCAATTTGACATACAAAGATGCAACGCAAATGTCAACAGACACTACTCCCCCTTTCCTCCCTCCACTTCCACAATAGTCCTTCGCTAACACAATGCACTGCATTTATTGCAGGCATCACCTGGGTGTTGGTTTGAAAAAAAAAACCTGAATCTTTCGCAAAATCTTCCATTAAATGTCATCCCCATTTTCTGTGAACGGGTCCGAATTTATTGATGTGGGTTTTCTCCAAAGCTTTGCTGGACAGCGGTTATAGTTTGTTCGGAGCACACTGTATGGCGTCTTACTGGGTGGCCATTAGCATTAACCCTCTGCAACTGACGTCGAGAGAGTACTGTTTTTGTTGTTTTATGGAGCTAAGTGATATAAACAGTACCTTTCAGAAAACGTCTTTTATATCAGCTTTTAATTTTATTTTAGCTTGAAAACTATTTAGTTTTATAAATAAATAAGGCAAAGATGACGCCAGTCAGAACCTTCAATATAGGAAGTTAGATTACAAATAAGGTCTGTTAGACACCAGGTCAGTGATGTTGCTACACTTAGATCACGTCAGTTGCATAGGGTTAAGAGCCGTCACCGCCGCCCACGTTTCGACGTAATCAGGTGGATGCGAGGCAAAACATTCAAAAATCGAAGGCGGTGTAAAGGGTTAATCCCTTCATGGGATCTAATGGGAAACATTTTTTTTAAACAAAACCAAACTACCCGATACGCATAATTATTACAAACAGGATGTACAAGTAGAGAAGAAAAAAATTACATGAGGTGTCAGGGAACACCCGGTTGGAACGAAGTTCCTTTCGCTATATATTATGTACTAGTTAGATCCAACACACCTAAGGCGCCTGTTGAAAAATACTGTAATTTAAATGGATCTTGTAAAATGATAAACTTTTGTTAAGAAACTTTATATTTATTGAATGTATTTTTTTAAAAAAAAAAGTATACTTTTAGGCCCCTTTTGTAAGAATATGTATTATATTTTCCCGAAAAGGTCTTTTCTTTCATGAGAGGTACTTCTTTTATTAAAATAAAAAAAATGGTTTCCCGTTACATCCCGTGAAAGGATTAGGGAGAGCTTCTCACAAACCAGTACGCTGTGCGCGTTCTAGTTTTACACTCACTGATAATTACAATACAATATTTAATAACCAGGCTCCACCTAGAAAATTTTCCATGAAACAAGAAGTATGTTAGTCGGGACACAAACCAAAAGTACGAGTGGCAAAGTGATGCCAAATATAATTCCATGGGTTGTGTTTCATGGATTAGCCAGTCTTGCACTTTGGCTTTTCTAAGTTTACTTTTTATTGGGTTCAAAATTATAATATGTAATACACAGGCTCCACCTAGAAAACTCCCCTTTAAACCAAACCAAACCAAAAGTAACCAATATAGTTGATAATAATGGGTTGTAGTAAAGTAGTTAAAAAAAAGTTGTTTAAAAAGGTTTCATTTAGCCCCCATCCCGTAACGTGCGATAAGGAACTTCGTTCCAAAACCGGCGCAATTTGGCAACACTCGTAGAAGAGAACCAAAAAAGTCGATGCGATTCACTCAAACGCATTTCAATCTCGCGTCAAACTTGATTATTTCATACTCTATGTAAGTTTATTTACACATGGTTGTAACTTCTATAGTTAGATACTGTGACATCATCAGAAAACTGCTCATGTATTGAAATATTCAACGAAGAGACAAAGAGAGAGAGAGCAGAGAAACGACGCGCTTCACTCGTTTTCTTTGTTGGCATTCCACACCATGACTATATTTTCTTCTCTATTTAAAATTCCATACTCTTTGATTATTATTTACAAACAATTTTGCCGCAATTAAGACAATTATTACAATTTCGTCTTAACCACTTCCTACTAACCTCCTAATGAAATGCTATTTCCTACAAATTTGTTTTTGCTCTTTCTCTTTCTCTTTGACTTACCTTATTCGTTTGCTGCTGTTGTTGTTGCTGCTGCTGCTGTTGATGTTGCTGGTGCTGTTGGGCTGTAAATGCGCCCATTTTACTCACTGGTATCAGTGTATTATACTGGACATATTGGCCATGATGTGAGGGTGGCGGTTGCACCGACATTTGTTGGGTCTGCTGTTGATGCTGTTGCTGCTGCTGCAATTGTTGCAAGTGTTGAGCCTGCGACTTCTTATCGACAACAGCATATGTGGGTATTATGTGATCATATGTGGTCGATGAGGTAATTACAGCATTTTGTTCAGCTAATGCGGCAGTGGCAAAGGCATGATTATGAGCACTTGTGGTCCATTCATCATCTTCGTCATGACCATCTACAAGATTGAATGAAAAAAACCAAAAAGAGAATTAATAATATTGTAGCAATTTAATAATTGTAATTGATAACTGAGTTTATTATATTCCTTGTGTTTACCTTGTGGTATTATATCTGGATTTTTGTCGATACTATCTAAGCTGCTGGTGACATGACAATTGCCTCTGCCATTATGCATATCATGGCTATTGTGCAGCGAACCTAGGCCATTGTTGTTGCGTCCTTGGGCAGTGGCAGTGCCGTGCATATAATTATTACGATCCCTACCCGATGAGCCTCTCATACGTACTATAATCACTATGATGAAGGCGACCAGGATTATGCTAACTACAATGCCCACTAGTATACCCAGAAAGGGTCGTATATCCTCGATGACGGGAGCGTAGGCTAATGACAGGTCTATAGGAAACGAGCAATAAATTTAAAAGAATTTAATTAGTTGAAAATAAAAAGTAGAACCAAAGAGTGTCTCCATTAAGAAATCGTCCAAAGGATATACATTTCTATCCTTCAACTCCTTACTTGTCCGTGTACACTCTTTGATGTTGAAGTTTCAGAAAATGGTAATATGATGATACTATAGGCTAAATCTAATGCAAGCTATGATATTTTTGTAAAATAATTCTTACTTTTCTTATTAGATTTAGGTGGTGGTGTTAAATTGTAAGGTGGTGGGGTATTGGTGGTTGTGGTGTAGATGGTGGTGGTTCTTGAGGTTGTGGTTATTGTCTCATTTAAAAAAGATGTTGCAGTAACAAAAATTTTTTTGTAACTAATCAAAACTGAAAACATTTAGATATATTTGAAAAGAGCAAAAGAAAAAAATAAAAGAGATCAAAGCTTAAATTTGAACTTAACCTAAGGAAAATAACATTTGATATTTAAGAAAGAATTAGAACTAATGTAACATGCTTTAACAAAAAAAAAATGGAAAGAAATTGTTTCGGATTTAAGGTATAACACTAGGGAAAGTGGCACGATAATTGAGAAACTCTCTAATCTAACGTCTGTTGAGTACCAAATATAAAAGTGATCAATTTGTGTCATTAAATATATCATCGCATTTGTCGGAGAAGATCCTATGTTTCTTCTTTCTAAAAAGAATTAGATCCATTCAATTTTACTAACACAAAATCGTTAGAAAAATAAGCAGATCAAGTCTGTTGCAGTGGTTTTCTCTCCAAAGAATGGAAACCATCACGAACAATTATTGTATTGCAATATAATTTTTTGATCTTCCCCCCGGGATTCTCAAAGGTCTACTATTAGTTTTATATCAATATTTGGCAGATTTATGTCTAGAAAATCTTAAGAATTCCTATGAACACCAGTAATTCGACGTATGGTTGCCTTCGTTAATTGTTTCCTTTTTGAAAAAATATTACAATTTTTGATCAACAAATTATTTTTTTACTTGGAGCGAAGTTTCTATTCCGCAACTTACGGGATGAGGGCTACATGATGACAAATTAAACAACTTTTGTTTTAACACTATTTTACTACAACCCACTATTATCAACTATATTGTTTACTTTTGCTTTGGTTTGTGTCTAGACTAATGGCTTGGATCATAGAGAAAGAAATTAACCAGATGTCTCACATATGTTGGGGAATTTCTTGTTTAATGGGACGTTTTCTAGGTAGAGCTTAGAACCAATATTTAGTATATTGTAGTTCGCAACCAAATAAAAAGTAAATTTAGAAAATCCAAAGTGAAAGTAGTTTAAAAAGGAACATTTTCTTAAATACGTGCCTTTTCTTAAAAATAGTAAATTTTCTCAAAACATATACCGATTCACATTCTTATACAAAGTACCTTCTCTTAATAAAACACCTTGTTTTAAAGAAGTACCTTTGCTTAAAAAAAGTACATTTTGGAACAAAAAGCCCCTTTTCTTAAAAAACTTATTTTTTTTTAAAAAACTACCTTTAATTAAAAAAGGACATTTTCTTACAACAAACTGATTTTCATAAAAAACTACATTTTGTTTGAAGAGTAAATTTTTAGTGAAATAAAATAACTTTTCTTGAGAAATGCCCTCTTCTTAAAATTGTACCTGTTCTTGGAAAAAGGACCAATTGTAAAAACAATTGCATTTCTCAAAAAAAAACTTGCCTTTAAAAAATACCTTCTCTTAAAAAAATAAATTTTCCTACAAAAATTCCTTTTCTTAAAATTACGTTTTCTAATAAATAAAATAATACACAGTACCACATCTTTAAAAAGTATCTGTTTTCAAAAAGTAACTTTTTGTAAAAAATAACTTTTTCTTACCGAAAGTACTTCTTAAAAATAGTAAATTTTCTTAAAACAACATTAGCTTCTGATTAAAGAGGTACCCTCTTCAAAAACGGGCCGTTTCGGCAAAATATAATACATATTTTAACAAAAAGGACCAAAAAATTAAGTTAAAAAAAAAATTCATATATAAAGTTTATCATTTTAGAAAAAGTATTTTTCATGAAGATCCATTTAAATTATCGTATTTTTCAACAAGTGCCTTAGGCGTGTTGGAACTAACTAGTACTAACTAATAAAGGGTTTTTCAACAGAGACGCTACAAAAGTAAATCGATAGGGACAGCAAACGACGCCATATTTTTCCCCGCTCTTTTGAAATTTCTCTTCAGTAAGATCTGCCATTTCATCACGGAAAGATATACGAGCCAACAGAGAGTCGAAATTATTAAAATTTACTACCGAAATTTGGAGTCAGTGGCCTCAACTTTAAGAGCGCTACGTCCAATTTCTGTGTTCTGAATTTCATTTCTGGCTGAATGGCTTCGTCAATAAGCGAAATATGCGTTATTGGTCATACAGCAATCCACACGTAGTCATCACTGCATCCCGAAAAAATTACGGTTTGGTGCGGTTTATGGGCCGGCGGCGTCATTGGGCCGTACTTCTTCCGTGATGAACAAGATCGGCACATTACTGTGAATGCGAATCGCTACCTTTCAATGATAACCCAATATTTTTGGCCCCAATTGGATAATATGGACTTGGAGGACATGTGGTTCCAAGAGGACGGCGCCACAAGCCACACAGCGAATGCCACAATCAATTTATTGGAAACCAAGTTTGGTGAACGTGTTATCTCACGAAATGTCCCAGTCGATTGGCCGCCTCGGTCGTGCGATTTGAAGCCGTTAGATTATTTCCTGTGGGGATACGTCAAGTCTATGGTCTATGCCAACAAGCCAGCGACGATTGATGAACTTCGTACGAATATCCAACGTGAAATTGCAGCAGTATCGGCCGATTTATGCTTGAAAACCGTCGAAAATTGGGTTCAGCGTCTGGACTTCTGCAAGGGTGCCCATGGTGGCCATGCAAAAGAAATCGAGTTCCATACTTAATGGCATCGAACGTAACCGATCCGATACCACGTAAGAATTAAATTTTCACTCACTAACTTACTTATCCGGTTTCGAACAACCCCGGGAACAACCCCCGGCAGCGGAGTCTGGGTCTTCCTATTTTTCGTCTTCCTTCGAGTTCGGTTTCGAGACCCCTTCCATCTTCATTAATTCTACTGACATCGCCTAGCCAGCGCAGTCGAGTTATATTGATCCGCTTAACTATGTCAATGTCAGGATAAAGCTTATACAGCTCATGATTCATACGACGCCCATACTTGCCGTTGTACACTATAGGGCCATATATTTTTCGGAGCATATTTCTCTCGAAGAATCCTACAGATATTTCGTCTGCTTGCGATAAGACCCAGAATTCTGCTCTCTAAAGCAATACAGGTTGTATGAGAGGCTGGTATACCTGGGCTTTTTTTTTACTCGAGAGAGGGCTTCTCCCTAAAGTGCTTGCTTAGCCCAAAATAACATGTATATGCATGCACAATTCTCCGTTTAATCTCAGAGCACAGAGAGGACGACCAAGACTCCGATGGAAACACCAGACCGACGAATCCCTCCGTATCCTTGGTGTGACTAACTGGCGTGAAAAAGCGAACGATGTAACCAGTCGGAGAAATATTATAAAATTTGTTTATTTGTTTGTTTAGTTAATATGTGGAAGACATCTGTCCTCATGAGGTTGTATAATAGTTAAGTAAGTAAAGTACAAGACGTTGCTGTTTTTGTTTAAGGCAGATCCGAGGTAAATAAATTCGTCCACCACCTCGAAATTATAACGGTTATCAACGTTCACGCTTCAGTCTAACTGCTTGTTGCAACAATAAATTGTATCTAAACCTAATTTACTTTCAGACCCACTTTTACTGACTCCTTCTCAATTCTCGAAAACATCGCAGGAACTTCTCTCATTGTGAGCCCAGTGATATACATATCATCAGCATACGCGAGCAGCGTATGACTTTTGCTGCTGATGATTTTATTCATGATGCGTGCAACTTTTCTCATAATGCTATCCTTTAAGATGTTAGAGATCGCATGGTAGAGTGTAGCTTTGCCTTAGGCCTCGCTCGGTAGGATCCTCGGCAAGATCCTTTCAAACTTTCATTGCGGATTTGGTATTCGTCAAAGTTATCCTGCGCCTAATGATATCTGTATCATCAGCATTCGCGAGCAGCATGTGACTTTTGCTGCTGATGGTTTTATTCATGTTGACTGCAGCTTTTCTCATAATGATTTCCATTATTATGTTACGCACGATGGGGTGTCGCCTTGCCTCGCTAAGTTTCGAAAGGTTCGGTAAGATCCTTACGAACTTTCAATGCGGATTTGGCGTTCCTATATATCATTATACAAATACGTATGAATTTTGCAGTAATAACAATCTCAGATCTTGTTTCATTGAGTTTCTTCCGAATCGGGCTATCGAAGGCCACCTTATAATCGACAACTAGATGACAGGTGTCGATTTGTTTTTCGTGGGTCTTCCCAAAGATTTGGCGTAGCGTGAAAATCTGGTCAGTTGCCGACTTACCAGGCTTAAAACCACACTAGTATGGTCCAATCAGGTCAGCGATAATTTGTTTTAATTTTTCGACGCATTATACTTGATAGAACCTTATATGCTATGGATACAAGGCTTATTCCAGAGCAGTTGCACAGAGTCTCGGGTCAACTTTTGTACAATATGGGACATAGTACACTGAAAGTCTAATCGCCGGGCATGAATTCATCTAACCAAATTTTCTTCACCTCAACGCCGCCAACCTTAAGCACCTCCGTCGGTAATCCATCGGTTCCTGCATCTTTGTTGTTCTTAAGCGTGGCAATAGCTGTTCTGACCTGGTCTTGGTTAGAAGCGGAGCAATCGACTTCATCGTCCAAATTGTAATCGATTGTCTCCTCGTGATTGGATATCTTAGGTACCAGTAGCGCGGAGAAATGATCTCTCGATATTCCCAATATGCTCTACACATGTGTGATGAGATTTCCGTGTTTGTCTTTACAGAAGGCGGCCCGGAACCATGTGTATTAGTTCCATCCTTGACCTTTTGGTAGAATTGGTTCGGTAGGCTTCGTTCTTCGTATATATTTTGACAATATTCAAGACAGGATGTAGCTGGTTACCCTAGTATCGCTCACTACCGATATCGCTCTCTTTGGAATTCCATCCAGGAGTTTAAGGGAAGGCATAAAACCCTCAAGCATGGGCGAGGATATTTGAGAGTTGCATTTTATTGTATAAGTTGTATAGACACTTAGAAGATAAACAAAAAGGACATTTTCGATACAACCGTATTTCGCATTCCCACAAGAAAAAGAGGATATATAAGAATCACAAAATACAAGGTCATTATTTCGTAATAGACTATATTGAAGTATGGGTTACATAAAGTTTCCTACTGTTTTTCCATCTTCGGATGAAGATGGCGCTAGTTGACATGATCGCACTCATATTGCTAACTCGCTTCTCTTTTAGATACAGACCATGTTGGTGTAACAAAATGAGAGTCTCTCAGGAATTTATGGAAGCGAAGAGATTCGTGGCCTTATGCATTAGAGCCTCAAACCATAAATAATATACGTCCATCCTAAATACTATTCGTCCTTTCTCAAAAAAACAAAACCACTTTCAAACAAAACTTTTTCCAACACACAAATTTCACTTATCATACCATTTTTCCATTGTGCCATAGCTGGCAAAATCTTAGCGGTAAATTTTTCTTTTTGATAAATATTTAAATTCAACCAACTACTAATACAAAAGCTACACATATAATTGTAAAAGCGACAAAGAAAAGCTCTCCAGCAAATACCTGTCTGTTTCTCGGGATCCTTGAGTGTATAAACCTGCAATATGGTGGCATTACTGCGTCCCTTTTTATTGTGAGCCACTAGGAATACATTATAACCGGCACCCGGTATCAGGCCGCGCACCTCAAAGTAAGGTGTCCTGTGAGTTTCGGTGAAATGTTGCAGCATCACAAAACAATGCAATCCCCAGACGTGAGTGTTTGTGACACCCCCCCACCCCCCAAAAACACGGATAGACAAAAAATTTCAAATTGCAATTTGCATACATTTGTCGGGGATGGGGTTGATAAAGTTACAGGCGCCAACAATCAGAGATATGTTGCACGAGCCACAGTGCAGTAGTTGGTTGCATTTGTTCAAATGCAGGCAACATCATTTGTTGTCGTTGTTGTTTTTTGTGGCATTTGTAATATCAGCAGCAGGCGCAGCAGCAGGATTCAAAGATTGTCCGGATGCATAAAACCGTACATTACAACACATTGAAGTAAATTTGCCGGCAGCGTTAGGAAAAAGTGAAGGAAAAAAATTCGAATTTATGTTAGAATTTAACAGCAAAATATGGATGTAGTTTTTGTTCGTTACTCACTTTGATGTGTAGATTTTTGGATGTCTTGTTGTACCATTCACATAAACTTCCATGATGAAATCCTGTTGCAAGCCACCATCGAAACCCTCAAGGCATTCAATTTGAAAACCAGTAGAAGTTTGATTGAGCAGCGTGCAATTAACCAATGGATCCGGTTCACCTGTGTGCAAAAAACGATAAAGAACCAATTAATATCAAATGTTCTTTAAAGGAAATCATGTATTCCGATTTTTAATCAAGGGCTTTGCTTTATAATAGTTTTCAAGGTTAAAGGGTATGCAGGTTTTGCACGTTAGGGGACAGTTGTTTGTTTTTCTTGTCAAGTATACAATTTGTGCCTTTGACACTATATTAGCTGCGAAGAAGAAGTTCACTTCAGATTTGTGGTTTCTGGCGAAAAACCCTCTGTTTTCTGCCAAATGTAGTAATATTTGCTAAATAGTCACTGATCACTCTGCGACATAAAATGAGTATGAGCACTGATCACTGTGCGACAAATAATGAGTATAGTGCGACGAAAATATCTGTTAATATTTTCAAAGGTTAAAGCAATTTTTTCATTTCGTTTCTTTGTGTTGAAATACAAAAATTATTTAGAAAGTTGCATGTTAAAATGAAAATCTATAAAATAATTTCAAAACAAAAAATAATTGCATCTGAGACAGAACTCAGTTTGGTAAGAACGACCTATGTTTTTACTATCTATTCTTATATACAAGTTGAGAGGAGTTTGAGAGACAGTTTCTTGACCGTGGCTATTTAGAAGTATTTTAAATTTAAAGGATTTTAAGACAAATTTGCTTAGTACCTTATGGGCAAGAGAGTGAAGTTATAAACATTTATTACCAGTAAATACAAGGACCATTCTCCTTATTGTGATTGGTTTTACAAATATTAAATGAAGCGACCTCCGGATAAACCTAAATTTCTTGGAAAGTATTCAGTGAAATTCAGAAAAATTTACACTGGCAACTAAGAAGCACCCGGTCTACTGAGAAATACCAAATTTTTTCAAATACGTGTGACTAGAACCTTGTAGTCAAAACGCAAACTTTAATGATAGGAGGGCGGATCAAAGAATCTGTAACTTTTTGAATAAAACACAGTTTTTTTTCCAAAAAAAAAAAATATTTTTCAACATAATCTCCTTTTAGCTGAATAGACTTAGTCCAACGTGTTTCCAATTTTTGTATCCCTTCTAAAAAATACTATTTTTCGAGGTCCATAAAATAGGCATTTATCTGATCAAAAATTTCTTCGATGGAGCTAAATCTCTTTCCACCGAGCCATTTCTTTACTTTTAGAAATAGGAAACAGTCACTGGGGGTTATATCCGGAGAATATGGCCGATGAGGTACCAATTCGCAGCCCAATTTATGGAATTTTGCCATTGAAACTACACACGTATGCACTCGTGCATTATCTTGATGGAAAATAACTTTTTTCTTGGCCATATGGGATCGTGTTTATTAAATCCTCGTTAAATCGGTCCACTAAGTTGGCATAATATTCACCGTTTATTGCTTTTCCCTTTTAAAGGTAATCGATGAGAATTTTCCCGCGTGAATCCCAAAAAACTGCTGCCATCACCTTATTGGCCGACAAATTGACCTTGGCCTTCTTCGGAGCCGGTTCACTCGGAGACACCCATTGTTTAGACTGCTGTTTGGTCTCCGGAGTGTTGTAATGGATCCATGCTGCTACAAAACGCCGCAAAAACTCCTTCGAATTGCAGTTAAACAACTCCAAACAATCTTTTGAAGTTGTCACACGATTATGTTTGTGGTCAGTTGAGAGCAAACGCGGCACCCATCTAGCAGACAGCTTTCTTAAACCCAACTGATCATTTAAAATCGAAACCCTACTGCGATATGAAATGCCTATGGCATCAACAATCTCACGCACTTTTACTCTTCCATATCTTTTACACCATATCGTGGATTTTTCCACATTTTCGGGTGTATTGACCTCAATTGGCAATCCAGAACGTTCAGCGTCATTTTTACTTGTGCAATTACAACGAAACCACTTTTTTTTACCATTGAAATCGATGGTGCAGAGTCCCCAACGTGTTTATCGAGCTTTTCCTTGGTTTGATTAAAGTTTTTTTTTCTCCAGTCCAAAATCGAAACTTAAAAAAGTGGGAATAGGCTTGGAGACCAAGGCTTCCGAGCTAAAAAATATATCCCGCTCATCCAACCATTCCCCACACTTTTCGGGATATTCCCACTAAATTTTAAAATTTTTTTTAAAATAGGTACAATTTCGACTAAATGCATTTTCTGTCCAAAATTTAAACTGAAAAAAGTGGGGACAGGGTTGGATACAAGGCTCCTGAGCTAAAAAATATAACATTATTAAACATTATTTTTTGTGAAAAAAAAACGTTAATCAAACCAAGGAAAAGCTCGATAAACACATTGGGGACTCTGCACCATCGATTTCAATGGTAAAAAAGTGGTTTCGTTGTAACTGCAGAAGTAAAAATGACGCTGAACGTTCTTGATTGCCAATTGCGGTCAATACACCCGAAAATGTCGAAAAAATCCACGATATGGTGTAAAACTTTTTTTTGAAACTGCTATAAAAAAAAAACTACTGAATATTTTCTCAAATTTCTATTTTTTATTTGAAAGTACAATCCTTCCGGTTAATAATGGAAAATATTTCATTCAAATGGCTGCCTCGGCTGGCCATGCAGTAGCCTACACGATCGGTTCAATTTTTAAGCACATTATCGATTGTGTGCAGCTGTATTTCACCAATCGCTTCACGAATATTGTCCTTTAAAGCGCTAATTGTCTCTGGCTTGTCGGCGTAACACTTATCTTTGAGGGCACCCCACAAATGCTAGTCCAACGGTGTCAAATCGCAGCTCCGAGGTGGCCAAACGAAATCAGCTCTGCGGCTGATAATGCGATCTTCAAAAACAGTGCGCAAAACATCGAGTGTAGCTTCGGCTGTGTGGCACGTAGCGTCGTCCTGTTGAAACCAAATGTTGCCAATATCCTCCTCTTCAATTTTTGTGAACAAAAATTCGTTCAACACTTTTGAAGAAAAATGGCCCAATTATGCCTCTGGACCAAAATCCGCACCAAACAGTAACTCGTTTTGGGTGCATCGACTTTTCAATGTAGGCGTGCGGGTTTTCTGTGCCCCAAATGCGACAATTTTGCTTGTTTACGTACCCGCCAAGATCAACATGAGCTTCATCTGAAAAGATGATTTTTTTGGCAAAATCGGCATCTTCTGTAAGTCGATCGCAGGCCCACTTAGCGAAGCGAAAACGCATTGGATGGTCAGTTGGCTTCAACTCCTGAACCAATTGGACTTTGTATGGCGTCATACCAAAGTCTTTATGCAAAATTCGTCTCAATGATGTCTCCGAAATGTTCAATTGCTGAGAACGACGGTGAATTGATATTGATGGCACTTCACGCACACTTTCTGCCACAGCAGCAATATTCTCGGGTGTACGCACTATTTTTGGCTTTTCACGCTTCGGTTTATCGATGAAGATGCCAGTTTCTTTCACAAAACTACTTATCTGTCAAATCAGACATGAGCTAAGTGTTACCATTCGCGAAATAAACACTAGTTGAAAAAAAAACTAGATGGCGGACCTTTTATTTGAAATCGTGTGTTCAATCCCTCCTCTGACCATATTACATTTTTTCGGACAGCGGTCACCTTGCTTAGTGACGAGGACAGTATTTAGCCATGGAAAGGCTTCTCAAACAAGCGTTCGGAATCGGTGTAAAACTGTAGGTCCCAAACAAGGAGTATAAATCTAGAAAGCGCACAAATCACTGGTTGCTCTCCCAATTCCTTGATGAAGTGTAATGTGAAACAATTTTTTTAAAATCGAAAGAAATAAATAAAATATATAATAATGAGATTATAGCAACAATATTTGCTGCTTGCCGCAACGGAATTGCTTTTACGGAAGTTGTAGCAAACGACAAATTCAGTTGCCACTACTAACAAATTTGGTAAACGAGTATCCCCTATCTGAGTTCTTCCGTCTTTTTATTTTTGCCGTAAAAATGAGACATACCCATGATTCAGTGTTCAGCACATCAGGATACCAATTAAATAGAATTGTCAGGACAAAAATTACCTGTAAAGTTATAACCCAATCATACAATCTTGATGATCAACAAGTTGAACACATATTATTGGAAACATCTGTAGATAAATGGAAAATATTACTACGCTGAGTCTATAGACCAAACCGTCATATATCGTATGATTAATTCATCAACACACTCCAGAGTACTACAGTCATATATGATAATATTATAACTGCGGGCGATTTAAATTGTATGCACATCTTCTGGATTCATTAGCTACAGTTGGTGTATACAGTGTTAATACTGACAATCCGACACATTTAACGATAACATCGAATACCCTTTAGATTTGGTTGGTAGCACGTTTGATGTATTGCTATACGATTAGCTAAGTGCCCCCTGGTTTTCAAAGCATGATTTACTTTTCCCACATTCGATCTAAACTGAGCTATCATCTAATCTGATCACTACCTGGTAGCCACAAAGGTTCGCACAAGATTAGGTACAGCGAAAATCGTGGGAAACCAGACGCAGAGAAGGCTGGACATCGGAAAGCTGCAACTACCAGCTGCTACAACCTACTCAAGGAAGCTCTCACAATTTGTGGGGCAGAACCCATCCCATTGCGACGACGATCCTGAGGCGCAGTGGCAACCCATTTCCGACTCTATAAAAACTGTCGCTAAAACAGTACTTGGTTTTGAAAAACTGCTTCGCAATAAACCTCGGTACGTATGTTATAGCAAATGATGAAAAGAATGCTGCACGTATGTCCATATTTCAGTCAATTGTAACACGAGCTGCGACTGAGGGGGAAAAAAGAAGGTAAACCGTCTCTTCAAGCATAGGAAACGGCAGTGGAGAAAGCGCGAGAGTGAGAAAATTGATACATACAGAAGGAATAATGAAGGTCGAAAATACTACCAAACAGTCAAACGCACAACTAATGGGCATAGTTCAGGGACCCCTTCTGTAAAGAAAAGGATGGAAATCTCATCGCAGATGCGCACAGCTTGTCGCGAATATGGAGGGACCATTTGTCGGCGTTACTGGTATCTGAGATATACAATGACGATGACACAAACAATCACAATTTGGACGAGAACGCCGATTGCCCCCTCCTAACCAAGACGAGGTATGAACAGCCATTGTCCGGCTTAAGAACAACAAAGCTGTAGGAGCCGATGGATTATCGGCGGAGCTGTTTAAGACTGGCGGTGATGAGTTGATAAGGTGCATGCATCCGCTCACTAGCAAAATATGGTTAGATGAATGCATGGCCGGCTATTGGAGTCTCAGTGTACTATGTCCCATATTTGAAAAAGGTGATCCCAGTCTCTGTGCCATACACCGTAGAATGAGCCTTTTATCCACAGCATATAAGGTTTTATCAAGTATAATGAGCGAAAGACTAAAACCAATTATCGCTGACCCGATTGGACCATATCAGTTTGGTTTTAGGCCTGGAAAATCGACAACTGTCCAGATTCTCACACTACGCCAAAGCCTGGAGGCGATGCATGAAAAAAATAGACATCTATCATCTATTGGTCGACAATAAAGCGGCCTTAGATAGCCCCAAACGGGAGAATCCCTACGAAGCCATGTCTGGGCTTGGTATTCCTGCAAAACCCATACAACCTCCTACAACCTTGACGAAAACCAAATCCGCAGTGAAAGTGGATAAGGATCTTACCGAACCTTTTGAATCTAAACGAGGCCTCAGGCAAGGCGACATCCTATCTTGTCATCTCTTTAACATCTTAATGGATATCATTATGAGAAAAGCTGCGCAGTCAATATGAATAAAAGCATTAGCAGAAAAAGTTGCATGCTTCTCGCGTGTTCTTATGATATACATATATATCATCGGGAGCAAAATGATAGAAGTTACTGCCGTGTTTTCGATAATTCAAAAATCGTTTAAAATCTAGGGATAATTTTGTAAATTTTTTTATTCTTATTATTCTAAGTGACAACTAAAGAAGTGTTCGTTTTCCGAATCCTTAATTACCACTAACTTTCATACGCAGTCTGTTACTTTTTTTAAGAGACATTTTAAAATGTTTTTTTTTTCTATTATCCGGCTCAGCGCCTGACCGCTAAAGTTTAATATCCGTACCACCATACGCCGTGATTTACACTATTTTAAATTGCACAGTTACAAACAACACCATTTCCTGTTAATTGTCGTGGTAGGGTAAAATTTGAAAAATGATGTTTCCATGTGGTTGTAAAATTGTTGGGCTCCGTTTGATGTTTCTGGTTTTGGTTTTAGTTATATTTTTTTTTGTTTTTGTACAAATACCACCAACATAAACAACATCATCAAAATTGTAGTGCATGGATGGGGATATGAGGCATATTAGCATAATACAGCGGAAACGGAAACACACATCACAAAGGCACAACGCCAGCGCTGACAATAGACAATGACCAAGTTAACGATTAAGGCTATGCCTTGAGCCATTCCCTCACTGAACTCTGGCATCAACAACATTATTATCCACATCAGTGATGGATGAGTGGATGGATGAATGGATGAAGTAACAGTGCAATGAGTGAGTAAATGAACCTTAGTGGCGATTGTTTACATGACTAACAGACCTCATATTCGTACGGTGGGACTAATACACTGTCAAAATGGGGGAGTGGGGAGATTATTTCCACCCATTTGTGATCAAATGACATCGAGCATAATCAGAAAGCCATACGGAACAAGTGGAGAAAGGTGCACAAAAAAATAACTTACCTGCTGGTGTTACTGTATAAACACATGGTTCTGTTTGATCACCGATTTCATTACTGGCCCAGCACAATAAAGTGCCATAGTCCTGTAATACAAACACAAAGAGACAAAATTTAACAAGGACAGTAAAATGAGGAAATTTATACACATACACATATACATATATAGGTTGTCCTCTTCACATACTAACATAGGTGCAACACAAAAGTTAGAGACAAACTTTTGATTGAAATTGTGTTGTATAATTGAAAGCTTTTAATGCTGTACTAAATGAAAACTAAGAGATATGAAATTTAAATACCATATTAGCAAGTCTCGTAGGACCCAAGATTTAGTGAGACTTCATATGTAGACTGTTTGGTTTGACCTTCGAATATCCAGCTAGCGAAGGAAATTGGAGGTGGCCTATGTAGTTCTACTCACAGAGAACTACTTGGTTGCAAGAGGTTGTAGCAACCGTAATTATCAAATCAAATATGAAACGAGTTTGCTCCAACCGAATTTCAGTTGTGAGGACTAAATTCGGTTGTGACAACCTCAGTTCGGTTGTGGCAACCGCAATTCGGTGGTAACAGCCGAATTTATTCCTCACAACTGAAATTCGGTGGGTGCAACCTCGTTTCGTAATTGATTCGGTTGTGACAACTGAATATTGAATTATATTCGTTCTGTCAACCAAATTTCACTTGGAACAACGGAATTTGGAAATAATTCGGATACAACAATCGAAATTGGTACCTAATTCGATTGGAGTATCAGAATGTGGCTTCAATTCAGCTGGAGCAACCGAATTTGATATTAATTCGGTTGTATATACCAAAATTGGTATCAATTCGATCGCAATAGCCGAATTAATCCTCAAGTCGTTAGCAACGATGGAATTCGTCGTCAAGTCGGTTGCTGTATCACAATTTCTCATGAATTCTGTAGGTACAAACGAATTTGATTTCCAATTCTGTTACCACAATATGATTCTAATGTCAATCTCTAATGAGGTTGTGTCAAACTGCAATGAGGTTGTGTCAAACTCTAATGAGTTTGTGTCGACCTCTAATGAGGTTGTATCAAAATCTATTTAGGTTGTGTCAACGTCTAATGAGGTTGTGTCAACGTCTAATAAAGATGCATATTAGAGAGGTGATTGCGGGAACGTCAAACTTTTTTTATACGAGGGTGCTTCGGATATGTCAGGTTTAGGACACGTGACAATAAGACACAGTATATAACTTATACAACTACACTCTGAGGTCGGTCGACCCATTGTGATTGCCCATATATATGACGGGAAAAGAAAGAAGGGGCGAGCCCCACTAATAGTGAAAACATTTCGCTACAAGGGTACTTATAGTCCACTTTCGGCCTTCGAAATTTTGATTCCTAGTGTAACTTGGCCAATTCTTGGCTATATCGGTCTCAAACGACGTGTCGACACAGCGTAATTACTGACGTACTTACTTACTCAGGCGTCCTTAAAACCCAGAGTCGTCAAGAAAAAAATAAATGGTTTCCCATTACATCCCATGAAGGGATCGGGGAGAACTTCTCACAATTACTGAGCTGTGCGCTTTCCGGTTTTCACTCGCTGATTGGGACCTACAGTTTTACACCGATTCCGAAAGGTATTTTGAGAAGCTTTTTCATGGCTATATACACGATAGTGTCGCCGTCACTATGCGAGCTGTCCGCCGCCGAAAGGAATTTGAAGGTGGTCAGAGCGCAGTCGTCAAGGGCCTTACAAAATTTGGATTTCATGTTTCTCCAACCGGCTCGAGATTTATTCCCCCAGTTGGTAACACCAACCTGTCGCAGGCAATCTTCCACCTGGTCTTTCCAGTGACGCCTTGATCGTGCTATTTTACGATGTCCTTCGAACACTGGCTCATTCTCATCCCGTCCACTGACATGGGCCAGCCAGCGTAAACGCGCTAATTTGACAGGCATAATTATGTCGATGCCGGGACACAGACTATACACCTCGTGGACTATCTGGTATCGATACCCGCCGTTCCCTATTACAGGCCCATATAGTTTTCGGAGTATTTTTCTCACAAAGACTCCCAGTGATGTTTCATCAGCATGTAATATGACCCAGGATTCTGCACCACAAAGCAAGACAGGTTGTATGAGAATCTCATAGAGTGGGAACTTCGTTTCTAGGGAGAAGGTATTTTCTTTGAAGTGCCTGCTTAGTCCAAAATGACACATGTAGGAAAGCACAATTCTCCGCTTGAATTCTAGACTAATTTTATTGCTTCTGTTCATGGTAGATCCTAGATAAGTAAATTGGCACACTACTTCGAAATTATAAAGGTTATAAAATGTCACCCTTTAATCCAATCGGGTGAATATTCTACTTGTCGTAGCAATTAATTTTGTCTTGTCCTCGTTTATACACTTTCACCCTTTCATCAAATCGGGTGGATGTTCTATTTGTCGAAGCAATTGATTTTGTCTTGTCATCGTTTACTGCCTAACCCACTTTTATTGATTCGTTCTCAATTCTCGAAACTACTGCAGTAACATCTCGCAGATTTTGCCAAATGGTAGCTAAGCATACGAGAGCAGCATATGACTTTTGCTGCTTATTGTTTTATTCGTGCTGACTGCATTTTTTCTCAATATAATCTCAATTAATATGTTGAAGAGATCGCGTGATAAGGTGACGTCTGTCTGAGGCCTCGCGTCATATTAAGTGATTCGGTGAGTACTTTACCAATCTTTACTGAGGATTTCGTGTCGGTCAGTGTTGCTCTACAGAGGCATGTCAGCTCAGTAGGAATACCAAGCTCTGACAAAACTTGGCACAGTTTCCCCCATGCCGAGCTATCGAAGGCAGCCCTTTAATTTACAATGAGGTGTTAGGTACAATGAGGTATTGGTTTATCGGGAGTGTTCTTTTGGATCTGATGTAATATGAATATCTGGGCGATAGTTGTCTTTCCAGTCCAAAAGCCACACTGATAAAGGAACAAACGGCTTCAGCCTTTCCCACATTACCTTCGACATGATAGTTTGTGCATATACTCGGGTAACTTTTTCCGAAAACAGGACACAGTGTGGTAAGACTCCAATTGTCGGAAATGCATTCGTCTAGCCAATCTTGCATATCGGGTGATGCATGTGACTTTCCAACTCATAGCCGTCAGTCTTAAACAGCTCTGCCGCTAGTCCATCAGCACTAGCGGCTTTGTTCTTTTTAAGCCGGGAAACTGCAGCTCTAGTTTCGTTTTGGGTAGGATTTGTGGTTTAATTTTTTACTTTTCCGAAGAATTGCATTTCATTCTTCTTATGTAAGATTCAATTTGATCACTCTCGAACTTTGTTTAATTTCGAACTTTGTCTATAAAGCAAGGAAGTGATTTCTTTCTTATCATTAGAAAAGGAGCACCATGTTTCATGACTGTTGGTTTAGTTTTGTACTTTTCCGAAGAATGTCATTCCATTCGTCCTTATGTAAGATGCAATTTGATCACTCTCGAAGTTTGTTCACTCTCGAACTTTGTCCACAAAGCAGGGAAGTGATTTCTTTCTTATCTCTAGAAAAGGGGGACAATGATCCCTGATTGTTGGTTTAATTTTGTACTTTTGCGAAGAATTTCATATCATTCTTCCTTATGTAAGATTCAATTTGATCACTCTCGAACTTTGTCCCCAACCGATTATTTCTTCTACAACAAATGGGGTTTCTCTCTCTTTTTTTTCTTAAACTAGTCTGTCGCGTCGCGCGTTGCAACTGGATGAAGTGTTGTCCTACGTGCAGTGTTCTTTTAATTACTTGCCATGCGACAATCTTCATCGTTGTTGTCTTTCAGCTGGTTTTCATTACTAAGTACTGTCTTTGCAGCAGTTTTCATCGAGCAGAAAGTGTCCCTCCACTAAGGCTGAGTTACGTACTGTGCCAGTATCTGAGTGAGCTTCTCTGCAAAGGCCGTGGCAGTCTCTTGCAATTGCAGCTTTTCCATGTCCAGTTTTCGATATGTCTGGTTTCGTACGAATTTCGCTCTGATTATCATTGTGCGAACCTTTGCTGCAACCAGGAAGTAATCCGAATCAGAATAGAAATGATTAAGCCATAGTACTTGTCCAACACAAAGGGGTTTCTTAACAGAACTGGGCGAAGCATCCCTGAACTAGAAGTGACACAGAAAATGTGTTGACACCGAAAATATCCTAATAAAAACCATATTAATAAGAAGTTATGGGAGATATGACTGTCGGTGGTGAAATGGTAGTATGCGCGCCTCTTGTGCATGATAACGGGTCTTCGATCCCTGCTAAAATTTCGATCCTTTCAAATTTCTTTCGAGGGCGGTCACCTGGCTTCATGACGGCGACACTATCCAGTATTTAGCCATGAAATTGCTTCTTAAATTACAGTCCGGAATCGGTGTAAAACTATAGGTCGTCGTCAGTGAGTGTAAAACTAGAAAGCGCACAGCTCACTAGTTGTGAGAAGCTCTCCCTAATCTCTTCATGGGATGTAAAGGGAAACCATTTGTTATGGGAGATATGTTAGACGATTTATCATACAAAAAACCTCTTATAATTGCTTACTAATAAAGCGCCAAAAAAGACAAAGACTAACTCGCAGCGGCTAACCAGATGTAGTTCACTTTGAAACTAATATAGTAATGAAGTGGTTTATACTAATAACACTCTTTATTTGTACACTACAACCTTTGTCGTACGACGTTAGCCAGAATCTGTCGCCTTTATGGCATTAACTCTGGACATCGCTTTCATTTCAAATTCACTCATCTTTAATACAACTTTAGAGTTTGATTTTTCCTCCGCCCTAGGCAATTCCATCAGACACTTTTGTCGTTGCATAGACAAACCCTTGTAAAGTTTATACCCTATTAAAAGGTGCGACATCATTATCATTGTTACAACAGCCCGCCATGGTAAATGAGGCAACAAACAAATCACTACAGCTCACAAATGCGAGTTATCTTGTCTGTCCCACCCACTGTCAGCTGTAAGGAGTGGGGAAAGACTACCGTTCATTGTTTCAATTTCCAGGCTAAAACTTTTACAATTTCTCTTCCTGCTGTAGATGAAGTTTATCACTGACCAGCACTCGGTTTGCATCACTTCTGAGTGACTGTCTGCAACATAATGAAATACACCTGCATGCATGTATCCATTCATATGGGATGACTTGTAGGTGTAGGTACATTTGACATCTGGGATGGTAAAGTTAGTCATTTTTGTACTATTTGTAAAATACTATTTGGAGAGTACCATTCGGAAAGTAGTATTCGGAAAGTACTATTTGTAAAAAACTATTTGGAAAGTACTATTTGGAATGTACTATTGAGCAAGAATTATTTTAGAAATGTTATTGGGTTAAAAAATATTCTGTGTCAATCTTGTAAATTACGTAGTGAAATATATTGTTGAGTGCTTTGAGTTTAGATTCTTTGAGCCGCCGTCAAAATTCTTTCAACCAAAATGCCCCAAATTGGGGGAAACACTATTGCACATAATTAAAATTAAATCATAATTATTGTTTAATTCATATTGTCGTTGACACTCAAAAGAAAATATCCATTTAACAGAAAACACTGTTTACTACACGCTGAAAAAACGACCCAGGAATCCATTGAAGTAAACAGGTATATATATGCAGGCAATATTTTGTGAATGAATTGAAAATCCACCGCAGTTTTGTTTCCTCTTTTGTGCCACGTTTTTGTTTGCAGCCATTTTCATAAAGCAATACCATATTGTTTGTCACAAAAATATATTTTATTACCTTTTTATTATTGTGTCTCAAACATGTAATATTGAAAAGCAATCACAATGTGTTTGGGCACAAGTATACTATATTTGCGACAAACTATAAACACGTTATATTTACATCCGAACAACACAAAAATACAGATTTTTGAGTGTGTATTTACCACAAGGGTGGCCGTCGGTGATGCAATGGCTAGTGTGCGCGGCTCTTGTACATGAGAACGTGGGTTCGATCCCTGATCAGACCACCTTACCTTTCTTTCTACGACGGTCACCTCGCTTGGTGATGGCGACACTATGGAGTACTTAGCCATGGAAGTGCTTCTCAAAATACCGTTCGGAACCGGTGTAAAAGTTTAGGTCCCAATCAGTGAGTGTAAAACTAGAATGCGCACATCTCACTGATTGTGAGAAGCACTCCCCAATCCCTTCATGGGATGTTAAGATACACCATTTTTTTTTTATTTACCACAAGGCAATTCATCTGCTGTTACAACATATGCCCTGCCATAACAACAATACATCAAGCAAATATTTATTATTTTAGCCCTTTCCCTTTTCTTGGCATACTTGGTTGCTGTTTTCAGAATCAAATTTATTTCAGAGTAGAACCTTAGCACCTTAAATAAATTCATCCTTTACTAAAGAATTTCGTTCAGGAAGATGCTGGCATAAAGCTTATGAATCATTGAAATGAAAAATGTTGGAATAATTAAACGCATTATATGGTTTTAAAATTACGGTGGATGTTCCAATTTGAGAATCTCTAAGGACCCTAATAACACTGTGTGTGATTTTTGCACTTTAAAAATCAGAATTGAGTGAAACATAGCGAACCTGCATAATTTTGATACGCTGAATCTAATGGCATTTCCCCTTTTTCTCTACCACGTCAAAATTTCGAGATATTTGACCCCAAAGTTTGCTGGAATATCAACAACTGTAATATTTTTGAGCATGAATTAGAGGCAGAACGCTTCAAAATTGAAGTTTGACTACTTAGTAAGAAATGTAGAGGACCTTAAGAAGAATACCAACTTCAAGTTTGTAACCCCTCTCCTCCCCCCTTACCCCTAATAACTCGACAAAAACATTATTATTAGGGGTAAGGGGGGAGGAGAGGGGGTACAAACTTGAAGTTGGTATAGTTCTTAAGGTCCTCTACATTTCTTACTCCGAAGTCAAACTTAAATTTTGAAGCGTTCTGCTTCTAATTCAGTCTCAAAAATATTACAGTTGTTGACATCCCAGCAAACTTTGGGGTCAAATATGTCGAAATTTTGACGTGGTAGAGAAAAACGGGAAATGCCATTAGATTCAGCGTATCAAAATTATGCAGGTTCGCTATGTTTCACTCAATTCAGATTTTTGGTCACACACAGTGTAATTGAAATTTCAGTCTAACTGGGAAATTAGCCGAATTTTATCTATGATCTTACTGTGGAAAAATCATCCTTACACGCTGAAAAATATTAGCCCCAGCTACGTGTTGCAGGAACACTGTACATGTTTGCAAGCAGTGTTTTCGGGATTTGAAGATCTACTGCTTGTTTCTTCTATATGACAGACAGACACCTTTTTTGTTTTCAGCAAGTTTCAAAAAACAGCCAAATTTGGGTCGCAAATACATATATTATAACCTAAAAATCATTGTGTCCTAAACATGTTATATTGAGTAGCAAACACAATGTGTTTGGACACAAGTATACTATATGTGCTACGAACTACAAACACATTATATTTGCGTCCGAATAAGACAAAAATACAAATTTTTGAGCTTGTATTTACCACAAGGCAATTCATCTGCTAGTACAACAAATGCTCTGTCATAACAACAAACCCTTTCCAGTTTTAATGCAGCAAGATTGAAATCCTGTAACTATACAACAAACAAATAATTATTATTTTAGCCAATGGCTTATCCTTTTCAGCAGAAGTTTAGCTGTCATTAATATCAAATTTGTTTGCTTGTAGCATTTTAAAAAAGTACGAAATTGCAGATTAAAATTCTTTTTTTTTTGTTGAAAATTACCTGTATCGGTTGCTAGACAATTTCGTCCTGGAATAAACCTAATGAAATGTTGAAATGGAAAATTGGGAATAATCAACCCTATTATTTCATTTTAATATTGTGGAGGATGTTAAAAGATCAATTTGAGGATCTCTAAGGACCCTAATATTTTTAATATAACTGCGAAATTGAACTAATTTTGTCTATGATCTTAGTTTTACCAAAATATCATTATAAAAATCGTCTACTCGTAAGTCATTCTTGATTATCAGGAGCCAACTAAGGGTCGCCTATATGTTTTCAAATTTACCATTCCTTCCAATGTCCCTCACATCAATCTCTGGATATTTTCCTCCACACACGAGCACTCATTTTTAATCGGTTTTTACCATAACATCGGCTACATGTCCTGCCATCATATTTTAACATTCTTAAACATACACACACATACACACATTCAAATATACATCTAGCCTTATACATTGACACATGCTCGGACAACAGGATATGCTACCATTGGTTTAACTTACATTCTCTGTCACCGGCGTATAGTGGGCTATACTCCGTCCACGATCAATGGCTACTAGTGATGCCGGTATATCAATTGTTTCGCCAAGTGTTGCATTGAATTTCCACACGTATGTCGCTTCCGCTGGATTTGCTTCGATTTCACAGGCGATTTTTGCAGTCTCATGACGTCCCGTACTGTAGATAGTCCTTTGGCCTTGTCGGCATACGGGTGCAACTGTCAAGATTGAATGAAAAGAGAAACAGAACAAAAAACAAAAATGAACAAGATTCATTTACAAAAGACACGAATCAAGAGAACAAATCACATAAACAAACAAATAGCCTCCCTCACAGAGGGGAAACAAACTTTGATTGAAATGGATTGAGTGAAGTAGTAAATCGTTTACACAAAACCAAACAACAGAACACGAAAGAGTGGCTCCTTTTAATATTCCATCGATGTGGCTGCAGGCAAGAGAAGGAGGAGTTAAATTGCGAATATGTCTGTAGCAGGAAAACTGCTGCATTATTAAGTCAGAAAGGATAAAAGCTTTGATTGAAGGTACGTTTAAGCTGAGTTGTCTTTAAGGATACGTAATGGAGAATAGGTTGGTTTGTTTAGTTATTTGTTTTATTTAAAAATAAATCTAGTGCAAATTTTTCTTATAAAAAGTGAAAATAGACTCGAGTAAAATGCAAACTAAAGTGTACTTTTCCAATTAAATAGAGATCTAAAGCCCTCTGTATTATACAAATGCTGTGAATCTTCATCGTATTTATTGTATAAAAAACTCTAAACAACAACCGATAAATTACAATGAATTCTCTGAAAAATTAAACTCTGAAAAAAAATTGTGAATATGTTTACACTCAAAAATAATATCTTTACAAACTATCGTATGTAACGGGTTTTTCAACAGAGACGCAACAAAAGTAAATCGATGGGGACAGCAAACGACGCCATATTTTTCCCGCTCTTTTGACGTTTCTCTTCAGTAAGGTTTGAGATTTCATCATGGAAAGATATACGAGCCAGCAACGAGTCGAAATTATTAAAATTTACTACCGAAATTTGGAGTCAGTGTCCTCAACTTTAAGAGCGCTTCGTGCAATTTATTTTCGTCATAATCGTCCTACCAGATCAACAATTGAGCATCTAGTGGAAAAATTTGAATCCACAGGCACAGTACAAAATGTTCCCGTGCCAGTGAGACAAAGAATTGCCCATAGTGTCGAGAATATTGCTGCCGCTGAGGCTTCAGTTCAAGAAAGCCCAAATGTGTCTCTCATACGTCGTTCTCAAGCGTTGGGCATCTCTGTGACGTCGTTGTGGCGAATTTTTCGAAAAGATTTTGGCCTACATCCTTACAAGATCCAATTGACGCAAGAACTGAAGCCGCTTGACCAACATAAGCGTCGTATGTTCGTGAATTGGGCTGAGCAGCAACTTGAAAATGATTCGGATTTTCATCGGAAAATCATCTTCTGGGATGAGGCTCATTTCTGGCTGAATGGCTTCGTCAATAAGCAAAATATGCGTTATTGGTCAGACAGCAATCCACACGTAATCCATGAGTCATCATTGCATCCCGAAAACATTACGGTTTGGTGCGGTTTATGGGTCGGCGGCGTCATTGGGCCGTACTTCTGCCGTGATGATCAAGACCGGCACATTACTGTGAATGCGAATCGCTACCGTTCAATGATAACCGAATATTTTTGGCCAAAATTGGATAACATCGACTTGGAGGACATGTGGTTCCAACAGGACGGCGCCACAAGCCAGATAGCGAATGCCACAATCAATTTATTGGAAACCAAGTTTGGTGAACGTGTTATCCCACGAAATGGCCCTATCGATTGGCCGCCTCGGTCGTGCGATTTGACGCCGTTTGATTATTTCCTGTGGGGCTACGTCAAGTCTATGGTCTATGCCAACAAGCCAGCGGCGATTGATGAACTTCGTACGAATATCGAATGTGAAATTGCAGCATATCGGCCGATTTATGCTTGAAAACCGTCGAAAGTTGAGTATCGGTATCAGCCGATTTATGCTTGAAAGCCGTCGAAAATTGGGTTCAGCGTTTGGAGTTCTGCAAGCGTGCCCGTGGTGGCCATGCAAAAGAAATCGAGTTCCATACATAACGGCATCGAACGTACTTTCACAGGAATAAAGAATTTCGTTGGTATCTAAAACCGGTTTTGTTTTATTTAAAAAAGCTTTTGTAGCTCTCGTATTGAAAAACCCTTACATTGTGCATATATTTACTATTCATTATTATTTTTACTTTACATATGTATGTCTACCGGAAAATATGGTAATTTTTGTCTATACTTTCTATATTTTCTAATTTTTAACCATAATTATAATTGAAATATGTAACTAACCATATGATTGTTTATTAAATTTAAACCGCCTGGAAATTAGTGTATTCTCTACACGTTTATAGATAACGGCCCCAGCAACATATTGCAAGAACCATGTACATGTTGGCAAGGATCGTTTTCTATAATCAAAGCCGTATTTGTGCGTCCCAAACATGTTATATTGAATAGCAACGACAATGTGTTTGGACACAAGTATAGTATATTTGCGACGAGCTACAAACAAGGTATTTTTGCATCCAAACAGCCGCTGGTGTTGATGGGCTGAGATTTTTAAACCAGCCTATGTACATATTTGCAAGCATCGTTTTCAGTATTTGAAGATCTGCTGATTTTTGTTCCTTTGTTGTCTGTCACGTCTTTGTTTTCAGCTGTTTTCAACAATCAAATCCGCATTTGGGTCACAAATACAAACATTATAACCTATTAATCAGTGTGTCCCAAACATGTTATATTGAATAGTAAACACAATGTATTTGGACACAAGTATACTATATTTGCGACAACGTACCAACAAGATATTTTTTGCATCCAATCAGCCGCTGGTGTTGATGGGCTGAGATTTTTAAGGTATCAACTTATATGCGGTATATGGTTGGGGGAATCTGTGCCTGACGATTGGAGTCAAAGTGTATTATGTTTTGTATCTTAAAAGGATAATCCGTGTGCGTCTCGTCTCGCCAAACCATTCACTGCCAATCAAGTACTTATACATGGCGATACATTTTCGTGCTATCTCCTGAAGATTGTAATGGATTTGTATATGGATTGCAATAAATAAATAAAAATAAAAAGCCATATGTTGATCGCGTATGCTAATAACATAAGATATCATTGGCCGAAATTTGCGAGAGGTTAGGACCAGACAAAATTTATGGTGTCGGTGACTGGACTAACCTCTTGAACGGGTTGATAACCAATTTAGTTCCGAAGCGGTTAATGAATTTATCTAACTTGTATCCGCCATGAGCAAGAACAATAGCGCCAGCCTGGAGATAAATAAGAAAATTGTGCTGGCAAGTAGATGATCTTATGGGCTCAGTAGACAGTTTCAGAGCAATGCCCTCTCTCGTCTAGCTATACCAGATACTGATTTTAACTGTCCTGGTATTTGGATCCGAAACTTGGATCATATCGCAAGCGAATGCATAACGCCTAGGAGTATTCGATAGAAAAATTCTCCCTAAAAATATGGTCCTATTAAGGAAAGTTGTTGGAACCACGAGCTGAAGAATTTCTTTTCCGATATCGACATATCGAAGCGAATGGCCAAAGATGAAAGAGCGCGAAAGGTTTTCGATGACGTTCTCGATGTATGCAGCAAACGAGGACTACCAAACCTCCGCTGAAAATAGCAGACTTAAAAATCCCTCAGTAGGCTAGGTGTGGAGGGTTTAATCTCAATGAAGACAGATATAGAATGATCTTGACCTTGAATAATAAAATAAAAATCTTTAAATCCAAAAATATTTCATTTTATTTAAGACAGCTGTTTTCCCATGTAATAAGAAATATTCCAATAGTCTAGCGAATTTTCAATTTGAAATTTAGTAAAATATTTAAATTTCGAATTTTTTTTCAGAATTTCCAAATTAATTTATAAAGTTTTTTATTTGACTGGTTGAAATTTGAAATTAAGTCACGCACCAATTAATGATTTTGGAGAAGTCTATTTCCCAGGCAGAATTGTTCGAATATACTTTACGAATTGAGTAGCATTTTAAATTTAGAATTTTTTACTGGACAATTGGAATAACAAATAAATTTCTGATTTTTCCACTTTCACCGCTGGAAATTTGAGAATATAATAAGAATTGTAATTTATTGCAGATTTAATTTCAAATTTCCATCACTGAAATAATAAAGTTAAGAAATTTATTTGAATTTTCTTCATTTCAAATTGAAAATTCTTAACTTGTATTTAAAATGAAAATTTGCTAAATACATACAAAAAGTTGTACTTGGGAAAAAGTTTTCAAAAAAAAAAAATTAAAATATGTGCAATAAATTACAATACTTTACATAATTTCAAATTACCTCCACTGAAACAGGAAATTAAGAAATTTATTTGTATTGTTCAATGTCAAATAAAAAATTCTGAATTTAAATATTTACTCAATTTCAAATTGAAAATTCGCATATGATCTGCCTGGGTAAACGGACTTCGCAAATAACATTAGCAAGTTCTTGATCTAATTTAAAATTTCCACCACTTAAATAGGACAAATTACAGACTGTTTCTCTATCTGAAATGAAAGCTTTCGTCCGTGTTCTAGATGAAAGAAAGATGATTTATGATCCACAGTCCTGTAGCTTCAAGTCGAATGAAAACAGAAAATTTTTCAAAACTTTGAAGTACACATTTTTGTTTCTCAATTTCGAATGTATGTGCTGTCAGTTGGGAACAAACAACGAACGAAAATTTCGACCTAAAGGAACCCAATTTTAGTCGAATGTGAGTGACCAGTTTTTATTCGAGATCGGGGAAAATTGTGGAAAATATTCAGAATTTCAATTCATACTATATTCTCAAAATTTCTCAAAATTCGCAAAGATAAGAAAAATACCAAATAAATATATTTGGAATTTTCTCAATTTCAAATTAAAAATTCGAAATTTAAATGTAAACTCCATTTCAAATTAAAAAAAGGAGAAAAATTCATTCGAATATTTCAGAAAATTTTTACAATTCTTGGTATAATTTCAAATTTCCAGCACTGAAATTGGAAAAATAAGAAATTTATTTGTTATTAATGTCGAGAAAAAAAATTCGAAATTTCATTTTACACTAAATTTCAAATTAAAAATACGCAAAATTCGCAAAGTTTTAAAAATACCAAACAAATATATTTGGATTTTTCTCAATTTCAAATTAAAAACTCAAATTTAAATTAAAACTCCATTTAAAATTGCAAATTCGCAAACAAACATAGAAATAATTTTGGAATAAATTACAACTCTTGGTATATTTTCAATTTATACGTTTGCGTATTTTCAATTTGTAATTTAGTATAAATTGTAATTTCGATTTTTTTTCTCGACAGTTGGAATAACAAATAAATTTCTAATTTTTCCAATTTCAGTGCTGGAAATTTGAAATTATGTCAAGAACAGTAATTTATTTCAGAGTTATTTGAATGTATTTTCGAATCTCCAATTTGAAATGGAGTTTAATTTGAAATGAATATTAATTTTAAATTGAGAAAATTCCATTTATATTTGGTATTTTTCCACATTTTGATAATTTTACGAATTTTCAATTTCAAATTTAGTTTAAATTGGAATTTCGAATTTTTTTCTCGACATTTGGAATAAAAAATAAATTTCTACTTTTTTCAATTTCACTGCTGGAAATTTGAAATAATAACATCAATTGAACTTTATTGCAGAATGATTTTAATGTTTGTATCGAATCTCCAATTTGAGCTGGAGTTTAAGTTTAAATATCGAATTTTTAATTTGAAATTGAGAAAACTCCAAATATGTTTGTTTGATATTTTTATAACTTTGCGAAATTTGCGTATTTTCAATTTGAAATTTAGTGTAAACTGAAATTTCGATTTTTTTCTCTCGACATTAATAACAAATAAATTTCTAACTTTTCCAATTTCAGTGTTGGAAATTTGAAATTTTACCAAGAATTGTGAATATTTTCTGAAATATTCGAATGTGTTTGTCGAATCTACAATTTGAAATGGAGTTTAAATTTAAATTAAGAATTTTTAATTAGATATTAAGAAAATGCCAAATATATTTGTTGGTAGTTTTCCAAACTTGGCGAATTTTGAAAATTTATTATAAATTGAAATTCTGAATATTTTCCACAATTTTCCCCGATTTTTCCCCGATCTCGAATGAAAACTGGTCACTCAAATTCGACTAAAATTGGGTTCCATTACGTCGAAATTTTCGTTCGTTGTTTGTTCCCAACTGAAATCACATTCGAAATTGGGTAAAATGTGTACTGAAAAGTTTTGAAAAATTTTATGTTTTCATTCGACTTGAAGCTACAGGACTGTGGATCATAAATCATCTGTCTATCATCTAGAAAACGGACGAAAGCTTTCGTTTCACATAGAGAAACAGTCTGTAATTTTTCCTATTTGGTTGGTGTAAATTTGAAACTAAATCAGAAACTAGTCAATGTTATTTGAGAAATTCGGTTTCACAAGTAGAACTTGTCGAATATACTTGTCGAATTATCAATTTGAAATCGAGTAGATATTTAAATTCAGAATTTCTTATTTTACATTGAGAAACAATAAATAAATTTCTTACATTCCTGTTTCAGTGGTGGTAATTTGAAATTATATCAAGAATTGAAATTTATTTGAAAATTTTTTAATTTTATTTGAGAAAACTTTTTTCTCAGGTACTACTTTTCGAATGCATTTTGAGAATTTTCAATTTAAATGCGAATTACAAATTTTCAATTTGAAATTAAGAAAATTCAAACAAATTTCTAAAGTTTATGATTTCAGTGGTGGAAATTTGAAATTAAATCAGGAATTTAATTTTTTCTCAGATATCGTATAACATTTCGAGTGTACTGTTGCATTGTGTTTAATGAATTGCATTATATTTTATCTGTGTAGTCTAACTTGCCTGAAAATTTTCTATTGTATTTTTGTCATGTCCAAACCATAAATATATATACGAGCAATTTTTTTAAATTACAAATTATGACATTTCTCTTATGTAGGCAATAAAATCTTTTGTAAAATATAGTTTTCAACACTGGCTATTATCATCGTTGCCATTTACATTCAGTCTGGCCAAGACAGCGCCCCCTGCCTTTGTGGACCCTTAGACTCGTTGCCATCTACGATAAATATAAACGAACGGAAGAAGACAATTGTAAACAAGCTGTATATTTGAATTCAGACCATAACTACTCGAGTATAACTTTAATGCCCTCTATGTTTATAGGCAGGAAAGAATGACAAATAAAAATGGACCAGAAACAAAAGGCATTTCATATGTATAGTAGATATATGTGAGATTATTTCCTTCCACACGGTATGAACGATAGGACACACAGTTCCACACATAGAGAGAGAGAGAGAGAGGGGGAGAAAGGAAATACAATGCCACAAACGGCCAGGAGGATACCAGAACAATGACAAGCAATTTGTTTGCTTGTCTACAGTAAAACACCAACAATAAAGCCGTGATGCCTACATCGTGACTCTAGACTCTCGCTCTGTTGTTGTGGTAGTGTTGGTAGCAAATATCACTATCACTTCCACATAACTATCCCTACCACACAGACTATATAAGATTACCAGGATATACCACCACCACCACCACCAGTATGAAGACGTGTCCGTGCACTACGGCCAGACACAACTATCAAATCATATTCATACGTGTGTGATAGAGGGGAAGGATACTGGTACTACATTGTTCTTTTGAGTTGAGTTTACATATTATAATTTTCGTCTTTATTGTTAAGCTTTTTAGACATTTCTTTATTATGTTGTAGTACTAGTAGTAGTAGCTGTTGCTGGCTTTGTAGTGTTTGATGTTGTTGGTTATATCCTTTATGTCTATACATTCTCATACTTGCCAATTGTTTAGAGATTTGGAGCATTTTTAGTATAAATCTGTTGAATTTTTGCATCATTTTGGATAGGAATCTCTTTTCACTTGAATGTTTGAATGTGTAACAGATTTTTCTGTTTTACTGGAAATTTCTTTGAGTGTTTCCTGGAAAGGGACTAAATTAACAAGTCGTGTTAATACAGTGGAAGGAACAAAGCTTTGGAACAAAATATATTTCTGAAACCTGCTTCTTAATTTATATCATCACAACTGTCGTAAATTATATAAATTTAGCAGATAATTTTCAAAAATATATAGCTGGCCGCAACCAGTACAAGGTAAAGGACCCCAAAAAGAGAAAAACACAATTTATCATCCATAGAAGTTTTTTGAAAAATTTCAAGCTCCTTTACGTATATTTAGTGGAATTTTGAAAATGTTCAGAATCATTTATAATTTGCAATTGTATTAGTAAAATACAGTGACGACAATTAGTATCAACACTACAACATCTCTAGATTAAGTCAAATGATAGATTAATGGCAAGAAATTTAACATCCGCACAATACTAAAGGGTGTCCCAGTAAAAATTCACTTTTTAATTTTAAAATAAAAGGGACATACGAGTGATCAGAGGAACTAGCATCGAGTGTGACCACTATCCGATAGCAGCAAAGTTTCGCACAAGTTTAAGTAGAGGGAAAATCGTACGAAACAAGATGCAGGGAAGCTGCAATTACCAGACGTAGCCAGAGTCTATAAAAACTGCCGCAGCAACCGTACTTGGTTTTGAAAATGATGAGTGTCGCATAGTACATGATAAAAAGTACGATGCACGTATGGCAACGCTTCAGTCAATTGCAGCGCAAGCTGCGACTGAGCGGTATAGGGAAAAAAGGAAGTAAACCGTCTATTTAGATGTAAGGAACGGGAGTGGAGAAAGAACGAGAGTGAACAAATTGAGACATACAGAAAGAGAACCAATAATATACCAAAAAGTCAAAACGGGCATGGTTCAGGGCCCCCTTTCTGTAAAGACAAGCACGGAAATCTCATCGTAGATTTGCAGATAATGTTGGGAATATGGAGAGATGACTTATGCGCGTTACTGGCACCTGAGATTTCCAATGACGATGGGACACTCGATTACAATTCGAACTACGATATCGATTGACTTCCTCGCAACCAAAACGTGTAAAGAACAGCTATTGCCCGGTTTAAGAACAACGAAGGCGCAGGAGCCGATTGATTACCTAATGAGCTGTTTCAGGCTGCGATGATGAGCTGATGAGGTGCATGCATTAGCTCATTAGCAAAAATTTGGTTTTGAATTCCCGGCGATTAGAGTCTCATTGGGCTATAGTCCATATTTGAGAACGTTGACCCAAGTCTCTGCAAGCCTTTATCCATATCATGTAAGATTCTATCAAGTATGGACCATCCCAGTGTGGCTTTAGGGCTGGAAAATTGACAAGTGGCCAGATTTTCACTCTACGCCAAATCCTTGGTAAGACCCACGTAAAATAAATCGACACCTATCATCTTTATAGATTATAAGGCGGCATTCGATAGCCCATGTGGGAGAAACTCTACGCAGCAATTTCTGAACGTGGTATTCCTGCAAAACTCATACGCTTTCCAGAATGACCCTGACGAACACCAAATCCGCAGTGAAAGTTGGCAAGGCTCTTACCGAACCTTTCAAAACTAAGCCAGACCTCAGGCAAGGCGACACCCAATCGGGCGATCTCTTTACATGTTAATGGAGATCGTTGTAAGAAAAGCTGCAGTCATGAAGATACCATTGGAAGTAAAATGAGAGAAGTTACTGCGATGTTTTCGAGAATTGAGAAGATGTCAGCAAAAGCGGGTCTGACAATAAATGAGGAGAAGACAAAATTAATGATTTCAACACGCAGATCCTCCACTCATACGCTTGCAAAACACATACGGTTTTGCAGGATGACCTTGATGAACACGAAGTCGGTAAATTAGTGCTAATCTTACCAAACCCTGCGGAATTATGCGAGGCCTCAGACAAGGCCACACCTTATCGTGCGATCTCTTTAAAATCTTAATGGATGCTGATGATGTACATATCATTGGTCGTACAATGAGTAAAGATATTGACGTGTTTTCGAGAATTGAGAAGATCTCAGCAAAGGTGGGTCTGACAGTAAATAAGGCCAAGCCAAAGTTATTGGTTTCAATGAGCAGGCCGTCCACGCGATTAGACCAAAGCGTGAACGTTGATAACCGTTATAATTTCGAGGTTGTGGACGAATTTATATACCTCGGATCTACAGTAAAGAAAATCAACAAACGCCAGCCTTGAGATCAAGCGGAGAATTGTGCTTGCGAACAGATGTTATTTTGGGCTAAGCAAACACTTTAGAGATAAAGCCTTCTCTCTAGTAACAAAAGTCCAGCTATGCCAGACTCTCATACAACCTCTATTGCTTTATGGAGCAGACTCCTGGGAATTATCGCAAGCAGACGAAACTTTCGTAGCAGTCTTTGAGAGAAAAATACTCCGAAAAATTCTAATTAATTGCTCTATAGTGCACAACGGCGAGTATCGGCGACTCATGAACCATGACCTGTCTTAGCTCGATCCTGACATTGAAATAGTTAATCGGATCAGAATAACGTGATTGACCTGGCCATGAGATGAGCTTGTCAGTAGAATAGATGAAGACGAACCTTCACGAAGGGTTTTCGAAACCGAAACCAAGACTCCGCGAGAGGGATCAAGTTGACGAATCCCTGCGTGCACTTGGTATTGTCAGTTGGAGAGATAAGGCAAAATTATAATTTCAGATCTTCAGTTCACGAAAACAATGTTTGCAAGCATGTACATTAGGGTGGGTCAATTTGTATGGAACCAAAAAACTTCACAAAGGGTATAGCATAAACGTAATTTACGGTAAATTCAAAGAAAAAGTTCCCGGGAAACCAAGGTTCTAAAATCAAAATCGAGTCCGCGATTATTTATTTGAAAATTGATATATTAGCGTAAAAAATCGCCCCAAAATCCATACTTTTGAAACTTGATACTCTTCGATTTCGGTGAAATTTCACACATATATTCTACTCGTTGCTGTCGTTACGATGACGTTTATTTTAAGTCGAAACTTCCTACCGTTTATGTTTTATAGCTGTATATAATTGGTCATCTGCAGCATTTTGGAGTAACGTTAGAATAACTTTTGAATGCGATATCAGATTGTAACGATCAAGGTATCACCTGATAGGTTTTCACCTTCTCTTTAGGAATAAAGATACAAATGGTAAATCTAATATCGCATTCAAAATTTCTTCTAATATTAACACAGGCATCTCTTCACAAAAATGCTGCAGATGAC
This sequence comes from Phaonia tiefii, assembly GCA_963931995.1. Taxonomy (NCBI): domain Eukaryota; kingdom Metazoa; phylum Arthropoda; class Insecta; order Diptera; family Muscidae; genus Phaonia; species Phaonia tiefii. Next base: position 38,609,962 of record OZ008371.1, on the reverse strand, counting down.
CAACTTTACACACCTATAAAACATGAACAGTGGTCAGTGTCGACATGAAATAAACGTCCTTGTAAAGGCAGTAATGTGGTGCAATGGTTAGTGCGCGCGGCTCTTGTATATGAGCTCCTGGGTTCGAACCCTGCTCTGACCACCTTAATATTTCTTTCGGCAGCGCTTACCTCGCATAGTGACGGAGACACACACTATCGACTATATAGCCATGAAAAAGCTTCTCAAAATACCGTTCGGAATCGGTGTAAAACTGTAGGTCCCAATCAGTGAGTGAAAACTGGAAAGCGCACAGCTCAGTGATTGTGAGATGTTCTCCCATGTTCCTTCGTGGGTTCGAATGGGAAACCATTTATTTTTTTTAAAGGCAGTAATGACTAGTATGTACTTGTGACATTTCATCGAAATCGACAGGAACAAGTTTCAAAAGAATGGCTTTTGGGTCGATTTTTTACGCTAATATGTACAGAAATTTTCAAGTGAAAAATCGCGGGCTCGATTTTGATTTTAGAACCATGGTTTCTTGGGAGCATTTTCATAAAACTTGCCGTAGATTACATTTCTGTTATACTCTTGGTCGGCAAAAAAAAATTGAAACACCCTAATGTACATGGTTCCTGGAATATGTTGGTGGGGCCGTTTGTTTTCAACGTGTATTTCCTGGGTGTTATTTCCTTGGGGGATATTTCGTGGAGCCAAATTGTCATGGGCTAATTCCATTTTCTGACCGAGATGTATTTTTCAACGCACTTTAAATACGACAAATAGTGCTCGTAAGTGGAAACATTCTATGTATGTGTAAACTTAAAAAGTTTCAAACTTTCCAACGGAGGTTCCAGTTTGCATCTATCAGCGCTAGCATTGCCAGACAGTGAAATCGTTGTTGCTGGTGATTTCAATGTCCATAATTCCTCCTGGTTAACGCATTCGAGCCATACAACTACGGAGGGCCAATACGCTGAGCTCTTCGCCGCTCATAACAACTTAACGCAATTGGTGAATGAACCGACGCACATTCCGTGTGTTCAAGGGCACAACCAAAATTTACTTGACCTCTTCTTAACTTCGCACCCTGAAAAGCACGAAGTTAACACGCTTGCACCTCTGGGTAATTCGGATCACTGTATCATTTCAGCGTCCTTTTCGTATTCAGCTCTTCGTCTCGCTTCAAACACAGTCCCGAAGCGAAAAATTTTTATCTACGAAGAGGCACGTTGGGCAGAGCTCAACAACTTTTATCAGCATTTTAACTGGAAGCTTTGTTTTCTGGACAATGACATAGATGCTGCTGCTGAAATGATCGAGAAGATAATTTTGATTGGTATGAATTCATTCATTCCGACGAAAATTATTTCGGTTAAACCATCGGAAAAAAGTTGGTGTAACCAGACATGCAAGAATGCTGTCAGATCCAAAGAGGACGCGTTCAGAGACTGGCGTTCTAATAAAAACGTTGATACTGAACTGCTACGCAAACAGGCAAGATCCAAGTGTGCCAAAGTACTTCGACGCGAAAAGTTTCTTCACGAACAGCGTATTCGTGCTAAAGTCCTTTCTTTCCCTAGAGGAAGTAAGAACTTTTGGTCATTTGCAAGAAGAATAAAGGATAGTTCTTCCTCTATCCCAACTCTTCTTAAATATGACATAACATTCACTGAACCGGTTGATAAAGCTAACCTCTTGGCTGAAATGTTTGCAAGGAACTCTTCCTTGCCGGATAGCAATCAACCACTCCCCGTGATCAATCACGTATCTTGTTCCATGCCCAAGATATTTTTTCGAACGCGAGGAGTTAAAAAGGTTCTTGCGAATCTCGTCGTAGGTAAATCCCCGGGCCCGGATGGCATATCTGCACTGGTCTTGAGTAGGTGCTCTTCGACACTGGCGTGTCCACTGCGCAATCTTTTCAACCTTGCATACCGTGCCGGAGTCTTCCCTGCGCGTTGGAAGGTTGCTAATGTCCAGCCAATCCCTAAAAAAGGTGATGCAAGTAACCCTGCAAATTACCGCCCAATTGCAATTTGTTCTGCGCTCTCGAAGGTTATGGAGAGCATGGTTAACCACCATCTAGTGAAGTATCTTGAGTCCAATGACCTTCTTAACGATCGGCAGTATGGTTTCCGTAGAATGAGATCTACTGGAGACCTAATGGCGTTCCTTTCGGAACAGTGGAGTCGATCCATCCACCGGCTTGGTGAGAGTAAGGTAGTGGCTCTTGATATTTCCAAGGCCTTTGACAGAGTATGGCACGATGCACTCTTGTCAAAGCTCGCTGCTTTTGGTGTCGGTGATAACTTCACTCGATTTATATCGAGTTTTCTCAGAGATCGCACTATACGAGTTGTTGTAGATGGGGTTTCATCCGACGAGCATAAATTGACTGCAGGTGTTCCACAGGGCTCTCTTCTTTCTCCTTCTCTTTTTCTTATTTTCATTGCCGATCTCCTGGGTCAGACTGTGAATCCAATCTACTCTTTTGCCGATGACAGTAATCTCTGCCATTCTTATTCATTCGATCGTAGGCCAAGTCTTCAAGAGATTGAAGTCAAACGCCGGACGATGAATGAAACACTCGACCGCGATCTGGTATCCATTGTTGAATGGGGTCGAAAGAATAGAGTAGATTTTAATGCGGGTAAGACCCAGTGTTGTTTGTTGTCGCATAAACGTATTGCTGACCCAGGTGTGTCGTCATTGTCTATGGACGGTGTGGATATTGATGAATCAGACGCTCTTGATGTTCTGGGCATGAAAATACAATGCATTCAAGTGTCTAGGCTTTTTAAAGCGGTGCAAGAAATACTTCACTCCCTCTGATCTTCTCAATATCTACACCACCTACATCAGGCCAAAGATGGAGTATAACTCCCATATATGGGCAGGTGCTCCTAGGACTTCTTTGGAGCTTCTCGACCGTGTCCAGAAGAGAGCGACGGTGTTAATAGGGGACAGTAGGGTATCCAACTCTATTGCCTCCCTTGAGCATCGTCGAAATGTGGGTTGCGTGTCACTTTTCAATCGATATTTCCACGGTATGTGTTCCTCGGACATCCGTCAACTTATGCCGGACGTGAGGATATTTAGCCGAAGTACGCGGCTTTCCAGGAACTCTCATCCGTTTTTTATCGAATGGCCGATTGACCGCACTACACACTATAGAGAAAATTCGTTCTTCAGCCGTACAGTCCGTATGTGGAATAAACTTCCGGCTAGTATATTTCCCACCAATTGTGACATACAAACATTCCAGGCAAATGTCAACAGTCACTACTCCCTCTTTCCACCCTCTACTACCTCAATTTTCCTTCGCCAACACAATGCACTGCATTTATAGGGGGCATCCCCTGAGTGTTGGTTTGATAAAAAAAAAAAATGTAAATAGAAACCCTCGTAGCTACGTAGGAAGTGAATGTAGTAGCTGTTGTATCCTGTTGCAGGTATTTGGACTAGATTTTAGATGCGTTTCCTGTGGTCAATACATTTTTAATACGGCCATCTTAAAAATGTATTGACCATAAGAGACGAAGCTAAAATATCGTCCAAATACCTGATATAGGATGCAGCAACTTCAGCTCTGTGATATCCTAAAAAATTTATTTGTTTTCTCCGTCGTCATTATATTTATTTAACTACAAATTAATTGTTTAGAAAACCATTCTAAACAATTTGTTGAATTTATTTTTAAATCAACTTATGCCCTTTCATGGAAATATATTTATAGACAAGTTTTGCTTCAAAACAAATTTTTTCATTTGTAAAATATTTGATTTTTTTTACTTGTGTACAATAAAAATTACAATTTGTCTGACACAATTTTTCAAAAAAAAAAAAAATACAGCAAACAGAATACGAAGTTGTAAATACATTTTAATTCTTACGTTAACAAGTAATAAATCAATATTTTTGTACCAAGTCAGTCAGTCCCTACGCTTCATACTGTCGATCTGCCTAAACTTGTGTTCATATTTCCTCAATTCATTTTATGTTTTTTGCCGCTTTGTGGGGGGTAAAAACTCTAAAGTTAACACAATATTTTGCTTGTAAAACAATCAACAAATATCAAAAGTTTTACTGGTACATTTGCGATCTTGTGTGTTTTTTTGTTGTGTATCTGCTGTGTGTAAACCATCACTTAACAATATTTACAACAATAACAAATCAGGTATATGTAAATGCATAAGAACGAGGGGTGTAGTCGAAGGTAAAGAGAGTGTCATTCGATATTACTATAGATGGAGTTAAAAGTTGTGATGTGGTGTCCTGAAAATCATTTAAGCTTAATTCTTATGGAAGCATTAGAAGTTTGGGTAAACTAATAGACTTCAATATCCTACCCATCTGTGATTGAGAAACTTTCAAATTTTGCTAGGGAAAAATTAACATAATTTATTTACCATTTGATGCAGCTTTTGTTAATCCCTCCTTTAACGTTCATGCTCATAAAAACCATAAAAAGTTAAAATAAAATTCAAAATGCTTTTATCGTGTCTGACTTTTTTTTTTTTTTTGAAACAGAACATGTTAGCAACTCTTTTGCAAACCAATATCTAACCCACACACATACACACGCACTGCAACTTATATACACAACCACAGCTTTCTATACAATCACACGTGTAGAAGTTTTTCGAATTTCGACACACGCAGCCACATAAGTATTCATATAAAGGTAAGTATATAACTGGCCTTATAGAATATGTTCAAGTACTTGTAAGCAAATGTAGTGTATGGAATATCACTCCTATTACATATGTATGAATGCAAGGGTTTTTCAATAAGAGCGCTACAAAAGTTTTTTTTTTAAATAAAGCCAAACCAGTTTTAGATACCAACGAAATTCTTTATTCCTGTGAAAGTACGTTCGATGCCATTATATATGGGACTGGATTTCTTTTGCATGGCCACCACGGGCACGCTTGCAGAAGTCCAGACGCTGAACCCAATTTTCGACAGTTTTCAAGCATAAAGCGGCCGATACTGCTGCAATTTCACGTTCGATATTCGTACGAAGTTCATCAATCGTCGCTGGCTTGTTGGCATAGACTACAGACTTAACGTAGCCCCACAGGAAATAATCTAACGGCGTCAAATTGCACGACCGAGGCGGCCAATCGACTGGGCCATTTCGTGAGATAACACGTTCACCAAACTTGGTTTCCAATAAATTGATTATGGCATTCGCTGTGTCGCTGGTGGCGCCGTCCTGTTGGAACCACATGTCCTCCAAGTCCATATTATCCAATTGGGGCCAAAAATATTCGGTTATCATTGAACGGTAGCGATTCGCATTCACAGTAATGTGCCGGTCTTGATCATCACGGAAGAAGTACGGCCCAATGACGCCGCCGGCCCAATGGCGCCTAATGATGACTCATGGATTACGTGTGGATTGCTGTCTGATCAATAATGCATATATTGCTTATTGACGAAGCCATTCAGTCAGAAATGAGCCTAATCGCTGAAGATGATTTTCCGATGAAAATCCGATGCATTTTTAAGTTGTTGCTCAGCCCAATTCACGAACATACAACACTTATGCTGGTCAAGCGGCTTCAGCTCTTGTGTCAATTTGATCTTGTAAGGATGTAGGCCAAGATGTTTTCGCAAAATTCGCCACAACGACGTCACAGAGATGCCCAACGCTTGAGAACGACATGTGAGAGACACATTTGGGCTTTCTTGAACTGAAGCCTCAGCGGCAGCAATATTCTCGACACTACGGACACTTCTTTGTCGCACTGGCATGGAAACATTTTGTACTGTGCCTGTGAATTCAAATTTTTCCACTAGACGCTCAATTGTTGATCTGGTAGGACGATTATGACGACCATAAATTGGACGTAGCGCTCTTAAAGTTGAGGCCAGTGACTCCAAATTTTCGGTAGTAAATTTTAATAATTTCAACTCGTTGTTGGCTCGTATATCTTTCCATGATGAAATGGCAAACCTTACTGAAGAGAAATGTCAAAAGAGCGGGAAAAAATATGGCGTCGTTTGCTGTCCCTATGGATTTACTTTTGTAGCGTCTCTGTTTAAAAACCCATTATAAGTATATACCCATATATATACAAAATATACCAGTGAGTGAAAACTTCTATATCTCTACTTGTGTGGTACTCATATGTATATAAAGATGCAATGCACATATGTATATATTCATATCCGCTTGTGTGTTTATATAAAAATTTCAGCTACTCTTCACTTCCTTGTTTCTCTCACTCTCACTGGCTCTCAATTTCCATGTCTGAGTATGTGAAATGTTTTACTTACAGCGTATATCCAAATGCACCGGATTACTTTCTCCATCGCCCTCACGATTACTGCCCACACATGTGTAGATGCCACTACGGGCGCGGCTGACATTTTGCAATACTAGACTTTGGTTAGCCACGATAATGCCCTCGGCAATATTATTTTCCAATATGTTGGCCTTTTTTTTGTTGGTCGGTTGATTGGTTATTTGTGGAATAAAAATAAAGGAAAATGTATTAAATTTCATAAAAATATAGAGAGTAGGAAATCTTGTTATGACCCCATAAAATCAATTGAGAGACATGCATACATATGTTTGCTTTCTAATTTTAGCTCTAAAATTTGGTAAATGGGAAGTGCGCTGGGAGAAAAATTTATAGGATGAAGGATAAATATAAGCGCGCAAAATTTGGTGCTTGCGTCTGGAAAATTATGATAAAAAATTAATTTATATCTTTTAGGCAGAAAACTACATTAAGTTCTTTTGCGCCACAATGAGGTATTCAGGAGTTAAACTCTTTATTTGAAGGATTACAAAACAAAATTTAAGGACAACGGTCTGTATGATTAATACAAATTATGATTCCTAGTAGTATCCTACTAACTTATACGTATTCTGAATTCTTTATAAATTATACGCATGGTGATCTATTATTATCAGAAAAACAGTTTCTCCTCACAAAACCTTTACGTACTTTTATTGACTATTTTACAACCTCATGAGGTCAGATGTCTTACACATAATAATTAAACAAACAAATTAACGAAATTTCAACATATTCCTCCAACTGGCTTCATCCTTCGCCTTTTCTCGCGAGTTGGTAACACCAAGGATACGGAGCGATTCTTTTGCTCGGTCTTTTCACCGGAGCCTTGGTCGTCCTCTTTTCCTGCTTCCATCGGGTACACTATCGAAAACTTTCCACGCTGGTTCATCTTCAACCATTCTGATGACATGGCCTAGCCACCGCAACAGGCATAATTTGATTCGCCTAGCAATATCCACGTCAGAATACAGATTATTAAGCTCTTGGTTCCAGCTACATCGGTACTCGCCATTTTCCCCAAGAGGACCATATTTTTTAAGGAGAATTTCCCTCTCGAAAACTTCCAGGTGTTTTTCATCCGCTTGTGATATGACCCAAGTTTCGGAGCCATATGTCAAGACAGGTAAAATTAGAGTCTACTTAGCTGGACTTTTGTCCGTCGAAAGAGGGCTTTGTTGTTAAACTGCTTGCTGAGTTCAAAATCGCATCTATTTGCAAGCAGAATTCGCCAATTTATCTCCAAGCTGTCGTTGGTGTCCTTGTTTACGGCGGGTCCAAGGTAGACAAATTCACCTACCACTTCACAGTTAAATCGGTTGTCGACGTTCAAGTACGGACCAAGTCAGGAGGTTTTTCGAGTCATTGCCACCAACAATTTTGTCTTGCCGTCATTAACAGCAAGACCCACCTTCGCTGATTCTCTTTCGATTCTTGAAAATGCTGCAGTAACCTCTCGCAAATTTTGCCGAATGATGTCTATGTTGTTAGCATACACCATCAGCTTGGCTTTTCGTGCTGATGGTCTTGTTCGTGCTTACTGCAGCTTTTGTCATCCTTATCTCCATTAAGATGTTGATGAGATTGCGCGAAATTTTGTCGCCTTTTCTCAGTCCTTGCTTGGTACAGAATGTTCGATGAGGTCTATCCCCACCCTCACTGCCGTTTTGGTGTTGGTCAGCGGCATTCTACAGAGGTAGATACATTTATTCGGAATCCCAAGTTCCGAAATAGCTTCGTACAGTTCTCAAAGAAAAAGGTGTTATGTATCGATTAAGTTCTCGTGGGTCTTTTCGGAATTTGGCGTAGCGTGAATATGTGGTCAGTCGTGGAGTTACCTGGTCTAAAACCACACTGATGAGGACCAATCCGTTTTCCTAAAATTGGCTTTAGTCTTTCACATAATACGCTCGACAAGATCTTCTACGAGATGAATAAAATACTAATTCCGCGGGATTTGGAACATATACACAAAACCGAAGAAGGATCACGGATCACCCATTTTGAATACAGGACATAAAAGCCTGAGACTCCAATCGCCAGGAACAAATTTCCTGAAGCATATACCACATATAAGTTGATGCATGTTGGCTACCAGACCGTCGCCACGTCCCTTAAAACGTTCAGAGGGTAGCACATCCACACCAGCCGCTTTATTATTATTAAGCAGGGAGATCGCCGGTCTAAGCGTGCCTTGATTGGGGGGTTAACAATCTGCACTATCTTCCACTATCATTACCTCCTGATCTTCAGTGGAAGAATCTGAGTGGAGTAGTGCTGAAAAGTCACCATATCACCATTCACGTCCGTGTATTATTCTGCCCGTTATTCGGTCTTCTCAACCAATGGAAAAATTTTTGGGATTCATTGTTTTTCCTGCGCATTTCGGTCTTTTCACTCTTCCTCTGCTCCCACTGCCGAAATAGTTGGATTTCCTCCCTTTCTCCGCCTAATTAGTTGGCGTTTCTCCCTTCTCAGCCTCTTTTACCGCTCACTCGCAACACGCGTAGTAACAGACTGTTTGATATGTGCAGCATCTTTTTCATCAGTTGCAATGCTACATTCTTCGTCATACAATGGCTTATCCTTCTGCGGTTTTTGATAGCCAAGTTCAGTCCTTGCAGCAGTTTCCAAAGAATGGGAGATGTGTTTCCACTGCGCATCTGAGTCCTCGGTGGTACATTCTGCGGTAGCAGGAGAGAGAGCTTCTGTTGATAGGACGTTGATATCTATGGTATTTGTAGCTTGACAATATCTAGCTTTTCCTGTGTTCGGCTTTGTACGTTTTTCGCCCTGCCCGGTATTTTGCGAACTTTCGCAACCACCAGGTAATGATCCGTGTCGATATTGGCACCTCGGCACATACGTTTATCCATTAGATTAGAAGAGTTCGAGCCATCTATTACCAACTGATCAAATAGAGTTTTCGTCCTCTGATCAGGAGATATGCAGGTCGTCGTATGTATGTATCGTCGGAAACTGTTAAATCTAAAACGGTCACTGACTGCGAAGAGGTGACCAATGATTATTCCGTGCATTGTAGAATATGGGTTCCGGGACACAGTGGAGTTATGGGAATTTTCACACGATGAGGCTGGTGTGCGGTACACCTTTCAGGTGACGAAGGCTGAGTTTAGCCAATCGGCTTACTGAGCAGTCGGCTTACACACTTTTCAGGCGACGAAGGCTGAGTTTAGCCAATCTCTGTGGAATCTGAAAACAGTGGGCAAAATGAGATGGATCCTATGGCGAGAACCCAATGGGTTGAAAACAAAAGGCTTTCTGAAATTGGGAAATTCTTAAATGAGCAAGACGATGGGAGCCTTAACGGGACACTCGGGCTTACGAGTCCACTTATACCACATTGGACAAGTAGCAAATAGGGTGTACATAGTGTGTAGTTAGAACTGTGAGACGGTGGAACATTTACTGTGCCAATAACCGGCTTTCACGCATGCCAGATCCAGATACATCTTGGATTATACAATACTGGTCATAGCCAATCTTATGGGAATAGACTGGAATTTTTTGAGGAACTTCGTGCATTGCTAGGAATTCCTATGCCGGTATAATGACTTAATAGGGCAAGCTGAGAGCGAACAGTGGGTTGAATCCAAGGCTTAAGTGTATGTCTATGGGCATGGGTTGGATTCAGAGGGTCACTTCTCTATCGTAGCCGTAAATTACTTATCCAACTAACTACCTTTTGAGAGCTTTTGCAGTTTAGTTTTCTGTAGAAAACTTCTCTTCCAAATTAAATTCTTATGGTTCTCCAATTTTATTTCCATGAAGCCATTCCTAACATTATGGGAAATCTTTAAAAACATTTATACCTTATTTTCTTGTTTTCGTTGTTTTGTCTATTTGCACTTCATTTGCCCCTAATCGATGGCTTTAATTTTAATTGCGAAATAATTCTTATTTTGTTTCACTTTGTTCTAAGAATTTAGCCCATTAGCAATGAGGATTCATTTTTTATTTTTATATTTTAGGGAATGTTGTGTTTCCCTTCGTCAGCAGAAAATGAGGAAAGACATTAGCAAAACATTTTAAAGATAGATTATCGAATTTTCTCGTTTTTATTGTTGTTGGCAACAAAATTTTCACTCTCTCTCCTTTTCCCCCTTTTCCGGGAAGACATTGAAGTTTGATGAAAATTTTTAGATGAACATTTTAAATATTTGAAAGAAAAGCAACGCTGTATAACAAATTCGAGTTCTATAACTTTTCAAATATTTTGCAAAACATTTAACTTTTTGTTATTTTGTCGAAGAAAAACACAGTAAATTTCAGGGATTGCCAAAAGGGTGCTACTGGTGGGGTTGAAAGAAAATTTTGTTGATTTCGCAGGCAGACTACAAAGGTAACAAACCTTCATTGATTTGAAGTGATGCTTGTAAAGTATATAACACTGTGATAGTCGAAAAAATGAACTTCGATGAATCCTTTTCGAACTATTTGGGGGGGAGTCCCCTGAGTGCGAAAGTACATTTGGAAGTGTCAGATTGGCTCCAGTTTTTGAGAAATCGGTATATATGGATATAGCTAAGTCTGCGCTATTTAAACAAATTTTACCGGCCATAGGCCGAAAAGTGATTAAAAAGCTTATTAAAATAGAAAAAACAAATGTTTGCGCTCGGTCCAACTTCTTGAGATTTGGGCCTTTTAAGCTTGAGTATATAATTGACCATATCTCACACATTTATGGTCCGATCTAGTTCCGGTGAATATCATTACAAAAACCATTAAAAACTCTTTAAATCTGCATATAAATATATTACATTTTATTAACCCATTGGGGACAAATTTAAAAAATACGATTTTTTAACCTCACTGGTTTGCTTAAAATCTGATTTTCTCAAAAAACAGCCCTTGTAAACCTATTGTCTACCTAGACTCAGGTTGTAGGCAACACTTCAGGCTTTGTTTTAAGGTGTGCCACTTCGCATTAACCCTTCTAAGACCGGCGATATTTATATTCAAAGTTTGAAATACAAGACAAAATGAAAGTTTTTTTTTACTTTTTTCCAAAATTTTATTTATTTTCCTAGCATAGGCCTCAAGTTAAGCTTCAAAATCAAAATATTGGATTTTATATATATTTTTTTCCTTTTTTTTTTGAGTTAATTAATTATAATTAATCAACTTTAATAAAATATCTTTGTATTTTTCTAGTGTTTCAAATTTTTTAACATAAATATCTTCGGTCTTACAAGGGCTAATGCGAAGTATTATACCTAAAAACAAAGCCTGTAGTGTTGCCTATAACCTGAGTCTAGGTAGAAAATAGGTTTAATAGGGCTGTGTTTTGAGAAAATCAGATTTTTAGCAAAAAAGTGAGGTTAAAAAATCGTATTTTTTAAATTAGTCCCCAATGGGAATGCATTTGTCTCAAATGCAGATTTAAAGAGTTTTTAATGGTCTTTGTAACGATATTCACCGGAACCAGATCGGACCATAAATGTGTGAGACATGGCCAATTATATACTCAAGCTATAAAGGCCCATATCTCAAGAAGTTGGACCGAGCGCAAACATTTGTTCTTTCTATTTTAATAAGCTTTTTAAGCCCTTTTAGGCCAAAAAAAAAATTGGCCTATGGCCGGTAAAATTTGATTAAATAGCGCAGACTTAGCTATATCCATATATACCGATTTCTCAAAAACTGGAGCCAATCTGACACTTCCAAATGCACTTTCGGACTCAGGGGACTCCCCCCTAATAGTTCGAAAAGGAGTCATCAAAGTTAATTTTTTTCGGGTCAAAAACTATCACAGTGTAATTGCTCACCGATGTGTTAGTGATTTAATCTTAATGTCCTGTTAATGCCTTGACTTAAATTGGAAATTCGGTTTAATATTTCACACTGCGACCTTGGGAATTGTACCAGTCAACCCATGGCAAAATTATGATACATAGTTTATAGCAATATTTTGTTACTTGTTATTTCCCTAAGGGACCACAGTATGTATGATTGATATTAATTATTAAAAACATTTTTTTAATAAGATATTTGGTCTTAAAATGTGAACTTCCTTTAAGTAAATTCTGGTATTTAAAATCCATCACTTTATATATGGTTCTACTTTTCAAGTGCATATTCATTGCTAAACAAAGTTATCGATTAACTTTATATACAAAGCGAGTCTAAAATCATGGCCAGAAAAGGAATTTTAATCTCCAAAAAAAGAAGCACAAATATTTGATATTTTCTGGAAGCGTTTCGCATAACATGTTTCAAGAAATACGAAAATAAGAAAAATGTCCATACTTTGTAGCCTTGAGCAGGATTTTTGACAATACGAAGTGGTTTTGATGGATTTCAATTTTAGGCCGTATTCTCCCACCAAAAGTTTCAACAACTGTTCAGGCGAAATTCGCAATGATGCGGATTTTTTCCCTTTTTATTTTTGGTTTCAATAGAAGAGGAGGGTGATGTTGATGCTGATGTTAATGACGATGATAAGGATAAGGACAAGCATGTTGATGTTGATGATAAGGATAAGAATGTAAATGAAAAGTTAATGTTCAGTGTTTGCCTGGTGGGGTTTGAGTGTGACATGGAAGTAATGAATAATTTGTAAAAATTCTTTTTTTTCTCTTCATAAAATGATTTTTTTTACTCTTAAGATTCTAATTTACTTACGTTGTGACGCCAACTGACTCTGCTAACCCATGGATTTGATTTAATGTTACATTCAAAAAATACATCGATACCCTCGCGTAATGTTGAGTTCATGGAATTTGTGCCCAATTCTAGACTAACAACTGGGATGTCTGAAAGGAAGAGATATATTTGGATATATTAGAATAAATTTAATGTATATTTAAATATTGTAAAAAGTCTGAAAAACAACAAAGTGTTTAAAGTACATTATAATTTAGATGTTCAAATATCAAGGTTGGATGATAAATATATAGTGCCGCTGCACGAATTAAACAAATTGTGATATATAGGGAGTCTCAGTAAGATTGCACTTTATAAATTTAGTATATTTTTTTGCGCAAGTGGCAACTCTGAAATTTGCCAGCTGCCGCCACACATTTATATTCGGATTTATTCCGATTTAGCGCTTTACGAAAGATCAACGCTTTATAATCGTGAAAACTAATTACAAAATTTTGCCAAATTATGAGGTTGAATTTTATGTTTTGGGATTAGAGAACTAAAACGAATATTAATCATCGGAAATCACTTTATTGTTTTTCAAAATATTCCCCATGTAGATTTATACACTTTTGCATGCGTTCGAACCAATAGTCGAGTTTTACGTACGGGAATAAAAAGAAGCCATTCGGTGCCAAGTCAGGACTATACGGCGGATGACCCATCAAATCGATGTTTTGGGTGCTCAAAAATGCAGTTGTTTCAGCCGATGTATGAGAGCTCGAATTGTCGTGGTGAAGAGTGATCCGTCTTCGGCGGTTGGTTTTCCTGATTTCTTGGATGTGTACCACTCAGAATTCACCGTTCTGCGTTGTTCTAGTGGTACGGTTGCGACATGTCCGGTTTTTCCGAAAAAGCAGGCGACCATTTGCTTCGGAATGCGGATTTTTTCCCTTTTTATTTTTGGTTTCAATAGAAGAGGAGGGTGATGTTGATGCTGATGTTAATGACGATGATAAGGATAAGGACAAGCATGTTGATGTTGATGATAAGGATAAGAATGTAAATGAAAAGTTAATGTTGCGACATGTCCGGTTTTGCCGAAAAAGCAGGCGACCATTTGCTTGGCAAGGCTTCGGGTGCGAACAACTTTTGTTGGATTTGGCTCATCTTGAAACACTCATATAGTTGACTGCCGTTTACCTTCGGGCTCATGCGCGTAAATCCAGGATTCATCACCCGTCACGCTGTCATAGATGTGTTTCGAGGCACCGCGATCGTATTTTTGGAGCATTTCTTTCGACCAATCGACACGAGCCTTTTTTTGACCGATTGACAAATTCTGTGGGATCCAAAGCGAACAAATTTTTTTGACAGTCAAATGTTTATGCAATATTGAATGTATGCTGGTCCCACTAATGCCTAAGATTGTCTCAATCTCACTATAGGTCACTTGACGATCTTGCAAACTCAGTTCGCACACAGCATCAATGGTTTTCGGAACAACAGCTGATTTTGGACGACCTTCACGTAATTCGTCTTGGAGTAAACTAAGACCATGATTGAATTCAACATTCCATCGATAAACACTATTCGTTGATAGAGCTTCATCGCCAAAAATTGAACTTAGTTCATCCATGCACTGTTACTGAGTTAATCCACATCGAAAGTTGAAAAAAATAATCGCACGAAAATGTTCACGATTTAATTCCATTTTTGGGCCGAGATGAATATTTAAGTTACTCTAAACAACACAAATAGCGCTCCTATGTCAAAACGTTCTGAGTACGCATAACTTCAAAAATGGCCAGCTTTACGATAGAGCTGTCAGTTGCGAGATTGCAACACTAGGGTTGCCAAATCCCGAAACATAAAATTCAACCTCGTATGCTGATACCGCTCGCAATCTTCGAAGAATTTTCAGTCGAGAAAGTGCACCTAACGTGTCAACCTTTCGAAAAGTGCCCAAAATATTTGAAGAAGCTGGGCCGGTTATGGACAGTAGGACTCGTGTGCGTCAGCGTACAGTTCTGTCTCTTGAAAACATTGCTGTTGTAAACGAGAGTGTCCCAGAAACCCCGAAAACATCAATTCAGCATCATTCTCAACAACCTCAATTTTCACGGCGCACTACGCAGCGCCGTTTGACTGCGCATGACCTCAAATCAGCAGACCATGAAAAGCATCAGAAATTCTTTCAATGTGTAATGGACCAAAGTGTAGTCATTGGCAATATTTCAAAAAAAAATCATAATCCCTGATGAACCTCATTTCCAGCTGAATGGCTTCGTGACTACAGAAAATTGTTGAATTTGGGGCTCAGAAATTCCTCATGCAATCCATGAGAAACAAATGCACCCATAACAAGCAACTGTCTGGTGCGGTTTTGGGTCGGGCCGCGTGATTGTGCCTCACTTTTTTGAAGATGGGGACTGTGAATGGCATTCGTTACAGAAACATGGTAACGGAGTTTTTGTGACCCCAACAAGACGGCATGGATCTCGACGGCAAGTGGTTTCAGCAGGGCAGCGCCACCCGGCACACCGTGCATAAAACCATCGATTTATGGCAGCAACGATTTGCCAACTGCCCACCGATTTGGAAATCTTGAGGTTATGCGAATAAACTAGAAATAAATTGTGAGCTCATATCAGAGATCCAACGCGTCATCGGTGAGATACAGCCACATCTCTATGAAAAAGTTATGGAAAGGATTAGTGGCCGGTCGTCTGAGCCGTGGCGGCCATTAGTCGGATATTTTCTTTCATACTTACTGGGAACTAGTCTTCTTTATAATCCAGTAAAAAAATAACAACTATCTCAAAAGCTACGTGTTTTAATTTTAAAATTAAAAAGTACAGTCTTACTGAGACACACTTTACATTTGATATAAAAATAGCCGCAACCTAACTACAAATGTTGCATATCTCAAGACTTTTAGATTTAAAATTGTATGCTTAAAAACAATAGCCAAGGACCATTTGTAGCCACTGTAAAAGCTGGCCAGATTTTCGTGTTTCCTTCGTCAACAAAATTCCGTATGAATACGTCTAAAATTGGAATTTGTGATATGTTTTTTAACTTATCAAAATGTGGTTCTTAACTCTTCCGAAAATTTGGAAACTTGGAATTATGAATCACTTACAACACTGTACAATATATGAAGTTTGTGATTTTAATATTCGGCCTTAATCGTTAAAACTGTTATACTTTTCTAGGCTTTAAAGCGAGCCCGCATTCATAGCAATCATTTTTTAAAACATTTGGAGACATTTATTTTTTTTTAGTACCTAGTGTACACAACAATCATTTAAGTTTGTTAATCACTCATACGCACCGTAGTCCCTTTTAGGTACCAACAGGTGCAACTGTACTTTTAATTTTTGGCGTAGAATACATCTTACCTTACGGTATAGGAAGTCATGTCAGATTGTTAATGTTGTAATCTCTATTTCACTGATTACGAGAAAACGGCGAGATAACTTTTTTTAAAAATTTTTTTATAGGTAAATGAAGATGTTATCTTTCGTTTGATATACATTTCATATTGGTTGATATCTTCCTAATATTTAAATTTCTCAAATGAAACTAGTTTAAACACATACACTCAAACATACGTATGTGTGCTGTTTGGTTGAGTGTTTGAGTTTGTAGCGTGAACACAAACTATGGTGCTGTTTCAGTGTGGACACAAACCTTCGGCTGTTGTTTTGATTGATGAAATATTGAAATTTCGTATATTTACTTATGTATTTAAGTGAAACAAAATGTTAAATGTGAATTTGAATTTAGCATGGATATATAATTATAAAAAATATATGAAAAAATTAATTCATACATTTTTATGTTAAATTAGAAATAAATAAGCTTTATTTAAATTTATTTTATTTAATTTTAAGCTTATGTATATTATCAAAAGTAACTATCAAATAAATAAATTCATTTGCTTATGTTATTTATCATTTATTGTTATATATGTTTTCTGTCTTATCGGATGGCGTATTCTTGCTATTAATGAGGGCAGAAAGAAAATAAACTTAATGGCCGTGTCTCTGACACAGCCTGCAAGGACAGTCCGTGGCCGAAGGCCTCGGACAACTGTCTGCTGTTTTTTTTAAACTATTTTACAACCTCATGAGGTCAGATGTCGTACGCATATTAATTAAACAAACAAATAAAAGAAATTTCAACATATTCTTAAAACTGGTTCGATCCTTCGCATTTTCTCGCCAGTTGGTAACACCAAGGATACGGAGGGATTCTTCCACCTGGTCTTTCCAGCGGAGTCTTGGCCGTCCTCTTTTCCTGGTTCCATCGGGAACGTTATTTTCCTCCATTCGGATAACATCGGCTAGCCAACCCAATTGGGATAATTTGAGAGTAAAATGAGAGTCTGATATAGCTGGACTTTGGTCCGTCGATATAGGGGTTTGTACTTAAACTACTTGTTGAGCCCAAAATAGCATCTTTTTACAAGCACAATTCTTCTATTTTCTCCCGGCAGACGTTGATGTCCTTGCTCACGGCGCATTCAAGGTGGACAAAATAATCTACAACTTTAAAATTAAATCGGTTGTCGACGTTCAAGCGCAGACCAAGTCGAGAGGTTTCTCTAGGCGTGGACACCAGCAATTTTATCCAGCCCTCATTAATAGCAAGACCCACCTTCGCTGATTATTTTTCGATTCTTGAAAATACTGCAGTAACCTCTCGCTAATTTCGCCCAATGATGTCTATATTGTCAGTATATTACCTGGGGGCTTACTGCGTAATTCGATTCGAAAACTAAAAGCATTCGAAGAGAATTTTCGAAAGGAAAATAAAATTGTACCGTCTAACAATTTCGGATAGCTTACAGCGTTGTACAAGTGTTTTTGGGGGGGTATAATCAACCTTGACAGCAAACTAACATGGCAGCACTTGTCTTTAAATGTCAAATATGACAAAAAAAAATACAACAACAAAGAAGAACAGTAGAAAATGTTTGTTTGTTAAAGAAATATTTTAAAATAATCATAAAATGGATTGTGTGTCGCTGTGGATCGATGAAAATAATGAAAACACTGTTTCGGAAAGAGTCCAACGTAAATTAATACGAGATAATTCCAATATAATGTATCTAAATGATAAAAGGTAAGAAGTAAAAAACCAAAAATATCCTATATTCATTACTACATACTATGTAAAGATTGTTCGTTTAGTTTCATCAAAAATTTTAGGCTTAGCAAAGATGCTTTTATGCATGTGTTCAGCTCCATTAAAGACCATTCAAATCCTTCTTAAAGATCTACTGTCATTCCTCCTTTGTTGAAATTTGCCGCCACTTTAAAATTGTTGACACAAGGAGGTTATCAACACCAAATAGGGCAAGATCGTCACTTGGAAATTTCCCAACAAGCTGTTTCCAGTAGTTTCGGAGAAGTATGCAAAGTGATCGAGAAAATTCTATGTCCGAAATTGATAGTTTTCCAACTGACACAAGAAGAAAAGAGAGAAGCCAAAATACATTTTTATAACAAGTGTGGAATTCCCGGCGTGATTGGTGCAGTAGATGGTACTCACATTCAACTCATGAGACCAACAATCAACGAACATTTATACTTAGGTAGGAAAGTGAAGCACAGTATTAATGCTGTGGCGGTAAGTTGTAAGAAACATTTTGTTTTTAAATAAATACTAAAAAAATATTTTAGATATGTGATCATAAAATGCGCATAAGAGCTGTTAACGGACGTTTTGGAGGAGCTAACCATGATTCCCATGTATGGAATTTATCAAGCGAAAGGGAATACTTGAAACAAGCATTTAAAAATGTAGATGCCGCAACTAGAATTCTTGGTATGTTTCATGCTCCTCTTTTGTTTGAAATCATATTAACGGAAATATATTTTTTTGTTTTAGGTGACTCTGGGTACCCCCTGGAGCCGTGGATTTTAACGCCTTATAGAAATGTTGCCGAAAATTCATCCGAGGCATTTTTTAATGACCAACACTCAAAAGCAAGATCTATTATTGAAAGAACTTTTGGAATTTTGAAGGCAAGATTTCGTTGCTTGTTGGCAGCGAGGGAACTGCATTACACTCCAAGGAAAGCTGCACAGATTCTCAATGTATGTTGCGCATTACACAATATATGCACTGATTTTAAAGTTACGAATCCTAATGTTGAAAATGAGTACAATGAACCCTCCCCCACATTTAACAGCAATGTTACCGAAGAAAATATAAATTTCACAATATTGCGAAAAATATAAGAAATGAAATAAAAAATCATTTCCATCAAAACCAATAAAATAATATATTTTATAAAAACTAAAAAAAAATTCATTTAAAAAACAAATAAAAACTAAAAACTAAATAAAATCCATTAAAAAAGCAAACAAGTAAAAAATATTTTACAGATACAACATACATACTAAAGTAGTAGTAAGCATAAGGTTAGTTCATAATTGCATGTTTCGCCGACTCTAATTCAAATATTTGTTTTTTTTTTAACACCAGATGCGCCATTTTCCTTTTACTTTTCTCTAGTTCCATTTTTTTCTTCAACTCGAACTTTTCTTTTGCAAGTTTTAACTTGCGTTCCAGTAAATCGCAGTTTCGCTTTTGATGTTTCTTAACGTCTGCGATGTTATTATTAATTTCCTTCAGAATAGTATTAAATTTTTTTTTGATTCTGATCAATTGCAGTCAGTATTTTTAACGAATTTTCTTGGAAAGCTATTTGGTTCTCAACTTGCTTATGGAGGAGGACGTCGTTCTTTGTACCATCTTGTTTGCGTCGGGATCTGTGCGGAGTATAAGTATTTAACTCTTCGTAGCTTGGTTCTGGTGGCTGCAAAAGTTCATCATTAAGAATTATAATGTTGCTTTGTTCTACATTTTCAACACCAGTGACAATAGCACTTGTAGGCGATTCACTACTTATATTTCGAGATCCAAAGTCACTTGTTCCACTCATTCCGCTGACAGCTACATTAATGGACAGTAGGTCGGACACTTTCTGTTCTTGAACGACATTTTTCGGACCTCCGCCGGTTCCAGAAATACTATTCTTGTTGCGGCGGCATTTCACTTTCACATGGTTCCTGTAATCTGCCCACACTTTCTTCCATCCATTTATATCTCGTGAGGGAACGCATGCAGCATTAAGGTCTTCTGATAACATTTACCAAAAATGCTTCGACTTGCTTTTTGCCTCTGGAGAATTTATATGTCCTTTTGCCAATTCTGCATGTTGCTCCATAAATTCTACCATTATCTCAAACTGTTTTGGCTTGGTATGGCTATTTTTCCTAGGAACGTTCCTTAATATAGCAGCGAAAATCCGTATTATAAAAATTTTATAATTTTAAATAAAAAAAACTTACATTTTTACTTTTTCTTCTTTGTCACTTGCAAAATACCTTTCGAATAAAATTTTAACAATTTGCCGTTTTTGACAGCCATTTTCGTTTTACACAGTTGTATTTTTAAGGAGCATTTTTTAAATACGAAAGGGGTAAAAAATTTTCCGTACTTTCGGTTTAATATTTTCGAAAATCGTACTATGCAATACAATTTCTTCGAATTCGTAAATATTTCTATTCGAATCGAATTACGCAGTAAGCCCCCGGTTCTAAAACCACACACTGATAGCGTCCAATCAGGTTGTCAACAATTGGATTTAGTCTTTCACATAATACGCTCGACAAGACCATATACGCGATGTATAAAATACTAATACCGTGAGAGTTGGAACATACACACGGATCGCCTCTATTTGAATACGGGATATAATACACTGAGACTCAAATCATCAGGCGTATATTAACTCAACCATATATCGCATATAAGTGGATGCATGTGGGCTAGCAGTTCTTCGCCACCTGACTTAAAATGTTCAGAGGGTAGCCCAGCTGTACCAGCGGCTTTATAATCCTTAAGCCGGGAGATTGCCGTTCTTATACCGCCTTGGTTGGTGGAGGGGGTACAATCTACACTGTCTTCCTACAATCGTTACCTCGTGATCTTCAGTAGAAGAATCTGAGTGGAGTAGTGCTGAAAAGTGGTATCGCCACATTTTAAGTACACTCTGCTTATTAGTCACTATATCCCCATTCTCGTCCTTGCGGAAGGGAAACCCATTATTTGATCTTCTTACCCTTCGGAAAAATTTTTGGGATTCATTGTTTAGCCTGCACATTTCGGTCTTTTCACTCTGTCTCTGCACCTACTACCATTTTTTCTCCTAAATAGATGGGTTTCCTCCCTTCTCAGCCTCTTATGGCGCTCACTCGCAGCACGCGTTGTAACTGACTGTTTCGTTGCCATACGTGCAGCGTCTTTTGCATCACTTGCAATGCGACATTCTTCTTCGGAGCATGGCTTATCTTTGTGATAGCTAAGTTCAGTCCTTGTAGCGGTTTCCAAAGAATGGGATATGTGGTTCCACTACGCGTCTTGCACCTCAGGAGGCAGTTTATTTTGTCCTAGCAGGAGAGTTAGCAGGTGTACCTGTATTCCCAATTTAAAAAGAGCCTATATGATTTATATATAAATATATCGTACCTAGTGTTGTCCATGTTGAAAACTCAAGCTCGGAGTCAGAGTTTTTCAATTTATTTATTCATAATGTTGATCCCCATCGAAGGATAATCTTGAGGAACGAATAAACCACTATTTCAAATTAGAAATGATTAAGAAAAAGATTATTATGCTACTCCTTCAGTAACACAATAGACGGTGAACAATAAGAAGAATAATATTTCTCTTAACCTTTTTTATTTTGTTTGGGGTCATTTATGCATTCCCGAAGATCGTTATTATGAAAGAGATGAAAATAAAACTAATCTCTACCTTGCGTTTTGAACGTTTGACTGACACGCCCAAAATGGTATGCAGCAAATAACATTCTTGTCATTTAAATTGATGGTTCAGAAATAAAAAAAAAATGGTTTCCCATTACATCCCATGAAGGAATCGGGGAGAGCTTCTCACAACCAGTGAGCTGTGCGCTTTCTAGTTTTATACTCACTGCTTGGGACCTACAGTTTTTCATTCGACGTCCTTATTGAATGGTATGCACCGCCATGTTTAACAGGTCACCTGGAAAGTTATTTGTTGTGTTACTGTGAAAAAAGTAACAAAAGCGGATGGTGGGAGGATCACTAGACCTATATTTGTGGGAAAATCTTTGACTTCAATATGGCAGAATCCACTTAGGCATCGTCGGGGAATATGGACACAAAGTTCGGGTTGATGTCAGGTGCTGAGTTCTTAGAATCAAAAGAGTACGTCGCCGGAATCACACTAGGTCTGGATAAAATAATTGCAATTGCGATTGCCCTTGGTAGTAAACTAGATCCTTTTAAGCGGAGATAAAACAACCCTATATTTGTTAAGTGAAGTGATTATGATACAATAAATGCTTGACAGAGCACCTAAGGGAGGTTCAGGTAAAATAACTTGATTTCATTTCCAAATAAATCGCATATTTTTTAATCGAGTGGTTGCAAAGACGATCAAGAATTAGACGATCAGAAGATGTGCGCAATTTGGTAAGCCTCGCAAAAGGGAACAAAAAAGTGGTAAAAATTTGCTGAATTCACCGTCAAGGTAGTGGATGGATTGGGAGAATCGTGTCCAAAGAAGACGAAGACGGATTCATCTGCAAGCAAGGTCATGGCGTCTGTTTTTTGCGATGCGCATGGGACAATTTTTATTGGTTATCGTTAGAAAGGAAAATCCCATCAACGGCGAATATTAAGTTAATTTGTTGCAGCGCTTAACTGCAGTTCGCATTTAGCGAAAAAGAAAGTGCTGTCTCATCAGTATAATGCTCCAGTTCACACATCCCCTGTAGCGATGTCCAAAATTAATTAATTAAAATAATTAAGTTGTTTCATCACGCACCTTGTTTGCCAGATTTAGCTCCCAGGGAGTATTTTCTATTTCCAAACTTAAAACAATGACTCGGTAGTAAAAAACAATGAAGTGGTGGAGTCTGCTGCTGATGGCTGTTTCAAGGATTTTGACAGTTTTTATTCTAAACAAGGTATCGAAGCTGTTGAATATTGCTGGAAGAAGTGTATCGAGCTAAAAGGAGAGTATTCTGAAAATCAAAGAAATGTATTCCCAACTTTTTTGTGTCTTCTTTGCTAGGTCAGCTAGTTTGGGTACCGTCCCCTAGCTCAAGTGGCTCAGATCACAGGACCTACCTCTTTTCATGAAATTATCGATGACAGCTTGCCAATAACGAGGCTCTATGTCACTGATGACGCGTTGGAATTCCAGAATTTTTTGTGGTTTTTCCGCTTAGTTCAGGGATATCTCAAACTCCCAAGTAATCAAATAGCACGGCATTAAACCGCTAGATATTGGTGGCCAGTTGACATCAGAATTTTGATTCGGCGTGGAAATTGCTGTTCAAATTAAATGACTATGTCATGTAGGTCCCAATCAGTGTATTCCAAAAACTATAAGCGGACAGTTAACTGGTTGTAACAATCTTATGGGATATAATGGAAATTAATTTCTTTCATGCGCTGTCAGGTAGACAGCGTCGCACAGTGGTCAGAATCGATCCCCAACGGCCAAATTTCAATATCTTTTGACCTAGAAAACATTGGCAAATTCTGTAAAACTCCGTCTGCATGCAAGGAGTCAAGGATTATGGCGATATATGGCAATGGCAAAGTGGGGTACATTTCAGAATATTTCATAGAATTGATTATTTTTAGTTTTTTTGATTTCCAAGAGAAAACAATTTGGCAGCACTAGATGGGTAATTGGACCTACAATTAGGAATTCTACCAGGTGGGATAAAACGCTTCGCAGATTGAGTATGGTGTCCCTAAGGATCATCTCACCCTGTCTGATGCAAGAGATTAGTTTCAAATGACGAAGGGATTCATCAATAACGTTAGCAAAGCCAGGCCAGTTCGTTTTGTTGCAGTTGACGAACGTGCGATTATCAGACTCCACAAAGTCGCTAGGCTGCTTTATAGTGATCAAGATAAGAAAATGATCACTGTTGAAGGCTACATGGATCTGCCAGGTGGTATTGGCCAGCAGCGTCGCATTGATGATAGAGATGTGAGGAGAGCTTTAACAATTAGCCGTTGTTCTTGTAGAGAAGACCTCATTGATCGTTGTGAAATCGGAGTCGTCTATGTGGTTTGCAGTAATAATGTCACTTGGGTCTGAGGCAAACTGGGAGAACCACATCTCATGATGAGCACTGAAATCGCCCAGTACCATTGTACTGTCACCCTGGAATAGGTGTTCAATAGAAGGGTGATAGTGCGCACCAATGCTGTTTACGGTTGGAATATACACATTCACGATATCAATAACGATATCTGAGGTCTCTATCGCTATACTCATGGCTTCACGGAACTGATCGGACTGGGTAGGGAAGGTTGGGTCTGTGAGTCAGGTTACCTGGTGGTGGTAGTCGGTGAATAACTCACTTTGACTTAATGGTCCATTGTGATACCACGGGCTAACGAGGTTAAGCATTAGTCCCGCCGGCGAACAATTTTGCTGGCTCCAAGAAGCTTAAGAACTTTGTCTACGCCTGTCTGAGATAATTGTTTCAGATCCCTAAATAGGTAGGATTCCATAGTAGACGACCTTCTGCCGGCTAGGAATTTTATAGTTACAACTACTACACTAATAGTTTACATGGTTTTTTTAATTTGCATTGAATTTTAATTTGCATTACTTTATATAAGAATTACCATTGTTCCCAATGACATTTAACAAATTTTGAATTTGCATTTTCTCAGGCAATGCAAATGCAGATTGTGGAATCGGATGCCAATTGTAAAGGAATCTAGGAATGCTTTTAATTGTTTTGAATTTGTTTCACTGTTGGCAATTCTGTTTTAAAGTATTTTATATGTAGTGGTTTGTAGTTTCGATAGGCATTGCCGCGTAAGACTTTCAAATTCATAAACCTGTACTGTGATAAAATATTCGAAAACTAAAATTGCCAGATATGAGATATGAAATGATTTGAATATAAGTGCAATTCCCAATGGTATTGAAAGTTTTTTGAATTTGAATTTGAACAGGAAATTCAAATTAAACAACAAATTATAATTGTCATGTAATTAATTTGCCCCTGGTGCACTCCGGTTCACTTATTTAAAGGCACTAAAAATTCCATATTCAGCAGCCTGTATATTTGCAATTTGTAACCGATTGCAGAATTTTAAAATGGAAGTAGAAGCTAGACATCTTGAACTATAAAAAACATCATGAAAATAGTGGTTTCTTAACTAAATAACTTTTTTTTGAGCAATTTATAAAAAAAAAGTCAAAAAATGTGCTATTTTTTTTGGTTCACTTGAAAAAAGGCGAAAAAATTGCAAAAGATACAGGCTGCTGAATATGGCATTTTTAGTGCCTTTAAATAATTGAACCGGAGTGTATGTGTTATAGTAACAGCGCCATTCCCCAGTAATAATCTACGTATTTATTTGAAATTTTCTCTCTTGACTACGTAGGATTGTATACTATGATGATATCATTACCCAGGGAGAATTTAAATTGTTCGAATTGGAGAAGGACTACACGAAAGTTATATAATTTCATTATACAGCTAATTATCAGAGGTATATTTTGTTTATATTTAGTTTTAATTAAATAAGGTTCATGAAAATCAGTCCGACTAAAAAGGAAAAAAAGGATGAACATTTTAGCAAAACACTGCAAAACATTAATTGATTGATTATCTAATCAGCTTAATTGCTGAGTAATCGAAATCATCAAAAGAAGGTAATGATGCCTTAAATGTTGTATCTTTACTCTTCGCTTATTTTCATAGAATCATATACCACAATATCCTTAATATTTATTTACAAAAAGGATACTTTCAAATTGGGTTATTTTCTGTGTCAATAATGCAAGGTGTGCTAAATATTGTAATGTAACCACTTTTCATAATTTGCATTTTGACAGTTTAGTTAACTTTGATGTGGATTCCCTTTTCTGCTTTATACTTGATTTCCTTTCAATTTACAAAAGAAAATTTCACGTTACGGTCAACTGATAAAAAGGATAAATCGCACAGCATTTATATTTACCTGGAATACATATTATTGCCCAATTTCATTGAAATGGAAAATAAATAAACTACCTTTCCTTTTTTTTGGGGCAATATTTTATATTTGCTGACAATTTAAATTTAAAATTATACAACTTTTGTGTTATATTTCCTTAAGGACGAGTTAGAATGCTTGAGGACAAATATAACTTGCGCCTAAAGTAATCAAAAGTTTTTAATTGATTGAGAACCTTAAGTAAAAATAATGTGAAAATAATTCCCGTTTCGAAGTAGATTATAAGGAGCAGATCCATTAATTCTTTGAAATATGAAAATACTAGGTATTCGTTTTGATGCTAACATAATGTAAACTTACTTACTAACATAGGTGTTCTCGGACAACCAAAAGGAGTCAAGGACCTTACAAAATGAAGGTAACACGATTCTGCAGCCGGCTCGATCTTCAGGTTTTCCCCTGCAGATGGTTACATGAAGCTCTCGCTGGCAATATTCCATCTGGCGAAAGCCTGGTGGTCCCGTTTTTCGATGTCCTTGGACTGCGTCTTCAAATTCCTTTCACGATGATTCATTCTGATACATTCTACTGATATGGCCTAACCAGCGAAAACGCTAGATTTTAATGCGCACTTCCGTCGTCGATACTCGCTGTTTCTCTTACACGACCATATTTTTCGGAGAATTTTTCTCTCGCAGACTCCCGGTGATATCCCATCAACATGCGATATGACCCAGGATTCTGCGCTTTAAAGCCGTTTCTATTACAGGGCCATATTTTTCGGAGAGTTTTTCTCTCGAAGACTCCCAGTGGTGTGTCATCCCAGTGGCATGCGGTATGACCCAGGATTCTGCGCTTAAAAGCCAGGCAAGTTTTAGGTGTGTCTGATATAGTTGGATCTTAGTTTCTTGATAGAGGGTCTTATATCTATAGCGCTTGCTTAGCCTTAAATGACGCCTTTTTGCAAGCACAATTCTCCTTTTAATTTCCTGGCCGACGTTATTGCTTCTGTTCACGACACAACGAACAACAGAGGTAAATAAATTCATTCACTACCTTAAAATTTTTAACTGTCATCAAGGTTCCCCCCTTCATCCAATCGGGAATATGTTCTGCTTGTCGAAGCCATGAATTTTGTCATGACCTCGTTTTCTTCGAAACCCACTTTTGCTGATTCCTTCTCCATTCTCGATAACACTGCAGTAACTTCTCATAGATTACGAACCATGATGACTTTATCATCAGCATCCGCGATGATTTTGCTGCTCGTAGGTTTATTCGTATTAACTGTAGCTTTCCTCACGATGATTTTAATTGACGCGTTGAAGAGATCGCATGATAGGGTGTCGCCCTGTCTGAGGCCTCTTAAAAACTTAACTTGATTTCCCATTACATCCCATGAAGGGATTGGGGAAAGATTCTCACAGTCAGTGAGCTGTGCGCTTTCTAGTTTTATACTCACTGATTGGGAGCTATAGTTTTACACCGGTTCCGAATGGTACTTTGAGAAGCATTTTCATGGCTAAATACTCGACAGTGTCGCCATCACTAAGCGAGGTGACCATCGTCGAAAGGAATGTATTGTGGTCTGAGCAGGCATCGAACCCAAGTTCTCGCGTACACGAGCTGCGCACACTCACCATTGCACCACCGACGGCCTCTCCTCGTACTAAATGTGTCGGTGATATACTTACCAATCTTTACTGAGGATTTCAAAGTCATTCAAAGACATTCTACAAAGGCGAATATCCAGCTCCGACATAGGTTAGATTCGGTTGAAAGGGAAGCCTGTCAATTTGAGAAAAAAAACAAATAACCAGTTCACCCGGGGCCGTAAATTAGGGCCGGTGTGGTTCCCTTATATGGTGTTGAAAGGAGAAAGGGGAAAGGAATAGTTATAGAAAAATGGAAGATTCCAGGAGGAGGGGTAAGCTAAAGGAGAGTTTCCAGTGCAGAAATTTTTTCAGCTCCGACGTATCTCGATACCGATTTCCCCATATCGAGCTATCGAAGGCAGCCTTATGATCCAGAAAGAGGTGGAAGGTGTCGATTTATTTTTTGTGGGTTTGTGTCAGCAATTGTCGTAATGTGAATATCAGGTCTATAGTTGGTACATGTACTCCGGTCGCCTTTTTTGAAAACAGGGCACAGTATGCTAAGACTCCAATTGTCGGACATGCATTCGTCTAGCCAGATTTTGTATATGAGCTGATGCATGCATCTTTGCAACTCATAGGTGCCAGCATTAAACAACTCAGCCGGTATTTCATCAGCACCAGCAACTCTGTTATTGTTAAGCCGGGAAATTGCAGTTCTCACTTCTCTTTGGCTAGGAGGGGACAGTTGACGCCATCGTGTTGTATGTGATCCACACGGTCATCTATATTGAAGTCTCCTGGGATACGTAAATCACAGAAGTGGTCTCTCCATATTTTCAGCATACTCTGTGACCAGACTCTCGTCTTAAGCGCCATACGTTTCCGCTGGTTTGACTTTGTGTGTTTCGGTAGAATTTACGGTCATCATTCTTCCTTCTGTGAGATACAATTTTTTCACTCGCGCGCTTTATTCACAACCTGTTTTACCCAACCAATCGGGTTTCCGCCCTCCGACTCTCCTTATACAGCTCTTAAACGGCTGGTGTTACTGAGTGAAGTGCGTAACTGACTGAATTGTTGCCATACGTGCAGCGTTCTTTTCATCACTTGCCGTGCGACGCTCTTCATCGTACCATGGTTTGCCGTTAAGCGTCTTTTCTTAAGCACATTCCGGCGGTTCAGGATCATGAGGCAGGGGTGCATTCTGCGCCAGTGTCAGAGTGACCATATTGTTAAGCCAGGAAATTTCAGTTCTAACTTCTCTTTGGCCAAGAGGGTACGGTCGACACACTCGACCTGTATATGATCCATACCGTCATCTACATTGAAGTTTCCTGGGACACGTAAAGCAGAGAAAAGATCTCTCCATACTCTGCACATCTGTGACCAGATTCTCGTCTTAAGCCCCATCCATTTTCGTTGGTTTGACTTTGTATTTTTGGTAGAATTTGCGGTCTTAATTCTTCCTTCTGCATGATTCGATTTTCTCACTCTCCCGCTTTCTCCACCACTATTTTTTCCTATACAAAAGGGGTTTCTCCCTCCGCTTCTCCTTATACATTTCTCCAACGGCTGGCGTTGCAACTAACTCAAGCATTGCCCTACGTGCAGCGTTCTTTTCATCACTTGCCATGCGACACTCTTCATCCTACCGCGGTTTACCTTTAAGCTGATTTTCTTGACCAAGTTCAGGCGGTTCAGGATCATGAGGCGTGGGTGCGTTCTGCGCCAGTGTCAGAGTGACCTTATTGTTAAGAGACCTCTCCATATTCCAACATTCTCTGCATATCTGTAACCAGATTCTCGTCCTAATCGCCACCAATTTCCGTTGCTTTGATTTTGTATTTTCGGTGGAATTTACGGTTTAATTCTTCGCTCTGTATGATTCGATTTTCTCACTCCCCCGCTTTCTCTTTGACTATTTTTCCATAAACAAACGGTGGTTTCTCCCTCCGCTTCTCCCTAAACAGCTCTCTAACGGCTGGCGTTGCAACTGACTGAAGCGTTGCCCTACGTGCAGCGTTTTTTTCATCACATTCCATGCGACACTCTTCATAGTACCATGGTTTACCTTTAAGCTGATTTTCTTAACTAAGTTCAGGCAGTTCTACATCGTGAGACGGGGGTGCGTTCTGCGCCAGTGTCAGAGTGAGCTTCTCTGTATAGGCCGTGCCTATCTCTGATGTTTGCTGCTTTACGATATCCAATTTTCTACACGCTCAAAAATTTGTACTTTTGTTGGTTGGATACTTATATAACGTTTTTGTAGCTAGTCGCAAATATGTTATACTTGTGTCCAAACACACTCTGTTTGCTATTAAATGTTACATGTTGGAGGCGCAAAGATTATAATATATGTTTCTGTGACCCAATATAAAGTGTCTTTGTTTGCTGAGAACTACTGGAAACAATTGCGTGTTACAGCCCTATTCTGTGTATGTGGTAACAATCAAATTGTAACCACGAAATTGTTACAAAGTTGTCACCATTGTTTGTATCTGGTATTCTGGCTACACAGTGACAACGAAAAATTCACCTCGCAACAAATAATTCACCTCACACTAACAGGTTGTCAAAAGCAGTGACAAAAAAACAAAAATATATGTTTTCTGCACAAAATGAACGCGGTAAAAAAAGGAAAAGTAGGTATTTAATATATTTGTTTTATTGAATTAAAATTAATACAATATTATTTAGGGAATTTGAGCGCACCGCAAAAGTACAGCTGGAATCCTATATCGCCTTCCTCCAGGAACATCCAGAGATGCTAAGCGGAAAGAATACTCCTGCACATCCGCGCCATATAGAAGAAGAAATTTACTTTAGCGCCAACTCTCTGATCTACGTCAAAATTTCACCACCGACAAAAGCTTCTGCGCTGAGTTCAAAAAGTTGTTTTTCCCCCCGCGGACGGTCCAACTTCATGAGATATAGGCATTTAAAGCTTGAGTATATAATCGTTCGTATCTCCGGGATTTATAATCCGATCTGGTTGAAATGGGGATCATTACAAAGGTCTTTCTAAGCTCTATAAATCAGTGCATAAACATGTTTAATTTTATTAGCCCATAGGGGAGCTAATTAAAAAACCGTTTTTTAACCCCACTTTTCTGCTAAAAATTAATTTTTTTGTAAAAAATGCCCTATTATACTTATTTTTTTGGCAGGATTCTATAATACACAAGACAAAATAAATGGTTTCCCATTACATCCCATGAAGGAATTGGGGAGAGCTTCTCACAATCAGTGAGCTGTGCGCTTTCTAGTTTTATACTCACTGATTGGGACCTACAGTTTAAACACCGGTTCCGAACGGTTTTTTTGAGAAGCATTTTCATGGCTAAATTCTCGATAGTGTCACCGTCACTATACGACGAGACGGCCATCGAAAGAAATTTTAAGGTGGTCAAAACAGGGATCGAACCCAGAATCTGAAGTACAAGAGGCGCGCACACTACCCATTGCACCACTGACGGCCACAAGACCTTAGCCTTTTTTAAAAGTATATTACTCAATATCCCTTGAAAGACCGGAGATATTAACGTAAAAAGTTTTGTAATACTTTTCGCGCTTTTTCAATCTTTCAAGTTCTTTCTTCTTTCTGCTCCATTTCCATAGGACAACGTAACAAAAGTCTTTCCTTCATTTAATTATCCCTCTTGTAGTTTTGGTACAAAATCTATTATTACTCTTTACTTGCAGAATTTATAAAATGATTTTGTATCAACTTTCCGGCAAATAAAATAACTGTCACGCGCTGTTACCTCCTCTTTGGCAGGTAACAATTTTTGTTACTTTTGTCACCAAAAAATGTGTCAGAATACCGATATGTGACAATTGTTACATTGCTGTCAAATAGTAACCGTGGTGACTTTTGTAACCCTGCCAGAATAGGGCTGTTAGGCAACAAAGAAACAACATCCATTGGGAACCGGTGCAAAACTCTAGGTGAGTGTGAATCTAGAGACTGCTTAGTTCACTGGTTGTGATAAACTCTTCCCAATGCCTTCATAGCATGCAGGACAAACTATTATTTTTTTAAATATTTAGTCTCATAGTTGGTTGTTCTAAAAGAAGCAACACCTAGTCGTATGATTAATAATTATTTTTAACTAAACTTTAAAAAGTACTTTAAATAAGGGATCCCAACAGATATTTCACGAATTGTTACGGTGGTAAGTTTGATTTTACAATACTTCAACACAACAAAGGATTCTAATTTAATTATCCTTTTCACTGGAAAAGTATATTTATTTATATTAAATGCAAAATTGAAAGGAAAAATTTGCTATTAAATTATGAAACATCATACTTATATATGCTGTAAATTAATATTCATTCTCCCATATCTTGACGCTCGTTCGTCCCTTATCAATACCAATACATACAAGGTTACCATCAGTTTTGGCATTGGCAGTAGCTTTCGAAGTGTATGTGAGATGAAACTTCAAAGTAGTATGTGGAGTATATTAAGAACAGATATAAACGAAAGACACTTAATAAACGAGCAGGAGGAAAAAATCGCAAACGTCAACAGTCAACACATTGAAGGTACAGATTTAATTCTGACAACGAGTGGAAAAATGACTTAAAGGTGGGTACACGAAAACGAAAAGAATCAGATTGAGCTCGGCCAGATGCTGGCCTGCAAATAAGCACGGAATAATAAGGTTGACAATGGATACAATAAAGAGAATTGAAAAACTTGTTGCAATACAACCTAAAATTCATCATCTTTTCCTAAAATTCAATATCTTCGCACAACCACATTGAAAGCAATTGTAACCCTGCATTTGTAAACCTAATTTAAAGTAACCGTTCTTATCAGACAATCCTCGTAGACTAAAAAAAACTATAAACACGCATATGCCTACAGGACACGTTCATCATCTGCATGACTTTGTATGATCTCCCCTCGATGGCAGAAGGTTGCACATAAGCGAAATGTAAATATAATTTTGTGCCTGCAAACGACTACGAATTTCTTAAAACAACGAACCCAAGGGAAACCGAAAAGTTGAGAAAATTGCCTTCAAAACATTTTCATAAAACGACAATGGCAGCGAAGTCCCCCGGTGTTGGAGAAGTATGCATTATGTACCATGAGTAAGAGCCAGAGAACGGTTGGATGCAAAGGTACTTGAGAGATTATGTTGCCTGTTGTGCTGTTGTGAGCCGTATTGGAAATACTAACTCGTACTGGAGAGATGATGGCCGACAGTTTTATTGGCAAACTAATGAACGAAATACACGGTGCTCAATCTGCGGTACAAAGTTAAATATGGTTTCCCATTTTATCCCAGCAAAGGATTGGGGAGAACTTCTCACAACCTATGAGCTTTACGTTTTCTAGTTCTACATTCACTGATTGGACCCTAAAGTTTTACACCGGTTCTGAAGGGTATTTTGGGAGGCTTTGTCATGGCTAAATACTCGATAGTGTCACCGACACTAAGCGAAGTGATCGTCGTGAAAAGAAATGTAAGGTGGTCTGAGCAGGGATCGAACCTAACCCACGTTCGGCGGCAAGTAAAATTTATGAGGGCTCATGAATGACATGATTTATGGAGATATGATGTTTATAGTGATTTCCTTTGTATTTCGTTTTTGAAAATTGATACAATTTATACAAATGAAAGAAATATATATTTGGAAATATAAGTAATACTACTGTGAAATTTGGTCACAATGGCTTGAATAGCCTGGTAGGTGGGTCGATTATGAGGACCATAAATTGGAGGAAATTTGCGAAACACATTTTTCAAAAAGCACGAATTTTGATAATAAAGTTTTTTTTTTTTAAACTGTAAGTGTATTCATGATGAAACGGCAAGGTAAACTGAACATAACTTTGACACATGTCACCAATCACCCGTAAACTAGCAAAAACTTAGCACAGAAAAAAATAGCAAAAAACACCCTCTGTAACGTATGAGTGATATTATTCATTATTATGGGCCACTGTAT
Source organism: Phaonia tiefii (assembly GCA_963931995.1). NCBI lineage: Eukaryota > Metazoa > Arthropoda > Insecta > Diptera > Muscidae > Phaonia > Phaonia tiefii. Next base: position 38,576,446 of record OZ008371.1, on the reverse strand, counting down.
ATATCACTGATGGGAATGGTATCAAATCAAGGCAATGTACCATGATCAATCTGTGGTACAAAGCTAAATATATTAGGGCTAATATACCCGACTGTGAACAGAAAAAAGCATAATATGTCCCTATGAAAAATATTAATTGAAAACCTGGTTCTATTTTCTATTTAAAATATGATGTTTTCCGTAGTTTTTGTAGTAATATCAAAAACCTTTACACCAGTATTACTTGCATTGAGATGATCAAATATACAATATCATTAATAACCATAGACTACTGTACGTATAATTGATGTGAAATTTATCAATGATTGGACGGCATTTATTTTGATGGTTTGATGGTGAAAAATCATGACAATACACTGTACGTAATGTATGTTGGTCATGAGGCAGATCGGGGAGGTGGAAAGTTTCTGATATACACTCATATGGGAGTGACCAGAAATAATTCTTTCATATAGCAGTCCAAGCAGCTCAGCCGCTTAAAGACAAAGCATGGTACGATGAAGAGGTCACATGGAGAGTGATGAAATCAACACCGCACGTATGTCAGTGCTTCAATCAGTTGCAATGCGAGCCGCGACCGAGCGATATAAACAGGAGAGCAGAAAGAAAACCCGCTTGTTTAAAAAAAACGGTTTTGGAGAATGCGCAGAAGATTGAGGTCTAAATGTCCTGCTGAAAAGTACAAAGCCAAACCAACGGAAATGGATCCCTTGTGTATAGATAAGTACGGGAATCATGTTGCATATATGCAGAATATGTTGGGCATACGAAGTGATTACTTCTCCGCTTTACTTATTCCAGAAGGTTTGAGCAAACATAGGACGATGGCGTAGACTGCCCCCTCGTAGGCACGGCGAAGTTATAGTTGCAATTTTCCCGTGTATGAACAACGCCGCTGGTGCTGGTGGACTATCGGCTGACACGTTTATGGCTGGCAGGGAAAACGGTTGTTGCGAAAGCGTAAGAGTGAGCAAATTTCATCTTTTAGATGAAAGAATGAGGCCCGGATGTTTCAGTGAAGAGTGCAAAGTCAAACCAATGGAAATGTATAAGGGCAACCTTATCTGTATATAAGGACGGAAATCTTGTTGCAAATGTGCAGAGTATTTTGGGCATACGGAGAGATTACTTATCCGCTTTACATATTCCAGAAGTCTTCAATATAGACGAGGATATTGAGCAAATACAGGAAGATGGCGCCTAGTGCCCGCCTCCTAGGCAAAGCAAGCGCTTCAGTGATACTACTCTCTCTCGAGAAATCAAGATCCAGCTATTTCAGACTCCCATACAACCTTGCTTTATGAGGCAGAATCCTGGGACATGCCGTGTGCTGATAACACATCCAACTATATCAGACGCCCATACAACCTTGCTTTATGAGGCAGAATCCTGGGACATGCCGTATGCTGATAACACAACACGTGACGTCTTTGAGAGAGAAATACTCCGCAAAATATATGGTCATATAATACAAAACGGAGTGTATAGTCGACGTAGTTATGCTTTTCAAAATATCGCGTTTACGTTGGCTCGGCCAAGTCACTTGAATGGATCAGAATAAACCAGTATGAAGGGTATTCGAAGACGTACTCGATGAGCATTGAAAAATAGGGAGACCAAGACTTTGCTGGTAAGTCCAGGTGGAATATTGCCTTTAAGAGCTTGTTGTTACCAACTGGAAGAGTAAACCTAAAGATCGAGCCGGTTCGAGGAACATACTATTCTCATTTTTTAAATCTCTTGATCCCTCAGGGTTGTTTGTAGCCACCTAAGTACGTTGGAAAATAAGTAATCTATGGGGTAAAATTAAATATACTAGAGCTGATATGTCCGACAGTGAATTATATATTGCACGAATTAGATATCTATCACTAGGTGTAGAGATAAATTTAAAATCGAATCGATTTGGTAGCGTTCTCTAAGTATTTTAAAGCTTTAAATTTTTTTGGGTACTAAAGACAAATTTTGCATACTGTACAATTCATATAACGTATGAGTGATATTATTAACAACTAGAGACTACTGTGCGTATCATTGTTATGAATTATATCCCTCTAGCTCTGTCATACGTGAAAGTAAAGGGTATCTCAGTAAGATTGCCCTTTTTAAATTTCGTGAGATTTTTTCTGCAAGTGGCAACTCTGAAATTTGGCAGCTGTCATTTATGTTTATTCCGATTATTAAAAATAGAGTTCTTTACGAAAGACCAACGCCTTGCAATTGTAAAGACTTATTACAAAAGACTTATTATTGCAAACTTCGAAAAATTTTCCCTTGAGAAATCGCACCTAATGTGTCAATCAGTCGAAGAGTGGTCAAAAATTTGGAGAACTGGGTGGGTAAGACGACTGTGCGTCATCGTACCGGTCCGTCTCTTAAAAACGTTGCTACTGAAAACGAGAGTGTCGGCGAAAACCCGATAACATCAATTCGGCATCGTTCTCAACAACTTCAAAATTCACAAAGCTATACGCAGCGAATTTTGACAAAAGACCTCCACTTTCGTGCGTACAAAATTCAGCTTACACATGAGCTAAAACCATTTGACCAAAAAGCGCAGGCAATTCATTCAATGGGTAATGGATCAAAGTGAAGGCAAAGCCAATTTTTCAAAAAAAATTCAAATTCTCCCGTGAAGCGCATTTCACGTCTGAATGGCTTTGTGAATACACAAAATTGTCGTATGTGGAGCTCAAATCGTCATGCAATCCATGAGAAACAAACGCACCCACAACGAGCAACTGTCTGGTGTGGATTTTGATCAGGCGGCGTGATTGGGCCTTACATTTTTGCAGATGAGGCCGAAATTGCAGTGACTGTGAGATGTTTTCTTCCATACCTAATCCGAACAAGTCTTCTTTACAATGCAACAAAAAAATCAAAGTTGTCTCAAAAAATACGTGGTTCTACTTTAAAATGAAAAAGTGCATTCTTACTGAGACAGCCTTTATAAAGACCGGTGGTTTGTTTTGGAACAACTATCCTTTACAAAATATTGCGCACCAATGTCCTCTGTAGTTTTCGCTATTTTAGAGATGTCAGTGAAATTGCAGTTGCACCTTAGTACAACCTTTCAGTAAAGTTGAAGTTACTTATAAGGATGATGGCAGCATAATGATTTTTTTTGCTTTGAATTATATTTTGTATTGAAAAAGTTATAAAAAGTGATATGTATTATCCGATAGTCCGATACGGGAGAAACTCTATTTAGCAATGTCTGAGCTTGGTATTCCTGCAAAACTCATACGCCTTTACAGGATGACCTTGACGAACACCAAATCCGCAGTGAAAGTTGGTAAGGATCTTACCGAAAATTTCGAAACTAAACGAGGCCTCAGGCAAGGCGACACCCTATCGTGCGATCTCTTTAACATCTTAATGGAGATCATTATGAGGAAAGCTGCAGTCAATATGAATAAAACCATCAGCAGCAAAAGTCACATGCTGTTCGCGTATGCTGATGCTATAGATGTTATTGGGCGCACAATTAGAAAAGTTACTGCGGTTTTTCGAGAACTGAGAAGGAGTCAGCAAAAGTGGGTCTGACGGTAAATGAGGACAAGGCAAAATTAATGGTTTCAACGAACAGGGCCTCCACGCGATTAGACCAAACCGTGAACGTTGATAACCGTTATAACTTCGAGGTAGTGGACGAATTTATATACCTCGGATCTGCCGTGAACAAAAACAACAACGTCAGCCTTGAGATCAAGCGGAGAATTGTCCTTGCGAATAGATGTTATTTTGGGCTAAGCATGCACTTTGGAGATAAAGCCCTCTCTCGGGTAACAAAAGTCCAGCTGTGCCAGACTCTCATTCAACCTGTCTTGCTTTATGGCGCAGAATCATGGGTCCTATCGCAAGCAGACGAAACATCTGTAGGAGTCTTCGAGAGAAATAAACTCCGAAAAATGTATGGCCCTACGGTGCACAACGGCGAGTGTCGGCGACGCATGAATCATGAGCTTTATGAGCTTTATCCTGACATTGACATAGTTAAGCGGATCAAGATAACGCGATTGCGCTGGCTAGGCCATGTCAGTAGAATGGATGAAGATGAACCAGCGCGAAGGGTTTTCGAAACCGAACTCGAAGGAAGACGAAAAATAGGAAGACCAAGACTCCGCCGGAGGGATCAGGATGACGAATCCCTGCGTACACTTGGTATTGCCAACTGGAGAAATAAAGCAAAAGATCGAACTGGTTGGCGAAATATGTTATCTTCGTTTTCTAAGGTCCCTGACCCCCCGGGGTTGTCCGAGACCGGATAAGTAAGTAAGTAAGTAAGTAAGTATATGTATTAAAAAAGTTATATTTATTTAAATAATAGCTAAATATTTAATAATTTTTGCAAGGTATTCGTAAATATAATCTAACTCAAAATCCACATAAATTGCCAATATTTATGAAATTTAATGTATTTGACTAAATTCGTACCATATAACTCCTGTGGGTGGTTTTAATAATAAACATTTCTTATTAGCCCAGGTATATCACCCACGCGTATTTGCATTGAGCTATCACAAATATAGCAGTAGGCCAATAATACCACCAGTAATGACAAACAATTCACACGCAAGTAGTGTTCCATTGATAAACAGAATATAAACTGTAATAATAATGTGTAGTCCTGTATGTTCAAAATCGGCATATGTTTTATTGGACGTTCTGCGTTAGAGACATCAGGTAAACAAATAAAATCAATATCAATAATTTGAATATAGTAGCCCGTGTTCGGTGAACACGGGATTAAAAATACTCTGTGGACAGCTATCCGTAACTCTCCGTTGGTAATTACTCTTTTTGATAGTTCGTATTTTGGTTTGTTTACGAATGGTTTATAGAAAGTAGATTAAAACATGTAACTGCATTAATGTGACTCATACGTATGAATATTACTCATACGTATCATTAATAATTTGCATTTTTTATTCACAGGATGCACATGTACATTCAAAACAAAGGCATGGAATTTTAGGTTTACCAATGTACGTATTTTAACAATTCGCAACTAAACGTGTAAGAGACACTAACAGTCTGTCTTTATTTGAATTTTTTGCATAATGGAATTATGAACTACCAAGGCGTATGATTGATAATTTTTATGAAACAAATATATATGCCTTAAGTAGGAGTATAAATACACATTCGTTGATCAGAAACTCCCAAGTGTGTAAATCCAGGTGTGATTTACAACAGTTTATATCTGCCGTTAGTCCGGATACCCTCTATTTATAGCCATTTGTGTAAGGTAGCCCCTCTATATCCGATTGATATTCAGCTGCAAGTCATATATTTATTTGGTACAACAGTTCGCTTAATATTAAGGTTTGTACTAGTTGATACAAAAATAGCATGTGCAGTGGGAAATCAATCGCATCGAAATGTTTACATCAAATATATTGTTTTGTTTCATAGATATGCAACGGTGCGTATGATTAATAATAGTTATTAAACATTCCAAATTTGCACGAGATATTAAACTGTGTCGGAAAAAACTTTGCGATATTGATGAATGGACAGATTTCAACTGCTAAAAAAATATTTGAATTTCCGGTAAAAAATTGTATTGATAATTATATAAAATAAACTAAAATATATAATGCTCGTAGTCAGTTTGTGTCATTTCCAATCACATTAATGCCTCGACCTGTTTGTACATGAAATCTCGTTTATTTATCTGTCACTGTCATTCTCGACATACCTTTAAATCAAACCTAGATTCATCGCAATAACCATATATTTTTTTATGCAGTTTAATAATAAACAATATAATTTTTTTTATATTTCTTTTTCGAACACCTACCGTCCAAAGACAAACACTAAAAGGGTGTGGGGATGGATTGTAATAAAAATAGAACGAAGGAAAAATCATTCAATACTTACGATAAATATCCAATTTCCAACCATCTTCCATGCCGGATTCGGGAATCATACTCTGCTCGGCGCGACATGATAGATACTTGCCACGGTCATCAATTGTGGGTGTAAAGGTTAATATTGATGTGGTCATATTACCATCCGGATTAGCCTGATAAAGCAGATCACAGAATTATTAAAACAACAACAACAATAGCCGCCATACAAAGAAAATCACATACAGTGATATAACGTTAAAGTAACCGATAAACAAACCTGAACTGAACAAAATGAGAAAATGTTGGCGTAAAAATGATACTGAAGGAGACCATGGGAGTCTAGTAAAACAAAACGATGAAGTTCACCAGGATACAAATGGAAAAATATGAACATAACAAAGAATTTACCAAACAAAGAGTGAAAATGTTCGAAATGAAATTTACTTTATACATGTGAAAACGAATGAATACAAAAAGCACCATACAAACTTACAATTTCATGGGTATTCTTCATGGGTGTACTGCCCTTCCACCATGTGATTGTGGGCGCTGGTCGAGAGCCAATTACAACACAACTTAATTGATAAGAATTATCCGCAGATAAAGGACGATTTTCTCCTTGCAATTTAACCAGTAATGGCCGAACTGTAATTGAAAAAAAAGGAAAATCTTTTATTGATTGTAGCGAAAAAGAAAAAAAGGGATAAGAAAAAAAAATACAAACATTCAATCATTTGGAAAAACGGGAAATCTTTATTCGTGGAAAACTAAAGATAAATTTGTAAGGAAATTGAAAAAAAAAATATCAATCGAAAATCCGTTGATGATAATAGATTGCAGTTTAAAGTTAAGCGTAGGTGGAGTATGGGGACAATTTAAGGCGCTTGTAATAGTTTTATTTTTTTCTCTTAGTTTTCCACCTAATCGTATAATTATTTTTAAATATTTGCCTGGTTTATGCTCGATTAATACTGACTGGCTAATACATGATTACGATTTAATCTAATTATGCTGTCGCTTTGAATTTCAGTTATAGTTTAGAATTGATATAATTAAAAACTAGTCTTAATTATGGTACAATATTAACCCAAATTTTTAAATTTTTTTAACTATAGCAATTTTGCCAACTAGGCGTATGAATAATATTGTTTATATATAAAGTGTGTATCAATTTCCACCTAATGGTATAATTATCTTTAAATATTTACCCGGTTTATGCTCGATTTATATTTAGTGGCTAACACATGATTGCGGCTTAGTCTAATTATGCTGCCGCTTTGATTTTTAGTTATAGTTTAGAATTGTTATTATAAAAAAATTGTCTTATTCATGGTATAAAATTAACCTATATTTTTACATATCTTTTAAATTAAAGAAATTTGCTAACTAGGCGTATGAATAATATTGTTTACATCACAAGTATGTCCAAAAATTCACCCATGATTTGAAATTCCTGCCATGTGGGTGGCAAAGGGTTGTTGTTGAAGAAAAATGACAGCGTGACAACTGACAGTTCAGAATTATTAAAAACGGAACCCTTAAGTAAACAAGAATGCATTTTAATTATTAAGAAATATTTTAAAAGAAACGTAGGCTTGCAAACAAAATTATCTTCAGTGATTAGTCTCATTTTCGTGTTGATGGCCTCGTTAATATTTACATAAATATTCCAAAATGGAATTCAGAAAACACATGAGATCTTGTTGAGAAAAAAGCGTAGCACCAATTTGCCTCTCTTTGGTTTCTGGAGCAATCACCGAACTAGTTTTCTTCGAAAATGCGGTTGGTCTAAGCTTGTCCTTCCCTAACCGAATAAAATGAATGCAGACGGTAGGGACTTTCATTTAGATAACAATTCAATAACATTCAATCCACCGGGAATTTTGGGACATCCTCGTATATACATGTTTTATTACTTCTATAAATTTTCCACCTAATCGTATAATTATTTTTAAATATTTGCTCGGTTTATGCTCGATTAATGTTGAGTGGCGAATACATGTTGACGATATAATTTAGTTGTGCTGTCGCTTTTATTTTTAGTTCTAGGTTAGAATTGATATCATTAAATAATTGTCTTAATCATGCTACAATATTAACCTATATTTTTACATATTTTTTTAACTATAGCTATTTGCCAACTAGGCGTATGAATGATATTGTTTGCATATAAAGTGTGTCCAACAATTCACCCATGATTTGAATTTCGTGCCACGTGGGCTGTAAATGGTTGTTTTTGAAGAAAAATTGTGGCGTGACAGCTAACAGTTCAGGATTATTAAAAATTGAACTCTCAATTAAATAACAATGAATTTTAATTATTAAGAAATATTTTAAAAGAAACGAATGCTTGCAAGCAAAATAGGCTTCAGTGGTGGGGTAGCTGTCAAACGGTCTGATATACGAAATTTATTACTATATTCATTGGTTGCAGGGACAAGGGAGTGGCCAAATTAATGCCTAGCTTCTTTGATCTGAAACAAAGCTATAGACTCAGGTCAAAGCAGAACGGAGGAGGTTCACAATTTCGACTGATAGTTTGTGTTAAAATTGATCCAGGAAAATCTTAACTGCAAATATTGTGGGATATCTGTACTGCGTACATGTTGGTCTGCTTTTTGTTTGGAATCTCTATTTTATGTAGATAAAATCTTTGAACTTGCATTTTAGTACTTACGATTCATATCCAACGTCACGGTATTTGTTATTGGTATCGTTATATTATTGTTAGCCGCCAGGCAGGTGAGTTGCATGTGCAGATTTTTACGTTTCAATTTGCCCAATGACAGAATATTACCAACCCGACGATCTGACAATGGATGTGATGAGCCATCAAGTAGTGTATTTTCATGCCACCAGGTCACGCGTGGTTGTGGTGAACCTGTAATAGGAAATAAAACAAAATATGAACACGTAACAAATTGCACAAATTTCAAAGCTACAAATATATTTAACAGCAGCCAATTCATATATATAGATAAGTAATTATATAAACCCAATAAAATGCTAACTAATAACCAATAAGGACTAATTTCAGTGGCCTGTAATGGACCGTTGATATGCATAGACAGAAGTTATCTTCAATATAAAGTTTAGGTAAGTGTTTTGCTCAAAATTTCGTTATTTTCTTAAGAAGTAACCCTTTAAACGAGAGTCCTGGCTATTTTGATGGGATAAGAAACAATTTTCCAAAGTTAGATACCACCTTGATGACAGTACTGGGATATACAGGGGACGTTCAAATACAAGCATTTGTTTAAAAAATTAGTAAAATGAACTAAACTTTATTTCGTTTGGTATATTATGGTTATAATAGAAATAATAAATATAAATAGAAATAATAAATATTTCTATTATATATAAAATACCATTTCTTGCATATGGCTGCCGCGGATGGTTTGGTAGTAGCTTATGCCGTCAGCTCAATTTTTCAAGACTTTTGATGTGTTAACATCTATAGGCACGGATAGGGCAATCTATCAAAGTCAACACATGCAAACAACACACAGCGTTAGCATCACATATGTGGTTGTCGTACAATAATAGTCTCTGCCTGAAAATAACTATGGTGGTATTGATATTGCGCCAGCAAACACACCATCAGGTCGTCGTCGCCAAAGAGTATTGAATAGTATAGAGAACTCATGGAATGAATTGTACGACTCAAAATCACTGGCGACATCTGGCGAATAATTCAAAACGTATACTCTCTTTTTGTCATAACTTGATCCATTAATAATTTTGTTGTGAAAATTGATGCCTTTTGAAACATTTTTGCTTTTTGTATTGTTTTTTGTAATAACATTGTCGAAATGGTGCATTTATTTTGAAATATACTATAAGGAAAATAAGACTCATTTATGCTCTTTTACTCAGACTCTCTACATGAGAACGGAAAATGAGTGCAATAAGTTCTGTATTCTATTCAATAATTTTTATCGTCGCTCGCTTTTTGACAAAACAAAAACTATTATTTTCATAGAGTTATGACGTAATGAGCTGCCATTGTTCTCAGCTGACACTTGACGTAAATTGACTTACTCCAGGTGGTATTACAAAAATTGTTGACTTAAAATTTTGATGTCCTTTTGATGAAACACGGTGAAATTTAAACGAATTTTTACTTTTTTGATATATTTTATCATTAGTATATAGGGTGATTCAGGAAGTACCGGACAAATTGCTTCAGCGTATTCCTTGGCTCCTTTCATGAAGAAAAGTCCACTAGGACCATGTCCGAAAATGCAAGGGTGCGAAATGACAGCGGGTTCAAAATTTTCGGATTGGAGGTCGGAGGGTAGTAGGGTAAAGTTCCTAACTTCTGAGCCAGTGGTCGGATTTTTTTGTTTTTGGTCTTGTTGGAAAGGTCTTTAAGAGGTAATGTAACAAAAAGTCAAATTGCCGAGATACAGGAAAAAAAAAATTCACATAACCTAAATTTGCTCAGCCAGATGGAAGATAACTTACAAAATGATCACTTTTTTGCAAGAATGACACCGAAGCCCCAAATTTTTGGGGGCCCATAAAAAAAGTCAAAAACAAAGTCAAAAAGTCAACGACATCCGACCACTGTCTCAGAGTTAGCAACTTTACCCTACTACCCTCCGACCACCAATCCGAAAAATGCTGCCATTTCGCACCTTTGCATTTTCGGACATGGTCCTAGTGGACTTTTGTTTATGAAATGAGCCAAGGACTGCGCTGGAGAAATTTGTCCGGAACTATATATTGTGGTGTATTTTCACAAAAATGTTAACGCACAAATCGAAATGCCGTTGCTGATTTATTGTTGGATGGTTTGAGTCATTGCCGCTATCTGTTATTATTAAAGCAATACTTTCCAACATGCAACTTCCCATCTGCAACATACCAAATATCGTCAATTTACTGAGAGAGTTGGGATCTCTATACGTCATTGCTCTATGATTATTTCAGTGAGCTAATTATTGATTTTTAGTTTTATGAGTCGTCACTTTGTTTATGACAAAACAACAACAATTATTTCAGTGAGATAAATATTGATTTATTGACATGTTAACATCTATTGGCACGGGTAGGATACAATCTAACAAAGTCAACACATGCAAACAACACACAGCGTTAGCACTCGGTTTTATCTACTTCGAAGCTGTGCAGCGTTAGAATTGAAAATAATATGTGGTTGTTATACAACACTAGTCTCTGTGTGAAAATAATTATGATGGTATTGCTGTAGCGGCAGCGAATACTTGTCTTAAAATACGAAGTCTTGCTACTCGTTAGCTTACGAACATAACGCAATGTATATACATTAGGGTTATTCACATTTTTAACTTTTTTCGAATATCAGAATTCTCGCACAACATGATATAAGGCATACAAAAATATGAAGAACTGCGTCTTTACTTTTTTGATATTTCAAAATACCCTTCCACACCAAATGCAATTACTTTTTATTAATTTTTTTTGTGATTTTTAATATTTGAAAAAAATTTTTTTCATCTTAAATGTTTTGTGTAGCTGTTCTTAGGTACCTTTGGTACGCTTATCTGTTGTTCGATCAACAATTAATTAATTAATTGTTCATTCAGTTTCCGACATATTTGCCTAATGAACACTTTTGCTCAAATTCTACGTTAAAATCGACATATCTGGAAAAATAAATGTCCATTTATTGAGCGATCAACAGATTCATGATCCGCGTAACAAAACTAAGAACCGCAAATTGAAAAATTTAAAACCAAAAAACAAAAATTCTTAAATATTAAAAATCACAAAAAAAAATATAACTTTTTCTTACACCAATTTTAAAATCGCCATATCTCGTAAACTAAATGACCAATTATAGATCGAATAACCGATTCGTAATCTGCGTACCAATCTCAACTGAGAAAAAAATTGTTTTCATATTTTAAAAATCACAAAAAAAATAAACGGAAAATATCTGGGTTGAATGCAAGTGCATATTTTGCAAGATCAAAAATGTAAACACACAGCTGTTCACATTTTTGCATGCCCTACATCGTACTCCGAGATCAAACGCCGGAAAACAGTGACTAAGTATAATAATCAAGTGTCTGTTGCTTTTGGATTCCCTTTTGTTGTTTGTGGGGAAATAACAAAAAGTATTAAGCAAGAAAATAATGACACATGTGTTTGCAGTTGTCTTAAAATAATTCTAAGTATTCATATTATTCAACTGAAACGTCATCATATGATTCAACGCTGTTTTTTGTTTCCCAATGTAACATTTACTAATGTGTTCATAGAAATCGAACAGGTACCGTGTAATAAAAAGGTGTTAACACATCGTCCGTGAGTTCGAACACTCATTGTTTTTATTTAACGGGTTCCGGTTCTATCTCACAAATCACCATTTCATTTCGACCACATAGGCTTGAAGTTCACTTTCATATTTATATCAGCGAATTTATTCAGTGATGCAATTTGCCTCGCAAAAGAACCGTCTGTTAGTATAAGCCTCGTGTAAACGCAAAATATTATCTGTCTAGACGTAATAAAAATAAGCCAGAGTCTTATGTTTTTGCAAATCTATTTCTATATCAACCAAATAATAAAGTAAATTTGTAACAGCCAGATAACAGTTTGATAACGTTTTTAGATAATACATTGAATTTGAGTGGATTTCTAAGAACTCCTTGCTACATCTGGCTTTTTCGAGTGCTTTGGTAATAGATTTTATCATTACGTTAGCTTGATTAATTTTGAATATAGTACGTGCCGTATGATTTATATTAATTAAAGTTGCTAGAAAAATTGTTAACGCAAAAAATTTGTGCTGTTTTATAAGGATGTGTTAATACGTTTACTGACTTGGCGAATGTGTAAACGTATTTTAATAAAATATTTAAAATTGTTAACTAATTCCAACTGCTTCATTCAATAACTTTGAAACTCTATGAAGGGTATCACTACTTGATGGTGCATAGCGAACATTATGAGATTGCGTTTTAACTGTTAATCTATTGAAACGGTTTTGTGCTAATTTATATTGGCATTTACTTTACAATTGCAGCAAGTGGCGCATAATTAATAATAACGCATGCAGTTCACAACTGAGAAGTAATTTTTAACTTTAAATATTTTGGAGAAATATTTCTAGGACAGATTGTAAAAGTTATAGAGCATTTCACTTATAATAACGGGGTTTTCAATAAGAGCGCTACAAAAGTTATTTTAAATAAAACAAAACTGGTTTTAGATACCAATGAAATTCGTTATTCCTGTGAAAGAACGTTCGATGCCATTATGTATGGAACTCGACTTCTTTTGCATGGCCACCACGGGCACGCTTGCAGAAGTCCACACGCTGAACCCAATTTTCGACGGTTTTCAAGCATAAATCGGCCGATACTGCTGCAATTTCACGTTCGATATTCGTACGAAGTTCATTAATCGTCCCTGGCTTGTTGACATAGGCCATAGACTTGTCGTAGCCCCATAGGAAATAATCTAACGGCGTCAAATCGCACGACCGAGGCGGCCAATCGACTGGGCCATTTCGTGAGATAACACGTTCACCAAACTTGGTTTCCAATAAATTGATTGTGGCATTCGCTGTGTGGCTTGAGGCGCCGTCCTGTTGGAACCACATATCCTCCAAGTCCATATTATACAATTGATGCCAAAAATATTCGGCTATCATTGAACGGTAGCGATTCGCATTCCCAGAAATGTGCCCGTCTTGGTTATCACGGAAGAAGTACTGCCCAATGACGCCGCCGGCCCATAAACCGCACCAAACCGTAATTTTTTCGAGATGCAATGATGACTCATGGATTACGTGTGGATAGCTGTCTGACCAATAACGCATATTTTGCTTATTAACGAAGCCATTCAGCCAGAAATGAGCCTCATCGCTGAAGATGATTTTCCGATGAAAATCCCAATCATTTTAAAGTTGTTGCTCAGCCCAATTCACGAACATACGACGCTTATGGTGGTCCAGAGGCTTCAGTTCTTGTGTCAATTTGATCTTGTAAGGATGTAGGCCAAGATCTTTTCGCAAAATTCGCCACAACGACGTCACAGAGATGCTCTACGCTTGAGAACGATATGTGAGAGACACATTTGGGCTTTCTTGAACTGAAGCCTCAGCGGCAGCAATATTCTCGACACTACGGGCACTTCTTTGTCTCACTGGCACGGGAACATTTTGTACTGTGCCTGTGGATTAAAATTTTTCCACTAGATGCTCAATTGTTGATCTGGTAGGACGCTTATGACAACCATAAATTGGACATAGTGCTCTTAAAGTTGAGGCCACTGACTCAAAATTTCCGTAGTAAATTTTAATAATTTCGACCCGATGTTGGCTCGTATATCTTTCCATGATGAAATGGCAAACCTTACTCAACTGACTCCAAATTTCCGTAGTAAATTTTAATAATTTCGACCCGTTGTTGGCTCGTATATCTTTCCATGATGAAATGGCAAACCTTACTGAAGAGAAATGTAAAAAGAGCGGGAAAAAATATGGCGTCGTTTGCTGTCCCTATCGATTTACTTTTGTAGCGTCTCTGTTGAAAAACACTTTATATGCATTTCAGTTTTTTTGTTAAACTACACGTATGACAGCACGAAGCGTATAATTAATATTAATCCATTTTTGCCCAAGCGGTAATGTTTGCATTAGTTTGCATCTCTCGAAATGTAATTACATTTCACTAAAGCAAAAGATTTTGATAATCAGTGAAGTTGAAATGGGCGAAAACAATAGAAAACAAATTGCAGCGCAGTTTGAAATTCCACCAGTCTATCAACAATTAAAAAAAAACGCAAAAGGGTTCGCATCAGTCTTTTCGAAGATATTGGTGAGGCCATGCTGAAATGGACAATAGCTACACGCGAAAAAAAATCAATGAGTGTTCGAACTCACGGGCGACGTGTTAACACCTTTTGGTTACACGATACCTGTTCGATTTCTGTGAACACATTAGTAAATGTTACATTGGAAAAGAAAAAAAGAATAGTTTTTGTGCTGGAGGCTCTTTTGCTATTGCACTTTCATCTTTCTTACATCTGATTTAACATTAGATGTAATATTTTTCAAATAAATAAGCAATATTTATTTCAATGAAATAATTGTTTTTGTTTTGTCATAAACAGAGTGATGACAAAAGTATTGAATAGTATAGAGAACTTATTGCAGTTTTTTCAGCTGTCATGTAGAGGGCAAAAGAGCATAAACTAGTTTTATTCTATTTATAGAATATTTCAGTATAAATGCACCATTGCTACAATGTTATTACATAAAATAATACAAAAAGCATAAGTGTTTCAATAGGCAACAATGTTTCACATGTTGTGACAATGTTTCACCAAGTTATGACAAAAAGAGGGTCATACGATTTGAATCATTCGCCAGGTGCCGCCAGTGCTTTTGAGTTACAATTCGTTCCATGAGTTCTCTATACTATTCAATACTCTTTGGCGACAACGACCTGCTTGATTGTTTGCTGCCGCTATATCAATAGCATCATACTTATTTTGCGGCAAAGACTATTGTTGTACAAGAACCACGTATGTGATGCTAACGCTGTGTGTTGTTGGCATGTGTTCACTTTGGTAGATTGCCCTACCCGTGCTTATAGATGTTAACACATCAATAATCTTCATCTATGCGGACCGCTTATGAGAGAGACGGCCAAAGAATTAGAGTTTGATGCCAGTGATGTGTATGGTCAAATAAGTTCAAAAAAATTACAGCAGACAGTTGTCCGAGGCCTTCGGCCACGGACTGTCCCTGCAGGCTGTGTCAGAGACACGGCCATTAAGTTCAACGTAGAATACGCCATCCGATAAGACAGAAAACATATATAACAATAAATTCATTTGCTTATATTATTTATCATTTATTGTTATATATGTTTTCTGTCTTATCGGATGGCGTATTCTACGTTAAACTTAATGGCCGTGTCTCTGACACAGCCTGCAGGGACAGTCCGTTGCCGAAGGCCTCGGACAACTGTCTGCTGTAATTTTTATATTTACCAACGGCATTTGATTTAAGTCCGTTTAAAAAAAAAATATTATGTTCAATTTTTTTAAACTTAATTTAATTTATGTATTTTAATTAATATTTTTATTGAAATAAGTTCTGCGAATGTTGAGAGGGCCGCCCTAATATTAAAAAAGGTTTACCTTGTCGAGTCTTCGCATTAGCATTCGAGCGTTGTGTGAAAGCTTTACGCTTTACAATTCAAAATTAGTGTTACAACAGCTTTATTGAAGCTTTCGCAAAAAAGCTTTATTACGTTAGCTTACTGTTTGTTTCACTTTTTACTAGATACATGTTGCCAAGCAACATTAGCTTGCTGTTCGTTTCACTTTTTACTAGATCCTAAGCAATGTTGAGCAACCAAAAACACTCAACCAAACACCACACATATGTTTGAGTGTATGTGTTTAAACAATTGTCATTTGAGAAATTAAAATACTAGAAATATATCAACCAATATGAAATGTATATCAAACGAAAGATAACATCTTCATTTACCTACAAAAAAAAAATTTAAAAAAATTCATCTAGCCGTTTCCTAAAATTCTATGAAATAAAGATTACAACAATAAAAACCTGACATGACTCCTCATACCGTAAGGTAAGACGTATTCTACGTCAAAAGCGGCACGGTATAAGTGCTGACACGAACATCCAAATTCATAATGAATTTGATACACTAAAATAACTGTCTCCTGATTTGTAGTATGACCCCTTCCGATAAAGATGTTCTGAAAAATGTTCTTGAACATTGGGGAGTTCTGGATATCTCAGGTCTTACACTTTTAAAATTATTGCTAACAAATATAGTCTGAACATTAGTTCTTCACTTGCAGATTCAGGTGAGCAGGACTTTGCTGCAATATCCAAAGAGGTATCTACATTCCAGCAAACTTCACCAGCAGTTGAAGTATGTTTTGAGCACCTTTGTGGAGATGAGAAATAACGCATATGTATTTCCGTATTTACATCATCTAACGTGCATGCAGCTTTTATTGTGGGGGAACAGTGGAAAAATAAAACGCAAACAGAAATAAAACTCAACCTAAAAGGCAATTTCTTCAAACAATTCCAAATTACAAATTTTCTATAGAACTAAGTTTTTTTCAGATCCTTTTGAGATTTGCTATTTGGAAGTTCAACTGTAATCAGGAGAAACAATTAAATCGGTTAGGCCAAAAATATATGGTCCTCAAAGCGTTAAGCATTGAAGGAGATTAACCTCTTTACTTAGGCAAACACAGAAATTTCTCATACAATATCAAACAAAAAAAAAACATTTTTAAAACTATAAACATTTTTAAAATTATTACAGATTTTAAATAAATTTGTTTCTAATTTTTCGACCTTTATTTTATTGAGTATTATTGACTAATTAATATAAATTATAATAAATAAGATTAACCATATCAATGTTTCGCCTCGACTCAGTTATGGTCTTCCTGTCAATTTCTTTGAAATAAAGCTGGTATTGTAGTTGCACGTGTCCTTGCGTTGTTGTTATTATATGATATACTTTATTTATTGTTTGTTTGCTAAAGATTTTCTTTTTGACATTTTCAAGTGTAAACACATTTTCTGACCAAACGCACACATGCAAACACTCACTCATATAAAGATGAACACGCACACATACACAAACTTATGGGCGAACAACCACACAACCACACAACAACACACTTCAACGATTGTGTAAATGACATTGAGTTTTCCAATGTAAAAAAAAAAGAAAACTTAACAACCCATACAATCAGGACAGCTCTCTTTTTACCTCTCCTTCGGTCTTCTTCACTAACTGCGTGACAAACAAACAATTCAGCAAACATACTAGCCGTATCATTGCCCGCCAACAACCAACCACATACATACGATGATGACAGGGACAATACCAACAACATCAACGACAACGGCAACAACAGCAGAGATGTCAACAGTTCCAAAAGATTGCCAAAAAAAAGCAGCTACAACAAAAACTCTCGGTGTAAACAAGAAGTTTGTTTATACATATTTTATTTTTGTTTAGACGGATTTCATTGGAAATCTTTAAAGATTTAAAGAAGGCAAAGCAAAGTCAGTTTCTGTTTTGTAAAAACGTATTATCCCCTTGTTTATTTTCATTTATTTGTATTGAAAAAAAAAGGAGAATCGGATGAGTTGGAAAAAAGACTGCGACACACACACAGAACAACACGAAACGTTTCAGTTACACTCAACTCATGCGGTGGAACTGTGTCAACAGGCTGGGTTGTTTAAGCTTTTGGCCTTTGCACGCTGCTGTTGCTGTAGTCTGATTTGTTATGGGTACAGTGGATAAGTAAAGACTTCCTAAATGTGAAGATTTATAAAATTTCGGTACAAAATTTCGGAATTATATCAACTTAACTAACGATTTAAATCTTTAAGGAGGTTTGTAACTCCTGTGCAGGATACAAAACAAAAACAGTTGAATATTTTTTTAAAGTTGGATTCGGAATTCAAAATTTTACCACTGGGCAGTTAGAGTCTGAGTTTTCACTCTTTTACCAAATCTCCAAATCCCTGCGTCATACGAAATTATCAACCGCTTTTCAGTTTCTGAACAGATTTAGAAAGAATCATTGAAACCAGCTGCAACATTTGAAAATTTTTGCCCTCCCATTTGGAGTTCTTCCCAGATAACCTCTACCAGTTTGGCGATAAAGAAGGCGAACATTTTCATTTAGAACTGTTAGATTTCAGAATATTGCTGTTGACTTCAAAGACAGGTCAAAAAAAATCCAATGAGTGTTCGAACTCACGGGCGATGTGTTAACACCTTTTGTTACACGGTGCCTGTTCGATTTCTATGATCACATTAGTAAATGTTACATTGGAAAATAAAAAACAGCATTCAATCATATAATGACGTTTCATTTAAATAATATTAATACTTAAAATTATTTAAAGACCAGTGCAAGCACATGTGTCATTATTTTCTTGCTCAATACTTTTTGTTATATTCCCACAAAAATCAAAGAATGCAAAGCAACAAACTTACTTACTTACTTATCCGGTCTCGGACAACCCCGGGGGGTCAGGGACCTTACAAAACGAAGATAACATATTTCGCCAACCAGTTCGATCTTTTGCTTTATCTCTCCAGTTGGCAATGCCAAGTGTACGCAGGGATTCGTCAACCTGATCCCTCCAGCGGAGTCTTGGTCTTCCTATTTTTCGTCTTCCTTCAAGTTCGGTTTCGAAAAGCCTTCGCGCTGGTTCATCTTCATCCATTCTACTGACATGGCCTAGCCAGCGCAATCGCGTTATCTTGATCCGCTTAACTATGTCAATGTCAGGATAAAGCTCATACATCTCATGATTCATGCGTCGCCGATACTCGCCGTTGTGCACCGTAGGGCCATAAATTTTTCGGAGTATTTTTCTCTCGAAGACTCCTACAGATGTTTCGTCTGCTTGCGATAGGACCCAGGATTCTGCGCCATAAAGCAAGACAGGTTGAATGAGAGTCTGGTACAGCTGGACTTTTGTTACTCGAGAGAGGGCTTTATCTCTAAAGTGCTTGCTTAGCCCAAAATAACATCTATTCGCAAGCACAATTCTCCGTTTGATCTCAAGGCTGACGTTGTTGTTTTTGTTCACGGCAGATCCGAGGTATATAAATTCGTCCACTACCTCGAAGTTATAACGGTTATCAACGTTCACGCTTTGGTCTAATCGCGTGGAGGCCCTGTTCGTTGAAACCATTAATTTTGTCTTGTCCTCATTTACCGTCAGACCCACTTTTGCTGACTCCTTCTCAATTCTCGAAAAAACCGCAGTAACTTCTCTAATTGTGCGCCCAATGATATCTATATCATCAGCATACGCGAGCAGCATGTGACTTTTGCTGCTGATGGTTTTATTCATATTGACTGCAGCTTTTCTCATAACGATCTCCATTAAGATGTTAAAGAGATCGCACGATAGGGTGTCGCCTTGCCTGAGGCCTCGCTTAGTTTCGAAAGGTTCGGTAAGATCCTTACCAACTTTCACTGCGGATTTGGTGTTCGTCAAGGTCATCCTGCAAAGGCGTATGAGTTTTGCAGGAATACCAAGCTCAGACATTGCTTCATAGAGTTTCTCCCGTATCGGACTATCGAAGGCTGCTTTATAATCGATAAATAGATGATAGGTGCAACAGACACTTGTATATATATACATTGTTATGTTCGTACATACGCTACACAAGTTAACAATTTCCTTTGCTCTCTTTCTATCTCAATTTTATATACGTATAAACACGTCATTATTCTCTTTGCTCTGAGAGTGCTTCGCACCCACCCAATACGACCATTCGCTGCCGCTACATCAGTGTGTGTATTTTTTCGCAGTTTGATAATCTGTGTTTCGCAGTCTGAGAAATCTGTGTTCTATATAGGGGTGGGTCACCATTCTCATTTAGGGGTATGAAAAATGGATGTTGGCCGATTCTGAGACCTACCCTATATGCACACAAAATTTCATACAAATCGGTCCAGCCGTTTCGGAGGAGTTTAACGGCCAACAACGTGTGATCGCTGTCGAACAATCTGTGTGAGCTCAGTCGGACAAATTGTGTTTGGATGTATTCACTTTGTAAATTTAGGCCGTACCCGCGCCTATAGATGTTAACACATCAAAAACTGTTAAGGGAATGCAAAGAGTGGATAGTGTGAGTGTAAATTGTCATAGAGGAGGGTATATAAGCTTCGGCCCGGCCGAACTTAACACCGTTTCTACTTGTTTTTGTATACACCGAGCAATGCTGAACATCAAATGACTCGCTTTGTTTGGCCATAGCAACAACAACCAAACACACAACATCATACATACTTTTCCGAAGTAGCTGACGTACACGTGTGTCACATAACCACATGTTTGCCATATCAACAGCAACGAAACAGCCAAACACACAACATCGCACATCCTTTGTACGAAGTAGCTGACGTATTAGTGTGTCACTATAACGTCGACTACGCAAGCCCATGGGCTTGCTAACGAAATTTTGTGTGGCTATGCTTTATATATCCATTCAATAACAGCAACATACACATGTACATTATTATGTTAAAACATACGCTATAGACACAATTTCGTTTGCCTCACCCCTGCCACACCACTCTTTCATTGCTCTCTTGCTCGCTCATTTTTGTTTAACACGTCATTATTCTCTTTCGCAGTCGCAGAAAATCTGGTTTTAGCAGCAGGATAAAATCTGGTAGCAGCAACATAAAATCTGGTTTTAGCAGCAGCAGAAAACCTATCTGTGCGTTGTTTGCATGTGTTGACTTTGATAGATTTAGTCCCTATACGCCGCTACAGATGTTAACACATCAAAAATAAATAAATGGTTTCCCATTACATCCCATGAAGGGACAGGGCAGAACTACTCACATTCACTGAGCTGTGAACTTTCCAGTTTTCACCCACTGTTTGGGACCTACATTTTTACACCGATTCCGAACGGTATTTTTAGAAGCTTTTTCATAGCTATATACTTTGCGAGGTGACCGCCGTCGAAAGAAATTTTAAGGTGGTCAGAGCAGGATTCGAACCCAGGATATCATGTACAAGAGCCGCGCACACTAACCGTTGTACCACCGACGGCCACAAAGGCAGGTTAATGATGCTGAAATCAAGGGGAAACGCCTAGGCAACAATTTTTGAGTTGAAGGACCAAAACTTGTATTTTTGAAAAAATTTAGTTTTAACGAAATCTTCAGTAACTCAGTCAATTACCAACGGATTTATTAAACCCAAGTTGTATTTGACTCCCTAATAAATGTGTGTTTTAATAAATTGACATGTAGTAATGGTTCCTGTTACAATTATGTGTCAAAATATCTCCAAATTTTTAAAAATTACGAAATAAATGGAAACACATTTTTCGTAGAAAAGTACAGAAAAGTACAGTAATAACATAACAAGGTGGGGCAAAAGCAATCATCATATGAGAACACCCTATAACTTTTGCAAATGGCGCCAAATGTCGAGTAACATACTAGGTGGCGCTAAAGTAATCGCCCTATTGGAAAACCCTATAAATTTTGCTAATGACGCCAAGTGTCAATTCGGTTTCAACATTTGTGAAGCAACCAAACGCAGAGTACAAATCAACAAGCCACGAATCGGTTTACTAAGCAAGAATGTGGAATAATTGGTTTTTGAGCAACAATTCATCGAATGTGTTGCGCACCGTGAATATCGTCGCAGATTCCCTGGCCATCCGACACCAACTGGACTGCGGTGTTTGGCAACTCGATTTGAAGAGACTGGAATAACACGGGATTTTTCCCAAGGCTGGCCAGCCCGGAGGAGCCGTTCTGCCGAGAATATCTCAGCTGTTGTTCAAGAAGTCGAAGACGAGCACGGATCATTGACCAGACGACATGCCACGCAATTGGGTATTAGCCGCCGGTTCCTACGCAGAATTATGGTGAATGACTTGCAGATGTTCCCTTACGAAGTGCCGAAAGTGCAACAGCTGTTAGGTTTTGACCGCCAAACGCGTGTAACCTACTCTCCAGCCTTCCTGAATCTCAACGAAGAAGTGAAAGATGTTTAATCGAAAATCATCATGATCAATTATTACTCGTATTTTTTTATTTTTTATGACGCTCATTTCCATCTTAGAGGTTACGTGAATAAACAGAATAATTATATCTGGGCCACTGAACATCCGTGTATCACCCACGAAGACCCATTGCACCCGCTCCAAGTTACTGCCTGGTGTGCTGTTTACGCTGGAGGAGTCATTTTTTTTAGTTACCATTTTACAACCTCATGAGGTCAGACGTCTTACACATATTAAATAAACAAACAAATTAAACAAATTTCAACATATTCTTCCAACTGGCTCTATCCTTCGCCTTTTCTCGCCAGCTTGTAACGCCAAGGATACGGAGGGATTCTTCTGCCTGGTCTTTCCAGCGGTATCTTTGTCGTCCTATTTTCTTATAGGGGCATTTTTTTTTAAACCGCCGCGGGCCAAATTATGACTGTGGATGCCGCGCGCTAAAAAACCATGATTACCGAAGTTTTTCTTTCTCAATTGTATGAATTGGGACTGAAGACCATGTGGTTTCAACAGCACGCTGCAACGGCGCACACTGTTTGAGTCACAACCGATATTGTGAAGGATGCATTTCCCAGATGCTTAATCTCTCGTTTTGGTGATTTTCAGTGGCCGGCCAGATCATCCGATTTAACCGTTCCAGACTTCTCATTGTGGGGTTTTTTGAAGTCGCGGGTTTACGTCAACAAGCCTTAGACTCTTGAAGCCCTTAACGAGAATATTCGCCAAGAATGGGAGAAACTGTCGCCCGAAGTGTTGAAAATGAGTGATGGAAAATGCGATAAAACGAGCCCGTCTGGCCATCAACCCTGTCGGCGGCCACTTGGCCGACATAATTTTCTCAACTTGAAAATATAAATTCTAATCGATTAAATAAACAAATTTCACAAGCAGAACCAAAGGTTTTTATTAAAAAAAATCAATGAACGCTAGTGTGGGTCAAATTGATCGGGTGAGGAGAAATGCAAAAGGCGTAGAGCAAGAATGAAATGTACGCAAAATTCTAAGAAAGTTACCCTAAAAACACAGGGATCTAAAACTACAACCTGGCTCCCGCCAAGAGACATACAAATTCCAGTTTGAAGAATTGTATTAAATTAAAACCAAACATCATATTTTTTTTAGTTCGGGCTTATTTTAAACTACACTTTATTAGCTTTAGTAAAAATTGTTGTTGCTTATAACCCGTGTTTCATATAACCCGTGTTGCTTATAACCCGAGTGTGGAAAAGTTATGATAAACTTTCAACTACTGCCGTATTATTATTATTATTATTTTGCCACGAATTTAGAAATTAAACCCTGAATTTAAAAAAATATGTGCTTTTACTGAATGTTCAATGACATTGCAAACTTAAGATTTGAGTTAATTTTCCAAAGAGATTTCTAACATTTGGCTTGAAAAGAGGACGAATAACTAAGCCAAACACTAATGAAACATAAGGTATGTTTTGCATATAACCGCGTTTTCCAAAAAAACACGCTGTTTTAAATATTTCCAAATGCGGATTTTTATGTCTCGGCGGGAGACAGGTATTATTTTTAGACCCATAGTTCTCGGGGGAAAGTCTTCTTAGAATTCTTCGTAAATTACGTTCTGGATATACTCCTTTTGACAAAACCAATTGACCCACCTTAATGAACACATTAGGAAATGCTACATTGGAAAATAAAAAAAGAACAGTTTTGGTGCTGAAGGCCCCTTTTCTATTGCACTCTATTTTTTCTTACATCTGCTTTAACATTAGAGGCAATATTATTAAAATAAATAAAGCAATGTTTAGCGACAAAAGTTTTGAATAGTATAGAGAACTCATTGCACCCTTTTTCCGCTCTCATGTAGAGAGTCTGAGTAAAAGAGCATAAATGAGTCTTATCCTTATATTTCAATACAAACGCATCATTTCGACAATGATATTACATAAAACAATACAAAAAGCATAAATATTTCAAAATTCATCAATGTTTCACATCAAAATTATGAATGGACCTAGTTATGGAAAAAAGGGTGTACTACGTTTTGAATCACCCGCCATATGTCGCCAGTACTTTTGAGTCAGACAATTCGTTCCATGAGTTCCCTATACGATCTGGACGACGACCTGCTTGTTTGTTCGCTGCTGCTATATCAATACCAGCATTCTTTCTCTCAGCCAGAAATTATTGTTGTACAATAACCACGTATGTGATGCTGATGGTGTGTGTTGTTTCCATGTGTTCACTTTGATACATTGCCAGACCTGTGTCTATAGATGTTAACACATCAAAAGTTCTCATTAAATATTGATGTAAATCTCACCGAACCATTTAGTATCAGGCAAGCTTTAGGCAGAGCCACATGTTATCATGCGATCTCTGCAATATGTTAATTGAAAAAATCGTGAGAAAGGCTGCAGTCAATACGAATACAACTATCAGCAGCAAAAGTCACATGCTGCTCGCGTATGCTGAAGATTTCGACATCACTGGGCGAAATTTGCGACAACCTACTGCAATATTTTTGAGAATTGTGAAGGAATCAGCAAATGTGTGTATGACAGTAAACTAGGACAAGATACAGTTAATGGTTTCGTCAAGCAGAATATCCACGCGATTCGATGAATGTTGATAACCATTATTGTTTCGAGGTAGTGGGCGAATTTTTTTGCCTCGGATCGGCTGTATTCAGGAGCAGTACCGTCATGGTAGAAATCAAATTTAGAATTGTGCTTGCAAAAAAGGTGTTATTTCGGTCTTAGCAAGCACCTCAGAGAAAACACTCTGTCTCAAGAAGCGAATATCCATTTATATCAGACTCTCATGCAACCCGTCTTGCTTTATGGCGCAGAATCCTGTGCCGTATCCCATGCTGATCAAACGTCATTGGGAGTCTTCGAGAGAAAAATGCTCCGAAAAACATATGGTCCTATAGTAAAAAACGGGGAGTCACGACGATGGTTGCACCACGGGCTGTATAACCTGTAGCCCTACACCGACATGTTTGTGCGTAACACAATACTGACTACAACATGTCAGTTGAAGCGATCAGTATGAAAGAGTGCCAAAGGTATTCGAAGACGTACTCGAAGGACATCAAAAAATATGTTGACCAAGACCTCGCTGGTAAGAACTGGTGGAATATTGATTGCAATAGCTTGGTTTTACCAACTGTAGGAGAAAATTTGACGATCGAGCTGGTTGAAGAAACATGTTATCCTCATTTTGTGAGGCCCTAGAACTCTCTGGGTTATTTTTGATGATAAAACCTCAATGGGATCTTCGAGAGAGAAATGCTATAATAGAAAACGGGGAGTCTCGACGACGGATGGACCAAGAGCTGTGTAATGTGTAGCCGACACCGGCATATTAGTATGTATCCAAAGAGCGCTATTATACTGGCTAGGTCATGTCAGTAGATGGGTTTAGAATGAACCAGTACGAAAGGTATTCGACGATGTACTCGAAGGACAGCAAAAAAGAGGACGACCAAGACTTCACTGGAAAGAACTGGTGGAATATTGATTGCAATAGCGTGGTTTTATCAACTGTAGGAGAAAATCTGAAGATCGGGCTGGTTGATGAAACATGTTGTCCTCATTTTGTAAGATCGTTGATCTTTCTGGGTAATTTTTGGTGATGAAACCTCACTGGGGTCTTCGAGAAAAAAATGCTCCCAGAAAAATATTGTTCTATAATGGAAAACGGGGAGAATCGATGGCAGTTGAACAACGAGCTGTAAATCTGACACCGACATATTTGTACGTATCTAAATAGTGCGATTACGCTGGCTGCGACGTGTCAGTAGAAGGGACAACAATGAACGAGTACCAAAGTTATTCGGAAACGTACTCGAAGGACATCATAAAATATGTCGACCAAGACTTTTCCGGAAAGAACTGGTGGAATATTGTTTGCAAGAGCTTGGTTTTACCAACTGTAGGAGAAAATTTTAAGATTGAGGTGGTTGGAGAATCATGTTATCCTCACTTTGTAAGATCGTTGACCTCGCTGGGTTATTTTCGGTGATGAAACCTCACTGGGATCTTCGAGAGAGAAATCCTCCAAAAAATATATCGTCCTATAATAGAAAATGGGGAGTATTGACGACAGTTGAACAATGAGCTGTATAATCTGTAAACCGCCACCGACATATTTGTGGGTTTTAAAATAGCGTGAATACGCTGGCTAGGACATGTCAGTAGAAGGGATCAGAATGAACCAGTACGATAGGTATTCGAAGATGTACTCGAAGGACATGAACAAATATGGCAACCAAGACTTCCCTGGAATGAACTGGTGGAATTGGTGGTTGGTTTTACCAATTGTAGGAGAAAATCCGAAGATCCAGCTGGTTGGAGAAACATGTTATCCTCAGTTTGTAAGATCCTTAAACTCTCTGGGTTAGTTTTGGTGACAAAACATGACTGGGGTCTTCGAGAAAGAACTGTTCCAATAAATATATCGTCCGATAATAGAAAACGGGGAGTCTCAACGACGGATGGGCCAAGAGCTGTGTAATATGTAGCCTACACCGACATATTTGTGCGTATCAAAATAACACCATTAACCTGGCTAGGACATGTCAGTAGAGGGGATCAGAATGAACGAGTACCAAAGGTCTACGGAGACGTACTCGAAGGACAGCAAAAATGAGGACAATCAAGACTTCGCTGGATAGAACTGGTGGAATATTGATTGCAAAAGCTTGGTGTTACCAACTGTTGGAGAAAATCTGAAGATCGAGCTGGTTGGAGAAACATGTTGTCCCCATTTTGTGAGGCCCTAGACTTCCCTGGGTTGTTTTGGCCACTGAAGTCAGTAAGTAAGTAATAAATATGGAATTCTTTCAAACCCCATTAGTTCCATGGAAATAACTTCAATGAAATTTTGAAAATAACTTAGAAAAATGTAATAATTATTTTTGGGTAATATATTTGACTCTCGCCAAAAAATTTCCTTATTAAACTAGGCTTCGGGCAACAACTTGCTACAAAACTCATTGATGGTGACTAACTGATTAAATAAAGGCTGACCTGAAATATGCGTCCTCCTGCCTTTTGAAAAATTTTTAAATTTGTGCTGCATAAATTAATATCTATTTTTTTGTTATCCTTTGAGAAAATTGTTTTCTACGTTCCTCCTTTTCCACCATATAAAAGTGAATAAAAAAATCCGTTCACACAAGAGATGGAAAGATAAGAGGAACCCCGACGACGACAACTGAAATTATTTACAATGCGAACAAGACGGTCACTGGCCTAGGACGCTAAGGCGCTGAGGAAAAGTGTCACAAACTTCGAAACGATCATACGCGAACGTGAGTTAAAATCCTGGTGCCGACTAATTACAGTATTTCTAATTGCAGAAATAACGCCTGATCTGTGTAGCTCATAAGAAACAGAAAAATATTCCTCTCCAGAAGAAAAAATATATAAAATGTACAATGGAAATTTCCTTTTTTCACCCACTGTATGTTGAACTCTGCGTGGACCTTAACTGTTTGTATTTTCTTGTCATGTCTGTGTCAGATACAATGATATTGTTTTCCGTTTTTTTTTTGTTGTTGTTACAACTGAGACCCTTCTTTAAATGATTTTGAAGTATTTAACTCCCCTTCTACGGAACACTGAGACTGACTGTTGGCGATATATTGAAATTTTTATCGAGGGTTTATTTGTTTTATATTGTATTGTTGTAGCAAATTTTCTATATTTTGTTCCTTGTTTGCGTATAAAAGATAAATGACAATAATGAGGATATTTATATACAAACATGCATAAGTTGTTGGGTGTGTCCATTTCATGAAAGGAGTTGAGTATTGTAATATAATTGTGCCATTGTTTCAGTTGCTGGTGTGTCTAAACTTACCCCCTATGGCAACACATGTAATATTTATCATGGCACCTTCGTTGTAGGGTCCCAGGATGTGATCCTTTATTGTTGTTCCTTTATGGTCTAATATTATAATCGATTCGGGGGGAACTGCAAGAGAAAGAAGATAAATAAAACAGAACATGCATAAGTCAATTGCCAAGCAACAAATTTGTATTTAAAAATAATAATTTTTATCAAAGAAAAGAAAAAAAATTGAAACAAAAGAAAAATATCTTGCTTAAGTTTATTATTATGGTTTCCATTGTGACAAATTCTCCGAGCTTGTGTGCAATAAAAATGAAGAGAATGTTGGTGCAACAAAAAAGAAGACGAGACAGAAACACTTAAGTTGTTAACACAATTTGTTATAATACAATTTGTCTCATTGTCTGGCAGCGTCGAGTAGATTGTGAATGATTAATTGTTACAAGACAATTATATTGACTTGAAAAAGCCCGCTTTGTGTTGGAGAAGAATAGAGAGAGGGTTTTAATAATTTTGTAATTGGTTTAACATGATTGTTATTTTTATATCTTAAATTGGTGAAGCCAGTTAAATGTACGAACGTAGAGAACAACCTGATTGTAATAAAGTAACAGAAAATTGTTTTTTTTTTTAATTGACGACATCGAGAAGTGAATTGTTAGAACTCCTGGTTAATACACTTTGTGCAGGAAACTGGCCCAAAAAAATAACGTCGGACTCACCGAAAAATTACTTCATTTCGCACGTTGCGGGAACTATCGAGGCAGAGGAAACACTACACTGGGCAATTGAAAGGTTTATGCCCTACACAATAAGGAGTCTTAAGCCCTACAAATCACGTGGCTCTGAATGCCTAGAAATTGGACACCTTTGTTACTAATTATAAATTGGACACCTTTGTTACTAGAACTTAATTCGCAGCAAGCTAACCCACAGTTCCAATAAATGGTGACAGTCCAATGAAATTATTTATTCCGAAAGCAGGCAAAACATCGCATATTAATTCAAATGGCTTTAAATCAATCGGACTCTCCTCTTTTCTTCTGAAGGCATTTTAGATGGTAGGTACATAGGTACTTCTTAGTTGTGCACACGCTTAAATCTACGGCAAATCTGCGGCAAGCGCTCCACATGCTCTACAGAGCGTCACAGAGAAATCTCTGTACATAAATGAATACATTCTTTTCGCCTTTGTCGATATAGAGGAAGCGTTCAACAACGTCTTATCCAGATCTATGAAATCGGCTCTATCGGCGCTTGGTTTTAACCAGGTGGTCATTAATTTAATTTACGAATTACATAAAAGAAGGCTCATAAATTCGTCCCTAGGACACATGCCTTAAATGGAATTGTGAGTACAGGAACACCCCAAGGGGAAGTCCTATCATTATTTATTTAGCACATAATATTGGTTTGATAGAGCTGCAGAGTGAGGCTGAACACAGGCAGCATATGATGAAGACCTAGCAACAGCTGTAAACAGAGAAAAACCTTCCAAATGCGGAGACGTGCTCCACAATCTAATCGGGAGACCTTCTAAGTGGATCACGGAGAATGGACTGGGTGTAAGTCCTGAAAAAATCGGGGTCATACTCTGTACTAGAAAGTAGAAGGTTCCGTCGTATGATCTGCCAAGAGCTGGTAGGTCTCGATTTGTTTCTCGTGGGTTTTCTTCAGGAATTCTAGTAAAGTTGTTGACTTTCCAGGTCTGAGTCCACACAGATAAGGTCCGATCAGTTCTGCAACAAACGGCTTTAGTGTATAGCATTTTTCGCTCGCAGGGACTGTGTTAAAATATTACACTTATATGCGGATGGTGGATCTACGTTCACTCATGGTCTCTACGAGACCAGATGTCTTAGTCTTTGGCCAACTACAAATCTTTCTCATGGCAACTGTATTATATGTCATAGTTCTTCGTCCTTGTACTGCCACGACGTGTCCACCACATCTCGTGGATAATAGTAAAGTCAGCTTTTCCTTTGGCAGCTGCAGCAATTGTCACAGTTCTTCTTCCTTGTACAGTCATAACCTGCCCATCGTATCTGTTGTATAGAAGTACTGCCAGCCTATGAATTCGCGAGGACATCTTCTAGTTGAATAGTGGCAACGGATTTGTCCAGTGCTGTAAAATTCCAAGTGCATATCTCTAAATCGTCCTGATAAAGATTGCGGAGGTCGTCAACAAAAAGGGGGTTTTTGTTTCTCATTTTCATTTTGTATTTTCATTTCCATTATAACGGTGGCGGAAGGCAATCCCTTTCTACCGTGGGTTTGCATTTTTCCTACTGCCAAGATATTTATATTTTAGCCATCCATTGTGGATCAGATGCTCGTCAACAAAAGGGGTTTTTTTTTTCTCATTTTCATTTTGTATTTTCATTTCCATTGTAACGGTGGCGGAAGGCAATCCCTTTCTACCGTGGGTTTACATTTTTCCTACTGCCAAGATATTTATATTTTAGCCATCCATTGTGGATCAGATGCTGTTCTGAGTGTGTGGGAACTGCATTTTTGTTTCCGCCGTTGGGCAGTATTATTGTTTCATCCGGCTAAAAAAGAATATGGCCACTAGTTCGAAAAGCTTCATTTCTAGCATAACCTATTTAACTTAAGACGCATCTGTCATCACATAATCAATCAGGCTGCTCATTCGACTCGACTTCTCACTCTATAGCCTACATGTGTCAACCATTCGAAGAGTGGTCAAAAAAATTGGAAGAAACTGGGTCGGTTATGGACCGTTGGACTCATGTGCGTCAGCGTATCGGTCGGTCTCTCGAAAATATTGCTGCTGTCAGCGAGACTGTTGCCGAAAACCCGAAAATATCAAACCGGCATCGTTCTCAATAACTTCAAATTTTAACAAAAGACCAAATTTTGACAAAATTTTGACAAAAGACCAAATTTTGACAACATTTTGACAAAAGACCAAATTTTGATAATAGAACTCCAGCTTCAAGCTTACAAAATTCAGAGTACACAAGAGCTCAAACCAGCAGAACATTGAAAGCGCTGGTAATTCCTTCAATGGGTAATGGAGCAAAGTGAAGTCAATGGAAATTTTTCAAAGTTATCTTTCTTTTTCAAAATCATCTTCTCAGATAAAACGCATTTCCATCTGAATGGCTTCGTGAAGACACAAAATTTTCGAATTTGGGGCTCAAAAAATCCTCATGCAATCCATAAGAAACACATGCATCCACATCGAGCAACTGTCTGGTGCGGATTTTGGTTAGGTCTTACTTTTTTGTTGATGAAGCCGAAATTGCAGTGACTGTGAACGGCATTCGTTACAGGAACATAATAACGGAGTTCCTTTGGCCTAAACTGGACGGCATGGATCTAGACAACATGTGGTTTCAGCACGACGTAACACCTGCCACTCCGTCCATAGAACAATCGATTTATTGCAGCAAAGATTTCCAGAATAAATTATCTCAAGAAATGCTGATGTCAACTGGCCACCAAGATCATGTGATTTAACGCCGTGTGTTTTATATCTTTGGGGTTTCTTATGAAATCTCGGGTTTATGCGAATAAACCAGAAATAATTCCTGAGCTCAAATCCGAGATCCAACGCGTTATCGGTGAGATACAGCCACGTCTCTGTGATAAAGTAATGGAAACTTTCATGACAAGATTAATGGTCTGTTATCAGAGCTGTGGGCGCCAATTGACGGAAGTTTTATTCTATATTTAATCGGAACATGTCGTCTTACAGTCCAATAAAAAATCGCAACTATTTCGAAAAATACGCGTTTTTAATTTAGAATGAATAAGTGCATTCTTACTGCGACTCCCGTTGATTCATTAAAGCCAGACTAATTTTTTATCGATTCTTTTAATAAAAATGTCTAAAGCTTTCGTTTGCAGACTTTAAATGTCTAAAGTTTTCATTTGCAGAATTTAAATGTCTTAAGCTTTCGTTTGCCGGATTTTTAAATTATTTGCTTTTGTATAAGAAACCCATGCAAGATATTAACATCAATTTTTAAATTGCATCTCTCCCCTTGCGGCAGTTTTATCATTCGGTGTGTTTTTTAAACCAACATTTCTAGTCGCTCGTAAAATATGAACTATTTTTTTTAAGTTTCATACACAGAAACTACCTACATTTGCTAAACTTGCCCAATCTTCATAAGAACTTAATTTAAATGCAAAACTTTATTACACCTATGGCGGTAAATAAAATATTTTAAATATTTTCTTTAAACATAAATACCTTTCCTTCAAAAATTATCTACGTAGAAAGTTAAAATTTAAACTTCACCACACTCGTAAATATCACATGGGCATTATATGCATGGCCTTACTTTCAAGTTTATGCTACAAGCTTTAACATGTTTTACGCAAAACTTTTCCATCATACCCACAATTTCCAACAGCCAGTTGATGGAGCAAGGAAAGAAACAAATTTAAACAAAAACTCTAAACTTGATAAAAAGCTAAACGAAACTTTCTAATAGCATAAAATTCTTATTTAAAATCCTATTTTTGTAACTCGACATATAGAGTTTCAAGACGTTTTACTTTTATCCTTGCAACCATT
>OZ008371.1:37755179-37943427 GCA_963931995.1 Phaonia tiefii | reverse complement strand
GGCTATCTGTTATTTCAGTTGAGTACTGTGTGCTCTGGTTCACTGCCGAATTAATTTTTTTTATGAAATTTTTGCATAAATCTTCTGGCTTCCGAGTACATTGCAAAGATGACAGAGTTTTGTCTAATATTTGTCCGAATTTTTGATATTTTATACACTTTGTCTGCACTTTAAACTTTAGTTCGCCTGCCTGTTTTAAATATATACCACAACTAAGTTTATTGTGATCTGATAAGCTGTTTTCAATACAATGCACTAAGAAATTTAAGAAATCAGTACCTAAAACCCAATCTATAGATGTCTTACTCGTTGGTCTAGTGATGTGGCTATGACAAGAGTACATATTAAATTCACTAAAAAGATTTACCAATATTCTCTGATTTGTACTATTTTTGACGTAGAATACGTCTTACCTTACGGTATGAGGAGTCATGTCAGGTTTTTATTGTTGTAATCTTTAATTCATTGAATTTGAGGAAACGGCTAGATGAATTTTTTTAAAATTTTTTTGTAGGTAAATGAAGATGTTATCTTTCGTTTGATATACATTTCATATTGGTTGATATATTTCTAGTATTTTAATTTCTCAAATGAAAACTGTTTAAACACATACACTCAAACATATGTGTGGTGTTTGGTTGAGTGTTTTTGGTTGCTCAACATTGCTTAGGAACATGTATCTAGTAAAAAGTGAAACGAACAGCAAGCTAATGTTGCTTGGCAACATGTATCTAGTAAAAAGTGAAACAAACAGTAAGCTAACGTAATAAAGCTTTTTTGCGAAAGCTTCAATAAAGCTGTTGTAACATTAATTTTGAATTGTAAAGCATAAAGCTTTCACACAACGCTCGAATGCTAATGCGGAGACTCGATAAGGTAAACCTTTTTTAATATTAGGGCGGCCCTCTCAACATTCGCAGAACTCATTTCAATAAAAATATTAATTAAAATACATAAATTAAATTAAGTTTAAAAAAATTGAACATAATATTTTTTCTTTAAACGGACTTGAATGAAATGCCGGTGGTAAATATAAAAATTACAGCAGACAGTTGTCCGTGGCCGAAGGCTGTGTCAGAGACACGGCCATTAAGTTTAACGTAGAATACGCCATCCGATAAGACAGAAAACATATATAACAATAAATGATAAATAATATAAGAAAATGAATTTATTGTTATATATGTTTTCTGTCTTATCGGATGGCGTATTCTACGTTAAACTTAATGGCCGTGTCTCTGACACAGCCTGCAGGGACAGTCCGTGGCCGAAGGCCTCGGACAACTGTCTGCTGTAATTTTTTTAAGCATATCGATATTGATATCACCCACAAGTAAAATTGTCTGCGCACCCAATTGGTCAAGAACTGTTTCTATTTTATTTAAAAAAACGTGAAAAATTCATTTTGGTGAGCGATAAACAGATATCAATATAAGCTTCCTATTATTTATTTTTATATCTGGCAACTCGATTGCAATTAATTCCACATTTTCATCGCTTAGATTTATAAGGGTTTTATTCTTGATCGTAGATTTCACGTAGATAGTTGTCCCACCATACCCATCATTTCGAGGACAATGTATTGCTTGATAGCTGTTTATGGAGTACAAATCTAAGCATTGGATGTTGAACCAAGTTTCCTGAACTGCAATTATTTATTGTAATTTCTGCATTTGACTTAAATAATTTCTAAATAAATTGAATTTATTGATCGAAGATGCACTTCTGATATTTATGGACACAATATTACAAAAATTCAAATCATTTAATGATATAAACGAATTATAAGATTTCCTACAATTAAATTATTCAGAGTTCATTTTGATTATAAGAAGGGAGGAAAAAACCAAACTAAAAATTATCGATAATAATTATTACAACAAAAAGTACAAAAAGATAAATATATTTAAATACCAGTAGTAGAAATCATCTACCTCCTCATCATCATCCGGTTCTGGTTCGTTTGTACGTGCTTGTGGATATATATTACTACGCCTGGGTACAGCTGCTGTGGCTTTTATCATCAAGTTATCAACGTCATCTAGAGATTTTATTTTGATTGGCCGGGAATCGTCTCGTTGTTCCGCAAAAATACTACCGTAGGTGGGATTCAGAAGAAGGATTCAAGGCATTGGAGCTTCGAGTCATGGCCCATTTGTAGGGAATGCACCTAAGTTAGTTGGCATTGCCCTTGTGCGGCATTTTCATTCCCGACAGAAATCTCGAATATTCTTTATGAAGTTCGTGCTGCGTACAACATCCTCGCTAGCCTCAGTCCGTTCCTCTTAGAATTTCCAGACCTCTCTATAGAGGTGTTAGAGTTTTAATCCTTCAAAACATGCTTCAGCCTTCATTATTCGATGGCTTCCCTCTCTATCTATTGTATGTATTTAAGTAGCTCATATGTTACACGGGATTTCTTGATAAAACTCGAAACACCAAAATATTTGTTAATAATTTGTTGGTATTTTAAATTACTAAATATTTAAGAACATAACAAAACATTATTAATCAAAACGGCAGCCAATTCCCTTTCTGTACAACCGAAGTCTTACGGGCTGTACGAAGCATAGTCATACACGCTGAAAAATAACGGTCTCTGTAATATATTCTCTCAAACATATTCTGCAGGAACCATGTATATGTTTGGAATATACTTCAAACATTCAAATGTTTGCGAGTCCCAAACACACTTGTATTTAAATGTAAACAGTATCATGTTTGCTTGCAAACATGTTCGCTTTTACGTGCAAGCATATACATTCTTCACCCCAAACATCCATATACTTACGTAGAAGCATTCGCGTGTTTCCCCCAAACCTGTATATACTTCCGTTTAAACATTGCGTATTTCCTCCCAAACATATTAATATTTGGAAACGATATTCTTTTTTGATTTCAATATATTATTATTTATTATAATTAATTAATTTATAAATAATTAATATAAAAAATTAAAAGATTTAAAACATCCCTTTTAACATTTACTTGTATTGAATACATTTTTTCACGAAATGAGAATCTGCTGTTGTTTTGCTTCTCTTTTCTTAGTTGTCTCCCACGTTTTTGTTTTCAGAAGGTTTCAGCCATGCGTTGATTATGACTATGCGTTGGCATACAAACAAGATATTTATAGACAAATCAAGTTCATGCAAGCCAAGCGTGGATAAATTACTTGTGTTGTTTATTATACCACCGTTCCGATTTTCTCAGTAAAGGCTCGGATAGACAATGGGTTGCTGCCCTTTCCAGTTTCAGTCCTCGAAATCGTTTCTTACTTCGGTAGCACACATACATATATATGAAACACATACACAAAAACTAGAGCAACATCACAAACCAATTAACCGTCCCCGATTTCGTTTATTCTTTTTTCACTGATCAAGCGCTTTTGATATCCTCTGTCCGATGAACCATTGACGACTGAATACATGAAACTAAAATGCAATACATCTGCCAAAATAAGAAACACTGACTTCATCTGCAATTTACACACACATTCAGATATATTTATGAATCACTGACTGAGAGAATATTGCAAAAACTACAGATCCACACTTACACGATAGACTCTCTCGTTGTCCTTCTTCTATTCGAGAGAGCATAAACAGTGCAACAAACACAGCAGTATTTGTATCGCACTCATAGATATTTTGGGCCGCATACACATATAATATAACTTATTAAGCTTTGTGTCTCAAACATGTAATATTGAATAGCAAACACAATCTGTTTGGACACAAGTATATTACACTTACGACGAGCTCCAAACACACGTTATATTTGCACCCAAACAACAACAAAAAGAAAGATTTGTAGGAAAATTGTACACTAGGCGGACAAGTGCACGGTTAAAATATTCAAAATTTAGTTCGACGAGTAGCGCAGACCACAATTTATAATGTAAAGGATTTAGGTGTGGCCTACCAGATGGACCAGAACTTTCACCCACTCTTGAATGGTTCTTCTATATCCACTATACCACCACAGAAGTAGGATAGTGAACTTTAGGAACCTGTTCTTATGCTTGCAGAGATGACTGAGCATAGACTGTGTCATTTTGGGTAAGTGATGTTTTATCCGACTTTTCGTCTTATATTCAAAACTTTACTTGTTTGGTCGTATTTTTAGTTAATTTTATTCTTCGATATTTCGTTACCCTTTGGGTAATAGTAATAATTGTGTTTATCTTCCTGACGATGCTACCCAAAGGGTAGCGAAATATCGAAGAAGAAAATTAATAAAAAATACGACCAAACGCTCTATCATTTTGTTTATTGAACGAATACTTCACTGTAATAATCTTCTCAAAGCAAAAAAATTATTCTGTGAC
Organism: Phaonia tiefii; assembly: GCA_963931995.1. Lineage (NCBI taxonomy): Eukaryota > Metazoa > Arthropoda > Insecta > Diptera > Muscidae > Phaonia > Phaonia tiefii. The sequence continues at coordinate 37,939,094 of OZ008371.1, read as the reverse complement.
GAAGAATATGCTTTTGACTTGTGCTTCCATTTAGAAATGGATATATATATATGTCTTTAATTAATTTAGCCAGCATTTAAATATATAAAACAATATTACAATTCAAAGTTTAAATAAAAGGTTAACGGAGAACATAGGGAGTCAACGAATTCTCTCCATAGATTTATGCGCCTAGCAAGTAATTTCAATTTGTTCCATGATCGATGATTTTGTTTGTATGCCCCCTCCAGGCACCACTTCCCTGCATTTGGTGGTCTTCCTGGCCTTCGTCAATCCTGCGGGTTTCATGCAAGTGTCACCATAGCAATATCCCTTGTTGTGCGCTTAGGTATATGGCCGTTCCAACTCCATTTCGCCCTAAGTATGTATACACAATCACGTTATCAGAGTTACCAGAGTACTTCATTAAAAATTGTCTTGGGCCAGTAGACACGGAGAATTTGTCTCATTCAATGATTGACAAACGTTTGGACCATCCTCATTGTCAGCTTCGTCGAACACCAAGTATTAAAACTGTACAGACTTCACACTGCAATTGCAGCCCTTGGTGGAAGAAGGTGTTAACTCACATTTTTCAAAAACAATATTTTCCTTCTTTTAATGTTTCCATGGTATCTGATTTAAATAAAAATTAAAAAACAAAATTTTTTAAATTTAATTTTAATATTTTAAATATCAGATGTTGACTCTTTTCTTATCTAAAATAAAATCAGATACCATGAAAACGTAAAAAGAAGAAGGAATATTGTTTTTGAAAAAAGTGAGTTAACACCTTCTTCCACCAGGGGCTTCAATTGAATATTCCTAATATCGTATTCTCCAATATTCCCTTATCACGCCAGTTCCTGTGCAGGTTTAAAAAGACAACACGGGCTTTATCTACACGATCACCTATATCCGCAGCAATTTCAGCCTCAATATTGTTAATTAGGTCTTCCAAAGTGTTGGGATGGTTCACATACACCTTCGACTTCAGGTAACCCCAAAGGAAATAATCGCACGGCGCTAAGTCTGTTGAGCGTGCCGACTAGTTCACATCACCCATAAAAGAGATAAGCCGTCCGGAAACATTTGCTTAAGACAATTCACGGAAACATTTGCCTCAGACAATTCATTCGCACCACCCTATTGGACCAATGTATCCTAATTGCATTGGCTTAAGAGCCGGCTGAAAAAAATCCTGTATCATACTTAAGTACCGCTCGGAGTTCACAGTTACGGCAAGAAGAAAAGTAAGAGCCAATGATGCCTACTCGCAATTTGGCGCGCCACACATTGATGTGGTCCCAATGCAGAGGTTCCTGGTGAAGTTCTCTGGGGTTTGTTTCACCCCAGTACCGCATAAACGAAACGTAAACGAAAAGCACGCTGCATTGCAATGATCGAGTGCGCAATTGAAAAATACGCTTCAACACAAAATGACCTCTCATCACGTTCTAATGCATGATGGCAATTGAAAGGAAGACTAATACAAATCTCCCGTCATCCACTGTATGCCACGCACACTCCCCACTCTCTTCGACCAACATTGCCGCCACAGCCTGCAGTGCAAAAAAAAAACAAATTACCACGCTCCACCCTGTATACATATATGGACATGAATGTGCACATTTCTTATTGTCAATATTTTTCAATATAATATTTATTTCAGCTTTTTTTAAATTAAAGCTCATCCATCTCAAAGACTCTAATATAGTAATTATTTATATATACAGGAATTGACACAAGGACACCACGTTTGGAGACGTCGCACAATGCGTCGTTCCCATACATTCGATGGACAAAACTATAAGGAGTTATCCCAGGGTAATGCAATTTGGCACGAGTTCCTAATGTAATAGAATTAAGAAAATTTCAAAGTATCGACAAAATTGAACACGCCCACCGCCCATACAAGCCGAAATTATTTTTGGCTGTAAAAATTGAACTATTGCGTCAAATTTCATGAAAATCGCTTGAAGAGCATATTTGTATAACACCTTTTAAAAAAATAGCATTTCATCAATATTGACCACGCCCATCAACTTCCCGATTTTTCGATTTCGTTGAAGAAACATTAAAAGCTTTCGCCGGTCTACCGCCTTAGTTTGTTGACACTGTTTCTTTTGTCATACTTGCATCTTCTGTTGATAATGTCTGGGAAAAAAATACATTTAAATTATTATTTAAATGTTTCAATTGATTATTTTAATACTCACCTGTTTTGGGTTATAAAATTGCCAACTTAACCATTTTGAATGTTTTTTTTTAAATTGTTGTTTTCTGTATTTGCTTTCATTCCAATGACTCACCATTTTAGAATGAAAAAAATTAATAGACTGTTTAATTTTTTTTTATCACAGTTCAAATCACTGACATTACTTTCGACAAAATCGTATAAAACGGATTTTCTATTATGAGGCGGAGCGGATAGCCACACATCAGCCAAAATCAAAATAAATGTTTAATAGTTTTTTTTACACACGAGGGCTTTATTACAAATCGTTACTTCTGCAAAGTCGATGTTTTCACGTTGCTGGCCACCAAATGTAATATCGGCTTTGATCGGCCTAGCACAGGTGACCAGACGGCTGTTACAGATCAGCCAGAGCTGATAAAACGCGGCTGTTATAGATCAGCCAGAGCTGATTAAACACAAAAGTAATGCCCGACTTTAAAGTGGTAAACTGTCTTAACAACATGTTTCCACGTTGGCAGCAGTTACCTTTGTATTTTTTTTTGTTTTCTCGCACTCTTTGTAAAAAAATGGAACCTAATTCTTGGTTGAGCCATAAATGTGGTCTCAACTGTTGTAAAAAAACGGGTTTCGGTGTTTTCTTCAATTTAAAGTAAACGTATTAATGTAATAGAGATAGTAAAACAAAAAAATCAATGAGTGTTCGAACTCACGGATGATGTGTAAACACCTTTCTGCTACACGGTACGTGTTCCATTTCTATGAACACATTAGTAAATGTTACATTGGAAAATAAAAAATAATAGTTTTTTTGTATACACCGGGCAATGCTGAACATCAAATGACTCGCTTTGTTTGGCCATAGCAACAACAACGAAACAACAAAACACACAACATCACACATACTTTGTCCGAAGTAGCTGACGTATACGTGTGTCACATAACCACATGTTTGCCATATCAACAGCAACGAAACAGCCAAACACACAATATCACACAAACTTTGTACGAAGTAGCTGACGTATTAGTGTGTCACCATAACGTCGACTGCGCAAGCCCAAAAAGGCTTGCAAATGAAATTTTGCGTGGCTATGCTTTATATCTCCGTTCAACAACAGCAACAGACACATGAACATAGATACATTATTATGTTAATACATACGCTCTAGACACAATTTCGTCTGCCTCACCCCTGCCACACCACTCTTTTATTGCTCTCTTGCTTGCTCATTTTTGTGACATATTCTCTTAATGACATATTCTCTTTCGCAGTCGCAGAAAATCTGGTTTTAGCAGCAGCATAAAATCTGGTTTTAGCAGCAGCAGAAAACCTGTCTGTGTGTTGTTTGCATGTGTTGACTTTTATAGATTTAGTCCCTATACGCCGCTATAGATGTTAACACATCTGTTTATTTTAACATGTATTTTTTCCCAATAAAAATTTGCGAAAATTGGGGAAATTTTTCCCCGTTTTTGGAAAAAAACGTGAAATTTTTTTTCTTAAAGTTAAATTTAACATATTTGTCTAAGCGATATTATTAAAAAATATATTTTATTTTAACATTTTTTTTTTAATTAACTTTTAAAAATTATAGGATACATTTTTAATACCAATTTCGGATTGTTAATACATTTTATTGTTAAAAGTTTATTTTTTTTTGATTAACTTTTACGATTATAAACATACTAAAGAAATAATGGCCTATTTTGGGAAAAAAAATTATTTTTGCCATTTAAATTAGCATTACTATAAAAAATATAACAGAAGTATGATGAATTTAGACGTTTATAATTCCTTTTGTGTTTAATTTTTCGGGGGAAAATGTGGAATTTTATTTTTTGGCCGCATAGAATACAGAGCAAACAGGCAGAAAATTGCAAAAAAAATATAATAATTAACATATTTTTTTCTGATACACCATGAAACTTTGGCAAATTTGAAATTTGAGACAAGATTCGTAGTTTTTGTAACCAAATTTTCGTAGTTTTCTTCAGTAAAATAATTAACATATTATGTTTTTTCTATGGTTAATGTAGTAATTTAATAGCTACCGCAAAAATTAAATCGTTTGCTATAAAAACACATTTTCAGAATTGTTTCAAAATACCCAATAAAATCGAGATTTTCTTAGAACAAAATAAGCTAAAAACATACAACTTCAGTGCACTCTCGTGGCACCAACACAAATTAAATTCAAGGAAGTCTTACATTTTTTTTTTTAGTTTTATCTATGGGACGAAGCACTGTGCGTCGTGGTCAACTGACTCTCTGATGAATTGTAACTTAAGGACGACTTGTGTACACGTCATAAGGTAATCGCCACTACTGACAAACTGCAGAAAATTCCTGCTGACGTTTAACCAAATGTATGAAAACGCCAGGGGGTGTCATGTATTTTTTTTATATGGGAGTGTCTTTATGAAATTTTCAACTGGGATGTTTCCTGCAATATGTTGCAGGGGCCGATACTTTTCAGCGTGTATGAAGTAATTGGTCAAGAAAAATTTCTTTCCAGAAATCCGTTGATACACTCAAACACATATGTTAGGAAAAACATCAGAAAAGTCTGCAGAAAAGGGGAAAGCGAACATATTTGCTATTTCAGCAAAAATAGGTTTTTTGTTGCAGCAAACAGTATGCCGGATATTTATCATCACTGTATAAAGTTTGCTCCCTCATTCTGGGCGGCTCTCTCCTGTCCCTTCGTCAAACGTAATGGCAAAATGTGTATTAATATACTTTAGTTACACCGTTTATAATGCTGACCCCGATAAAAGGTGAAGTCTCGTCGCTGATACAAAAAATACCCACGTTATACAGTTTGCCATTAAACAATATTTCTACATTGGTGGACTATCCCGTGTGACGGAGTTACCATTGATCTCCCTTACACGTAAGCGCGTGGTGTTTGAACTTCAGCAGTTCGTTTAATATCTGTCATATTCATGTCGTCAACAATGCACTCCACGTTGCTATAATTCCGCAAAACTTCGCTTCATTTACCCAATCCACCAGTCAAGTGTAAACCTTAAATTTATTTTTTTTCCACCCTTATTTGGAAAATCGTAAAAACTGAATTCAATTAGATTTCACTTTGTAACGCACTAACTCAATTTAACGTGTAATAAGTGAGTAAAACTCGAAATGGATTCAACCAAATATTGTTTATTACATTTGCTCAGCTCTTTATATTGATTGCGTGGCACATTTTATTGTATTACTCTGTTGTAAGCAATAATCTTTTTTAGCATCTTGAGAATTGTAGTTGCAGCAGGTGGAGGGGGAAGCGTTGGCTCAAAGGAAATTGTAAAACATCTATAGCAGGCGTTATACGAATAACAGGGGCAATAAAGGTTTATTCCGCGACTGTAGGAACTACTGCTGCTGAGTACTGCAGAGATTGACATAAATTGTATACATATTTTCATTTCTGACGTTTCCATTTCAGCGTCCAAGGGAAATGTCACGGAGAATACAATTTAAAGGGGTTCATTCCGATATTTGATGTTCAATGCAATTACTGGCTTGAAGGGGCATATATTTTGGGATGATACATATTTGTAAAAGTACCCGGTATCTTTGAGGGTACGAAAATCACTTTCATTCCTGTTAAGTAGAAGGATGTATTTGCATCGTGCAAATGATACAAGTCATGTTCAGTGTAGGCCTCTTATAAGGAAAATTGTAAGTACCATTACTTCTCATATACGTCCAAAAAAAGTGACTGTAGCGAAATACCCGCACGAGACAAGACGACACACTTCCCTGTAATTTCTGTAAATTACCTGAGTTGTCAGGCGATACCCGGTTGGAACGAAGTTCCTTTCGCTATATAAAGGGTCCGCCAAATAACTTTTTTTTTTTTGGAAATGCTATAAACAAAAAACTACTGAATATTTTCTCAAATTTTTTTTTATTTGAACGTACAATCCTTCCGGTTAATAATGGAAAATAATTTCATTCAAATGAATGCCTCGGCTGGCCATGCAGTAGCCTACACGACCGGTCCAATTTTTAAGCACATTATCGATTGTGTGCAGCTGTATTTCACCAATGGCTTCACGAATATTGTCCTTTAAAGCGTCAATTGTCTCTGGCTTGTCGGCGTAACACTTATCTTTGAGGGCACCCCACAAATAATAGTCCAACGGTGTCAAATCGCAGCTCCGAGGTGGCCAAACGACATCAGCTCTGCGGCTGATAATGCGATCTTCAAAAACAGGGCGCAAAACATCGAGTGTAGCTTCGGCTGTGTGGCACGTAGCGCCGTCCTGTTGAAACCAAATGTTGCCAATATCCTCCTCTTCAATTTTTGAGAACAAAAATTCATTCAACATGGCCCGATAACGATCGCCATTGACTGTAACGGCCACTCCTTGCTCATTTTCGAAGAAAAATGGTCCAATTATGCTTCTGGACCAAAATCCGCACCAAACAGTGACTAGTTTTGGGTGCATCGGCTTTTCAATGCATGCGTGCGGGTTTTCTGTGCCCCAAACGCGAAAAGTTAGCTTGTTTACATTCCCGCCAAGTTCAAAATGAGCTTCATCTTAAAAGATAATTTTTTTTGGCAAAATCGGCATCTTCTGTAAGTCGATCGCAGGCCCATTTTTCTCATATTTCCCAGCGTTGTTCAAGCGTATACACAACCATATTCGTTCAGCGGAAGGATAAAACTAATTATCTGTCAAATCAGACATGAGCTAAGTGTTACCATTCACGAAATAAGCACTAGTTAGAAAAAAAAACGTTAGATGGCGGACCCGTCATTAGGTACTAGTTAGTTCCACAACGCTTAAGGCGCCCTTTGAGAAATGCGATAGTTTAAATGGATCTTTAAGAAAAGATACTCTTTGTAAAATGATTAACTTTTTCTAAGCCAAACAATTTTTTTTTTTAGAATATATATTTTTAAAAAAAAGTATATTTTTAGGTCTTTTTGTAAGAATATATATTATATTTTCCCGAAAATGTCCTTTTTAAAGAGAGGTACTTCTTCCATTAAAAGCTAAGGTATTTTCTAAGAAATGGTACTATTTTTAAGAAGAAGTACTTTCTGTAAGAAAAAGCCATTAGAGTAACCATTTTTTTTTACAAAAAAGTACTTTTTTTAGAACATGTACTCTTTATGTAGTGGTACTCTTTTCAGGAAAATGTTATTTTTTTAAGAAAATGTACTTATTGTCAGAAAAGCTACTTATCTCAAGCAACGGTATTATCTTATTTTTAAAAAGAGGTACTTTTTGTATGAAAAGGTTATATTTTTTTAAGAGAAGGTAGTTTTTTGATGAAACGAGTTGTTTTAAGAAATGAGATTTTTTTGAATTCTTATTTTTTCAAGAATATTTACATTTTGAAGAGGAGGTACTTATCTCAAGAAAAATTATTTTGTTTCACAAAAAAAAGTACTATTTAAAATAAATTTAGTTTAAAAAAAGGCAATTTGTTGTAAGAAAATATACTTTTTCAAAAAAAATGTAATCTGTATATAACGGGTTTTTCAATAAGAACGCTAAAAAAGTTTTTTTAAATAAAACAAAACCCGGTTTTAGATACCAATGAAATTCTTTATTCCTGTGTATGTACGTTCGATGCCATTATGTATGGAACTCGATTTCTTTTGCATGGCCACCACGGGCACGCTTGCAGAAGTCCAGACGCTGAACCCAATTTTCGATGGTTTACAAGCATAAATCGGCCGATACTGCTGCAATTTCACGTTCGATATTCGGACGGAGTTCATCAATCGTCGCTGGCTTGTTGGCATACAACATAGACTTGACGTACCCCCACAGGAAATAATCTAACGGCGTCAAGTCACACGACCGAGGCGGCCAATCGAGTGGTTCATTTCGTGAGATAACACGTTCACCAAACCTGGTTTCCAATAAATTGATTGTGGCATTCGCTGTGTGGCTTGTGGCGCCGTCCTGTTGGAACCATATGTCCTCCAAGTCCATATTATCCAATTGGGGCCAAAAATATTCGGTTATCATTGAACGGTAGCGATTCGCATTCACAGTAATGTGCCGGTCTTGATCATCACGGAAGAAGTACGGCCCAATGACGCCGCCGGCCCATAAACCGCACCATACCGTAATTTTTTCAGAATGCAATGATGACGCCAAACTACACTACATATATACTAAATATTGATTACAGCCTCCACCGAGGAAACTTCCCATTAAACAAGAAATTTCCCAACATATGTTAGTCTAGACACATACCAAAGCAAAAGTACCCAATATTGTTGTTAATACTGGGTTGAAGCATAATAGTGTTAAAAAAAAATTGCCAATTGATGGATTTTCTTATCGCCAATATTAATCAATATCGAATCAATAGACCAACTTACCTGTAAGAAGGTAAGTTGGTCTATTTAGTACAAGTATTTAGCATGAGCAAAATTAACTGTAATTTTCGAGCCACCCAAAAATGAAAAATTGGGAGCATTAAGTCTAAAACTGAATGAGAGATAGTTCAAGGAATTTGAAAATAGAAATGATAAATTTCGATTTTCACAATTCAAAAAAGTTGTTTTCTAAAATTCGGGAACAAAAATTATTTTTTCTCAGCATGATCAATAATTATATCAAAATACATTTCCTACTTACTTAGGTAGCCTCAAACAACCCAGTGGGATCAAGGGCCTTACAAAATTAGGATAACATGTTTCTCCAACCTCCCCTATCTTCAGCTTTTCTCCTCTAGTTGCTAACATTCAGATTTCGCAGGCAATATTTTACCTGGTCTTTCCAGCGACGTCTTGGTCGTCGTATTTTCGATGTCCTTCACGTACGTCTTCGAATATCTTTCGCACTGGTTCATTTTGATGTATTGTGCTGACATGGTCTAGCCAACGTAAACACGCTAATTTAATACGCATAACTACGTCGAAATCAAAATATAATGTATTTCCCCCGCGGTATGATTAAATTTTGATTATGGACAGTTTTTCCGTAGAGTGGCTATTTTTCGAGATATTTTATCGTCCCAGTTTAAAAGAAACACCCTGTATACATTAATAAATTAATACTACATAACATAAATATTGTAATCATCATCGCTGGTAATATCACTCTCAGATTACTCTATCATAGCATTGCTAGACACTATGTTCGTACCGTCTTCTCTTTCATTTACATACATGCTTATATCATTCTTATCGTAGTTTTTCAAAAGTTTTTTCTGACTATACATCGAAATTTACGGTTCTGACTGTATTATAAGATAAACTATTAGGTTCTTATTAGATTGAACCCTACCTGTTTTTCTCGTATGCCTTAACCTGGCATTTCTTATAATTTTGTGACTTGACTCAATGGCTTCTTCTGATAACATTCCAATGGGAATGGAAAAAATACTTAACATAATCAATGCCGTGAATTAAAATTTTGTGGACTGTTGCAGGCATATAGTACCAAGGATATACAATCTGAAGTAAAGAAGTGCAGTTTCTTTTAAGAGGTTCTCAAAATTTGGAATATTAATATTGCGCCCACATGACAGGGTACTTAAAAAAATTGAAAAATTTTTAAGTAATGTTTTATCTACACCTGTAATTTGAGACGAAAGCTCTACATTTGAAAAAAACGTCTAGCTGTATTTCCATCATTCGATGTACCATATCCCGTCTTAACCCTGTCAACTATTAGGCCCATTTCTTTGTTAAATCTATCTTGTATAATCCTTTTTTTCTCGTCAACTTGATCGGTCATTTCCTTTCCTGGTTTTCGCCATGTTTTGATGGATTGTTTATACGCAATATGTAAACACTTTATCCACGGGTGCAATGTCGACAATCCGTATTTGTAGCACCCTTCATTGGCAGGCCTTTCAAAAATTGGCATTCTATTCATTTCGGATGGCTTTGCTCCACACAAAACGCAAGTTGAACTACTTTTGTTTTCATTTAATACATTTAAAACCGCACCGTCTATCATTGTTAACTTTATATTGTAATGAACATTAAAATTTTTGTTTTCCGATATGTAATTACCTACATACATCTAAGTTAACAATTTGCGTTTCTCGGTTTCTCCTCACTGTGTTTATTACATCAGGGTTTTCCTTGGTAAATATTATTTGGATAGGTCTGCATAACCTCCAAGAAGAGTGTTTATCATTTTGCCATACTACTTTTTCATCTGCCCAATCCAACAAACGTAATGGCACAAAAGAGGTTACAAATAAAAATTCATCACTAGCATCTTCGTTTTCAAATTTTTGTTTATATGCACTATGACCACTACTGCCATCAAATCCCCATTTGCATTCTAGAATAAGATCGTTTTTAGTTTCAAATGCGGAGCTATTTAATATGCTTTCAGAAGTTTTGTCTAAAATTGTTTGCAAAGGAATCTCTGCTGAAGTTTCTGTTATATGAATATCATCAGGAATACATTTTTTTTAGCTTCTGCAATTAAATAATAGGAGGGAAAACAATTCTCGTGCACAGAATTTACTACTTTTCTCGTCATGTTATATTGTCTTACAGACAGATCCATGTCAATATATAGGGCTAAAGCTTTTTCTACTGATATTTTATCTTTTTTTGATACAGATACTTTGTCTGCGGCTTTAGTAAGAGCATCAGCTGATGTACACGAAACAACATCTTAGATTCGCCTCCTTTTCGTTCGCTGTGATGCATTCTCATAAGAAACAGATGGCCGGCCCCTACCGGTACTTGTACTGGGTTCCTAATAGAACTGAATTATGTTTTACAAAAAAAAAAAATACAGCAGACAGTTGTCCGAGGCATTCGGCCACGGACTGTCCCTGCAGGCTGTGTCAGAGACACGGCCATTAAGTTTAACGTAGAATACGCCATCCGATAAGACAGAAAACATATATAACAATAAATGATAAATAACATAAGCAACTGAATTTATTTATTTGATAGTTACTTTTGATAATATACATAAGCTTATGGTAGGAAAAATAGGTTAAATATGTTTTTAAATTAATGTGTTCCATCCAATTGAACAGTTTGTGGGAAATCGTATTCGAAGAATATTAACGAATACAGAGAAGGAAAAATTAAAATTCACTCTTTTTAAAATTAGCAGTAATTGGGTTGAATACAGACGTGGGAAAAGAAGGTTTGAAACTGCGTTGAGTAACTGGCTAGATACTGAGATATTTTAAGAAGACATTTGCGTTGTAAGTATTCTTATGATCTTAGATTTTTTTTGACGTCGAATACGTCTTACCTTACGGTATAGGGAGTCATGTCAGATTGTTATTGTTGTAATCTTTATTTCATTGATTATGAGGAAACGGCGAGATAACTTTTTTTAAAATTTTTTTTGTAGGTAAATGAAGATGTTATCTTTCGTTTGATATACATTTCATATTGGTTGATATCTTCCTAATATTTAAATTTCTCAAATGAAAATTGTTTAAACACATACACTCAAACATATGTGTGGTGTTTGGTTGAGTGTTTGAGTTTGTAGCGTGAACACAAACTATGCTGCTGTTTCAGTGTGGACACAAACCTACGGCTGTTGTTTTGATTGATGAAATATTGAAATTTCGAATATTTACTTATGTATTTAAGTGAAACAAAATGTTAAATGTGAATTTGAATTTAACATGGATATATATTTATAAAAAATATAAATCAAATTGATTTGCGTCTGCTATTTATCATTTATCCTTACTCTTTTAACTACATTACTTTTCTTCAACTCCAACCACTGCTAAAAAATATCACGAATCTGTAATGATGTTGACACTAAAAAACATTCACAAAACACGTAAAAGCAGTCAGAAGCAGCTGAAATTTCAATAGGTTAAAATACATACTTGTAGCAATAAAATATCAAAAAATTTGGAAAGTGATATCACGTGTTTTCTTTTAATTTACTTTAGAACTTAACTTGTGTACCAAAATATTGACATTATTAAGAACTGTCATTTGGCTAGCGGTATTTCGCGTATGGTTAATATTTGTAAACAAAAACAGTGTTGTAATTAGAAATACATACCTGGCTTACAATCCTGTTACAAAAATATTAGCCGATACCAAACGAAATTTGAATTTTAGCTATAATAACCACATGTGTTATTTGAGGTTTTCCCCCTAAATCTACCATGTTGCATAAAATCCTTAAATTTTTTTTTTTTTTTTTTTTTAATCGAGCGAACCCGTCGCCGCCACTCTTACCCGCCCCTACCGACCGAGAGGGTTACGTCCCAATAACGTGAGGACAGCGTACACATTATAGACCGGTCTATAACGGGAGAGCAAGGATCATAAGTTCACACGTTGCAACCAACTACAGAAATTCTTCACCAGTTTGTATTACACTAACATACTTATTGAAAGTATAAAAGTACATCACGAGATATTCATATAATAGACTTCGTAATATATAATAATTACAAGCAAAACGAAAACCAAATTATAAATTAGACAGACAGACAGATAGTAAGGATAAAGGAAATTTACATATGTAAAGGAATATATAGCACTAATGCAATCTGTTCAAATGACAAATCATCCTAGACTTTGTAGTTTCCCAACTACCAGTGAAATCAATGAACTGATATAGCTCATTAAAGTCACGACACATTCTCCTAACTGGATCAAAGGACGCATAATTCGAACGCTGAAACTCGATGTGAATGAGTTTATAGTACCTCGTGGGTATCAATGGGACATTTATGAAAATCTTAGATAACAGAAATTCAGAACATATACATCCATCAATTATCTTCAAAACTGTAATAGCGTTTATCATGGTACGTCTACTACTAAGAGTCGGCAATCTGATCAATGCTAGTCTACTGCTATACGAAGGAAGATTATGGTTCGCGATCCATTGAAGGTTTCTCAGACAAAATATGAGAAACTGTTTCTGGACCGATTCAATCATATTAACATACAAATTATACTGGGGGTCCCAAACAACAGATCCATATTCGAGAATACGGCGGACTAGTGAAGTAAAAAGATTTTTCGTAACGTAGGGATCTGAAAATTCCTTTGCCCAACGTTTAATAAAGTTCAGAACGCCATAAGCCTTGTTTACCATCGTAATTATGTGGGAGTTGAAATTCAATTTTCTGTCCAAGAGAACACCAAGATCAACAAATGAATCCACCCATTCAAGAACATTGCCACCTAAAATGTATTTTGCCGAAAATAATGATGACCTAGAGAACAGCATATGCTTACATTTCGCAAAATTAAGCTCCATCAAATTGGTTTCGCACCACGTCTGCAATGTAGACAAATCCCTCTGGAGTAAAGTATATTGACAAGGATCCTTGTAAGAAAAATAGATCTTCACGTCATCAGCGTACATTAACAATTCAGAGTGCATTATGGAGGCGGGTAACTCGTTAATGAATAACAAGAATAGTACCGGGCCAAGATGACTGCCCTGAGGCACCCCAGATGACAAAAAATAGATCTTGAGAATGATCGGCCAAATGATACCATCTGTTCTCGGTTCATTAAGTAAGAACTAATCCAATTCAGTATGTTACAATTAAACCCCATTGCCCCGAGTTTATATAATAACAAATTGTGGTTAACTTTATCAAAAAATCACATCAGTTTGATCTCCATTAATAAAGCCGTCAATAATGGAAGAGGAAAACTGAAGCAAATTAGTCACGGTGGAACGACCCTTCCGAAAGCCATATTGACATGGGTCTAAAATAGAGGAAACATGATGAGAAATTACCTCTGTGACTAACTTCTCAAAAAGTTTAGGAATGGCACTCAATTTTGCAATTCCCCTATAATTTGCAACATTTACTAGACTACCAGATTTGTGGAGAGGGATTATATAAGAGCTCTTCCACTGTGCAGGAAAATGACCGAACTTCAACGAAGCGTTAAAAAAGCTGAGAGAATTCGAGCAGTATTTCAACATAGAGTCCGGGATACCATCAGGACCAGCTTTATTCGAGGCTTTCAATCTGATCAAGTTATCTAGCGACCACGAAGAATTTACGACAGGTGCATCAAACGGAATGGTAGAGCGGACAGTGTACGGGTATGATTTGGAAACATCATAGGCTCGGGTGGAATAAATCGATGCGAAACAATCGGCGAAACAATTAGCAATACACTCTTCATCGGAATATTCAATACCGTTCATTTTGATCCTACACGGTGTGGAAGAGGAATTACGCTTCAAGTTAACAAATCTAAAGAATGATTTGGGGTTCCGTTTAAAATTAGCCCTCAACTTATTCAAATATAATCTGTAACTCTTACGAGATTTAGAGTTGTATCTACTCCTAGCAACAATACACCTAGCATAGTCTGCTAGCAGTCCAGATTTTTTATATTTTTTCGAACAACTATTCCTCACATTCTTAAGACTGTTAAGAGCCCTTGAGGACCATGGGGGACCAGTATTACCCATTGTAGCCCTCTTGGGTACAGACTTAGAAATATAGCCATTAATAATATTATAGAAATCATCCAGGGCGATTTCAAATTCAACAGCATTATCACACTGACATATACTATGCCAGTCGGTATCAAATATAAGATTATTCAAAAGAATAAAGTTCGCACGCGAAAAGCATAGGCCAACATAGGACGAAGAGCGATTGCAACCAACCTGCATGGTATCATATGTATAATTAATTACCAGCGTTGGATGGCAACTATCCTCAGGAGAAATTAACGGATCAATTCGAGAAACATCAAAGTTGTTAGAATCATCCACTAAAATTAGATCAAGGACTCGATTCATAGAATTGGAAATGTCGTTCAATTGAATCAAGCCAAGTTCGGAAATATGCGTAACAAAATCAGATGACCAATCACATGGTGTCAATGGAGGCAGAGAATTGGTGTCGGGTAAAGACACCCATGTCACAGACGGCAAGTTAAAGACACCAAATACTAAATTTAAATATCTTTAATTCCTAGTCCAAATTTCGTTTAATTCGGGGCAAGGATACGCCTACCTCGAAAATGTCCTTTTTTTAAAAAAGTAAAAATATGAGCAACCCAATATAATTTTTTTATTTAATTTGGCACATAAATTACATATAATGGATTTTATGTATAACTATACACATTTTACTTTTTATTCAATGCAAAAAAAGCCTTAAAGACATGTAAAATTCAAGCATTTTACACAATTAAAAAGATTATTTAAGTTATGAAACATAAATTTTATTACTTTATATACATGAAAACATAAATATGGGTATACCTCCTAAAACTGATTAATTATTCATACAACTGACAAAAAAACAATAGTTAAATTATTATTAAATATAAGTTAATATACAGGGTGTTTCTTTTAAACTGAGACGATCGAATATCTCGAAAAATCTACGGAAAAAATGTCCATAATCAAAATTTAATCATACCGCGGGGGAAATACATTGGTGCAAAAAATACAGTCCCCCACAATCTGCTTTGTAGGTGGGGCGGGGGTAACTTTTAAACTAAGATAGGAAGCCATATTTTTTATAGCAGATACGGATTCTACGACTAAAAGTGCGTATGATTTGAATGAAATATTTTGTTCGGTTCATGATAGATGGCGTTGTAATCGACGAAATTCAATTTTTTCAATTTTTCCTTCTTAGAACACACGCATTCGATTGTGCAATACGTTTGAAATAAAAAACATCACGTAATCATTGGAAATACTCGAATACTCGCTGTGATGCATTCTCATAAGAAACAGATGGCCGGCCCCTACCGGTACTTGTACTGGGTTCCTAATAGAACTGAATTATGTTTTACTAAAAAAAATTCTAAGATCATAAGAATACTTACAACGCAAATGTCTTCATTAAATATCTCAGTATCTAGCCAGTTACTCAACGCAGTTTCAAACCTACTTTTCCCACGTCTGTATTAAACCCAATTACTGCTAATTTTAAAAAGAGTGAAGTTTAATTTTTCCTTCTCTGTATTCGTTAATATTCTTCGAATACGATTTCCCACAAACTGTTCAATTGGATGGAACACATTAACTGCATTACTTTTCTTCAACTCCAACCACTGCTAAAAAATATCACGAATCTGTAATGATGTCGACACTAAAAAACATTCACAAAACACGTAAAAGTAGTCAGAAGCAGCTGAAATTTCAATATGTTAAACTACATACTTGTAGCAATAAAATATCAAAAAATTTGGAAAGTGATATCACGTGTTTTCTTTTAATTTACTTTAGAACTTAACTTGTGTACCAAAATATTGACATTATTAAGAACTGCCATTTGGCTAGCGGTATTTCGCGTATGGTTAATATTTGTAAACAAAAACAGTGTTGTAATTAGAAATACATACCTGGCTTACAATCCTGTTACAAAAATATTAGCCGATACCAAACGAGTTTTGAATTTTAGCTATAATAACCACATG
Source organism: Phaonia tiefii (assembly GCA_963931995.1). Classification (NCBI taxonomy): domain Eukaryota; kingdom Metazoa; phylum Arthropoda; class Insecta; order Diptera; family Muscidae; genus Phaonia; species Phaonia tiefii. Next base: position 37,922,552 of record OZ008371.1, on the reverse strand, counting down.
TATTATTTGAGGTTTTCCCCCTAAATCTACCATGTTGCTTAAAAACCTTAATTTTGAACTGTAATAACTCAAAAATTACGCAAAACTTGAACGTAATATTTCGCATATGAGGTAATAGAAGTGTTTTCTATAAAAGAAAATTAAAAACAAAATAAAATTCGTATTTTGACTTTAACCATTTTTGGCCACGCTCGCGACAGTGTGTGGCGCCACGTACTTGAAATTAAGAATTTTCCGCGTTATTTTCAAAAAAGAAATCCTAAAAATTCATAAATCAACTTATTCGAAATTACAAAATTTGAGCATATGCAGTACCCAAAAAAGGTATTTGAGGCAAAGAAAAGCATGACCGACAATTTTTTTTAAACTTTGGTTTCGATTTCAATGTTAAGTCAATTTTTTGAAGAAGGGACGATTTGGCATGTTTTACTTTTTGCAAATTTCTCAACCACAACTTGTTTATATTTCTCCAGGAGTAAGATCAAGAACTTGTAAACGAGTTCGACATAAGTGTCCTATCTTGGCCATCCTTGAAGTTTGCAACATATTATGCATGTCATGGTAGTAACACGAGTAAAACACAGAATTTGCGTTTTCATCCATTTCAAAGAATTTACATCACTCTCATAAAATGTACCCTATGGTAACAAAATAAAATTGTTGCTAATTTATTGTTCTATACGTACGAATTTATTTATTTAGTTGATTTTGAAAAGCATAAAATAATGATTGTAAAATATCCAACAGAAATACTGACGGACCTTTTGGGGTGATTTTTTCCCTGATTTTATTATTTCGAAATTTTCCTAAAGTTAAGTGCTTCAATCGTAATGGAGGGTTGATAAGTGGAACTACTAATGGGGTAGAAAATTACATTTTTATTAAATAATATCTTTTAAAGTGATTGTAATGTAATAAAAGATAGACGTTTGCTAACAAAGGACAATGAACCGGGTCGCACTGAAGGATACCCAACAGCAGCATCCACAGCTTAATTCGTTTATTACACTGGTAAGGTACTGCGACATATTACAAAAGTACTTATATACATATGTATTTGTTTAATGGTTATGTATTTGTGTAATGGTTTAAGGATGAGACACTTGACAAGTTTCTATCTCCTTTTTAATATTAAACATAAATTGAACGTCTAATTATCTACTTAATTTTTATACTCATACCTTGCTGAACATCCTGCTAATGTTTGTAACAAATTTTTTAATACACATTTACAGCAAAACAATTTTGCGGTTTAATAACAAAACCACACATACAAAGTCCTGGTTTTATAATAAACTACACTAAGCACATACATACACACATAAGGATTCATGCAGTAAACTGGAACAGTTGCATATACACACTTCAGGGTTGAAAGATTAGAGAAATATATATGTAGAGAAAATATCTCGCTCAGGAAATTTCTTGGATTTGGCTTGGTATGATATGAACGTTAGATGTTGGAAGGAATTTCTTTAATAACACCAAACAGAGGCAATGGTTGAAATCAACCAACAAGAAAACAGCAACTGCATTTCGTTTTTGGTGTTAGAATTATTATGTTAAATACAATAATGTATATTAACAATAAAAGTTAACAAAAAAAGTCCAAAATACGTTTAAATTTCACGGTTCTCAACCAAAACTATATGACAAAATTAAGTCAACAGTTCTTGTAACTCCTGCTGGTGTAAGCCGAACAGATCCCTATCATACCGAACTCACCTCGAAGAATGTGACAGCAAACGTCACTTGAGAAAAATGTTATCTCTTTAAAGAATTTCTCTATAGTTCAAAGTTATTGCAGTGAGATAGCAGATCATTGCTAAGGTTGAAATGTGGAGGAGACAAGAAGTGAGCAGAGAAATATCGGTTAAACCAACCAATTCTTACATTCACTGGAAGGGTGAAAATTATGAATGCTAATACCCTGACTTAATAGGAAACAAGACAATTGAGAATATGTATTAGTTGTCAGAGAACACAAAATGTTTGTGTAACGTAGCACAGTGGGTCCTTTTGAATAATATTGATTGATCATATCACAACTTCTAAAGAATTGTTTTGATCATATTTAAATGTGCTGTCGGTGGTACAATGGTAGAGTGCGCGACTCTTGTTCATGAGATCGTGGGTTCGATCCCTGCTCTGACCACCTTAAATTTCTTTCGACGGCGGTCACCTCGCGTAGTGATGGCGACACGAACGAGTATTTAGCAATGAAAATGCTTCTCAAGATACCGTTCGGAATCAGTGTAAAACTGTAGGTCGCTATCAGTGAGTGTAAAACTAGAGCGCGCACAGCCCACTGGTTCTGGGAAGCTCTCCCGAATCCCTACATGGGATGTAACGGGAAACCATTTATTTACTTTTTAGATATTCGTAGAGGAGGACTCAGGCTTTCAGAATATTGCACTTGGAGACACCCTATTCCAACGCAGTTGCTGCTACAGGGTATCAAATGTTCCCACTTTGATGCTATTGCAACTTTCAAAGCCCGATACTTCTACAGTTATAAGCCGATTTCAAAGGTTTATCTAACGAAGTTCCTTATTGCACGTTGCGGGATGGGGGCTAAATGAAAAAAAATTAAACAACTTTTTTTTAACACTATTTTGCTACAATCCAGTAGTATTATCAACTACATTGGGTACTTTTTTTGTTTTTGTGTCTAGACTAACATATGTTGGGAAATTTCTTGTTTAATGGGAAGTTTACTAGGTGGAGCCTGTGACCAATATTTAGTATATATTGTAGTTTTTAACACAATAAAAAGTAAAATTTGAAAAGCCAAAGTGCAAGAAGTTTCAAAAAAGAACATTTCCTTAAATAAGTGGGTACTTTTGTTTTGGTTTGTGTCTAGACTAACATATGTTGGGAAATTTCTTGTTTAATGGGAAGTTTACTAGGTGGAGCCTGTGACCAATATTTAGTATATATTGTAGTTTTTAACACAATAAAAAGTAAATTTTGAAAAGCCAAAGTGCAAGAAGTTTAAAAAAAACAGCAGACAGTTGTCCGAGGCCTTCGGCCACGGACTGTCCTTGCACGCTGTGTCATATAAGACAGACATCCATCCGATAAGACAGAAAACATATATAACAATAAATAACATAAGCAAATGAATTTATTTATTTGATAGTTACTTTTGATAATATACATAAGCTTATGGTAGGAAAAATAGGATAAATATGTTTTGTTTTGTTGTTGTTGTCGTATTACCTATACCGATTTACTTATACCTACTTACTTATACCTACTTACTTATACCTATTTACTTATACCTATTTACTTATACCTATTTACTATTACCTATACCTATTTACTTAAATCGACTATTTGTTGTTGTTGCCGCTATTAAATCCATTATTACGAATTTATACATTACATTAATATATTCATATATACATATGTATATGTATGTAGGTATAAAACTTACCTATTTGATTGATATTGGGTGCTGCCGCTGCTGTTGCGATTTGTTGCATATTTGCTGATGATGTTGCGCCTACAAATTAATTAACATTTTTAATAAAAATATATATAAACAAGGGAACACAAAACTTACCTAAGTATTTATTTCTCTGCATAACAACCACTCGTTGCTTTCTTGTATTTCGTGTAGGTGCCATTTTGATTAGAAGTTTTTATTTTAGTTTACTAAACGTCAACTGTCAGCTGCTGTCAAACAGTATTGATATTTTGCTTACTTGGCAGCACTTTCATTTAACATAAAAATGTATGAATTAGTTTTTTCATATATTTTCTATAATTATATATCCATGTTAAATTCAAATTCACATTTAACATTTTGTTTCACTTAAATACATAAGTAAATATACGATATTTCAATATTTCATCAATCAAAACAACAGCCGAAGGTTTGTGTCCACACTGAAACAGCATCATAGTTTGTGTCCACGATACAAACTCAAACACTCAACAAAACACCACACATATGTTTGAGTGTATGTGTTTAAACAATTTTCATTTGAGAAATTTAAATATTAGGAAGATATAAACCAATATGAAATGTATATCAAACGAAAGATAACATCTTCATTTACCTACAAAAAAAAATTTAAAAAAAAGTTATCTCGCCGTATCCTCATAATCAATGAAATAAAGATTACAACAATTACAATCTGACATGACTCCCTATACCGTAAGGTAAGACGTATTCTACGTAAAAATATCATTTCCTTAAATAAGTGGGTACTTTTGTTTTGGTTTGTATCTAGACTAACGTATGTTGGGAAATTTCTTGTTTAATGGGAACTTTACTAAGTGGAGCCTGTGACAAATATTTAGTATATATTGTAGTTTTTAACACAATAAAAAGTAAATTTCGAAAAGCCAAAGTGCAAGAAGTTTAAAAAAATAACATTTCCTTAAATAAGTGGGTACTTGTGTTTTGGTTTGTGTCTAGACTAAAATATGTTGGGAAATTTCTTGTTTAATGAGAAGTTTACTAGGTGGAGCCTGTGACCAATATTTAGTATATATTGTAGTTTTTAACACAATAAAAAGTAAATTTTGAAAAGCCAAAGTGCAAGAAGTTTCAAAAAAGAACATTTCCTTAAATAAGTGCCTTTTCTTAAAAAAGGTAAATTTTCTCAAAAAAAAATACCTATTCATATTCTTAAACAAAGTTACTGTTCTTAAAAAATTCCTTATCTTAAAGAAGTACCTTTGATTAAAAAAAGGTAATTTTCTTACAAAAAATACTTTTTCTTATAAAAAGTAATTTTTTATTAAATAATTTAATTTTCTTAAAAAATTAGATTTTCTTACAAGAAATTGATTTTTGTTAAAAACCTATATTTTCTTTAAATAGTACCTTTTTTGTGAAACAAAATAACAGTTCTTGAGATAAGTACCTACTCTCAAAAATGTGAAAAAGACCAATTCTAAAAAACTTCCCATTACTTAAAAAAAATACCTTCTCTAAAAAAAATACCTTTACTTACAAAAATTCCCTTTCTTAAATCTACCTTTTTTTAAAAATGAAATACCTAATACCTTCTCTTTTAGTTCCTGGAGATAAGTAGTATTTCTAAAAATAAGTACATTCTCTTAAAAAAATAACCTTTTCCTAACCGGCTCCAATATATAACCGGTTCCAAAGGTATTTTTACAATCTTTTTCATGGCTAAGTACTCCATATTGTAGGCATCATTAAGTGAGGTGACCGCCGCCGTCGAAATAAGTGCAACGAAGTCAGAACCGGGATCGAACCCACGTTCTCATGTACAATAGCACATAAACCATTGTACCACCGACGATACATAAGACAAACGTTGTCAAAAACAAAACTAAGATGGTCAGTGCTGGAATTCAAACCCCCTTGAAGGATTGAGTGTGACTTGAATTTCAAACCATTTTCTGTGGAACTGAAATACAGAAAGCCACATATTCTGTTAATCCGCAAGTTGGCGGTTTCGTCCTAACACATTCAGGGAAAGTAAAGTTTGGTCGGTAGTTAAAGCTTCACTAGTAATAGATGAATCGACTAGCATTTAATTTTTCTTTTTTGAGGATTTTCTTCCATTGCCATGGACATGAGCAAATCTTTGGTGGTTTATGTGTTTTACAACCGCGTAGAATTCCAAATACATCTCAGAAAGTGGGAGGTGTTCTGTATTTCACTTTCTTAAAACCGGTGTCTGTTATATGTTTTGACGTTTCTGCAAATCGATGATCATATACGCATTTGAATAGAAAGAACAGTGTCCGTAAGTAGTTTGGACATTCCAGCATAAAACGCCTGTTCCAGGTACTATTGGCTATATTTTGGTTGGCGTAAGAAGATGTTGGCATTCAGCTTTAGATTATATTGATTCACTCTTTCGTATATAAAATTCTCTCATAAAGGAGCCTCTCTGTAGTCACATCCTGGGGATATACTTCATAAATAAATCTTCTCATACAAGCCTCAAAGAGTAGCCGATTGGTTCTGATTTCACAAGTGATCAATTGACCTTAATTTTAGACGGTCAATCTATATAACTCGTATGGGGGACAATTAAACTACATGGTTTCTTATTAACTTGTGACATTGCTTATGGTTGTGTATGTAAAAGATGTCTTGTTGATGTCCTTGTTACAAAATCTTTTAAAAACAGGACATGGCTTGATTTACTACCACCAATATGAGGTACTGTAAATATATACGTGCAGTGGAACTCCTTGCTACTCATTTACTGCAGGATATGGAGAAAATCCATCCATGAAGTTGTGGTGGGAATAGTGCCACATGAGACAAGTTTTATCAAGGGAGGCAAAGATGGAGAGCAGCATCATGACGAGGATGGTGGTGGTATTTGTGCTTGTGACTACAATGGCAGTGAAGGGATATGGTATGTGGTGTGGTTGTATGTATTTCCAGGCCAATTAGGGACTCTTAAGTACAACTCATTACGCAATGTCACATGGAATGATGTTGTTGTTTATGTTATATTTGTCGATGTCCTGTTGCTGAGGCAATTGCTACTATCATTGGTGTTGTTGTTATTGCTGTTGTTCCTGCTACTGCTGGAGCTTAAGCAGGACAACAATAATGAGGCTGTATTTTTCACATCCAGAAAATGGCAACGGTCTTGACGAGGGAAAAAAGTTTAAGTTTAAGTTGTTCGAAAAGTTCCTGAGGTAGTTGGTCATGAATTGTTGTTGTTGTTCAAGTTGTTGTAATTGATATTGTTGTTGTTGTTGTTGCTATTTGTGTATAGGAATTTAAGTGTCTTCCCACATCAACACAATCGAAAATTAAAGATGATGCTAAAACTCATGTTGAATGTCATATTGCCGTCATTGTCCTTAATGCCAGTATTTGGTCCTTGCTGTTTGGCATGTCTGGTGTTGTAGTTCGTTGTTGCTGTTATCGGTCTTATTGTTTTATTCTCTTTCTCTTCACTCTTGTGTTCGAACGATACAGGCAGAGAGAGATAGAGAGAAAGGGAGTGAGAGACAAATTAAGCGACATTGTTTGGTCTAATTAAAGTCCCAAATGCCAATGATATGTTCTTTCGTACTTTTACTTTGTCAGGATTCTTTGGAAATACTAAACAAAGACATCTGATTGTTGTTGGGCAAAGCACTTGAAGACACAACAGATTTTTGTTGTTTTTGCGTTGTGAATCTTCACATTCATCAGGTATTGTTTTACTTGGAAATAATTTGTCTGGCTTTCATTGAAATATTATGAGAGATTTTGCCAGCCTATCAATCAAGAGTGGAAATTAAGGGGGCATTAACGTGAGCGATGTTGGTTATCATGAAGGAAAATTGTAATGTAATGTCCAAATTCAGACATGAACTCAACATCAAATACATGTGCACACGGAACTTTATAAGTGCCATTTTTCCTTATTAAACTGAAATAATTGGAACCATAACAATTTTGACTTGAGTGTGCAGTCTACTTCAATTCGAATTAATTCAATTCAATTGAATCCAATTCAAGTCAATTCAATTCAGTTCAGTTCAATTCAATTAGTGTTCAATTTAATTCAGTTCAATTTAAATCAATTCAATGCAATTCAGTTCAATTCATTTCAATCCACTTCGATTCAATTTCAACTTAATTCAGTTCAGTTCAGTTCAATTAAATTCAACTCAGTTCAGTTCAATTCAATTCAGTTCAGTTCAATTCAATTCAATGCAATTTAATTCTGCTCAATTCAATTCAATTCAATTCCATTCAATTCAATTCAATTCAATTTAATTCAATTCAATTCAATGCAATTCAATTCAATTCAATTCAATTCAATTCAATTCAATTCAATTCAATTCAATTCAATTCAATTCAATTCAATTCAATTCAATTCAATTCAATTCAATTCAATTCAATTCAATTCAATTCAATTCAATTCAATTCAATTCAATTCAATTCAATTCAATTCAATTCAATTCAATTCAATTCAATTCAATTCAATTCAATTCAATTCAATTCAATTCAATGCAATTCCAATCAATTTAATTCAATTCCAGTTAATTCAATTCAATGCAATTCAGTTCAATTCATTTCAATCCACTTCGATTCAACTCAATTCAATGCAATTCAATTCAATTCAATTCAATTCAATTCAATTCAATTCAATTCAATTCAATTCAATTCAATTCAATTCAATTCAATTCAATTCAATTCAAATCAATTCAATTCAATTCAACTCAATGCAATTCAGTCCAATTCAATTCAATTCAATTCAATTCAATTCAATTCAATTCAATTCAATTCAATTCAATTCAATTCAATTCAATTCAATTCAATTCAATTCAATTCAATTCAATTCAATTCAATTCAATTCAAGTCAAGTCAATTCGATTCAATTCAATTCAATTCAATTCAATTCAGTTCAGTTCAATTCAATTCAATTCAATTCAATTCAATGCAATTCCAATCAATTTAATTCAATTCCAGTTAATTCAATTCAATGCAATTCAGTTCAATTCATTTCAATCCACTTCGATTCAATTCAATTCAATACAATGCAATTCAATTCAATTCAATTCAATTCAATTCAATTCAATTCAACTCAATTCAATACAATTCAATTCAATTCAACTCAACTCAATTCAATTCAGTTCAATTCAATTCAATTCAATTCAATTCAATTCAATTCAATTCAATTCAATTCAATTCAATTCATTTCAATTCAAGTCAATTCAATTCAAGTCAAGTCAATTCAATTCAATTCAATTCAATTCAATTCAATTCAAATCAATTCAATTCAATTCAACTCAATGCAATTCAGTCCAATTCAATTCAATTCAATTCAATTCAATTCAATTCAATTCAATTCAATTCAATTCAATTCAATTCAATTCAATTCAATTCAATTCAATTCAATTCAATTCAAGTCAAGTCAATTCGATTCAATTCAATTCAATTCAATTCAATTCAATTCAGTTCAATTCAATTCAATTCAATTCAATTCAATGCAATTCCAATCAATTTAATTCAATTCCAGTTAATTCAATTCAATGCAATTCAGTTCAATTCATTTCAATCCACTTCGATTCAATTCAATGCAATTCAATTCAATTCAATTCAATTCAATTCAATTCAATTCAATTCAATTCAAATCAATTCAATTCAATTCAACTCAATGCAATTCAGTCCAATTCAATTCAATTCAATTCAATTCAATTCAATTCGATTCAATTCAATTCAATTCAATTCAATTCAATTCAATTCAATTCAATTCAAGTCAAGTCAATTCGATTCAATTCAATTCAATTCAATTCAATTCAATTCAATTCAGTTCAATTCAATTCAATTCAATTCAATTCAATGCAATTCCAATCAATTTAATTCAATTCCAGTTAATTCAATTCAATGCAATTCAGTTCAATTCATTTCAATCCACTTCGATTCAATTCAATTCAATACAATGCAATTCAATTCAATTCAATTCAATTCAATTCAATTCAATTCAATTCAATTCAATTCAATTCAATTCAATTCAATGCAATTCCATTCAATTTAATTGAACTCAATTCAATTCAATGCAATTCCATTCAATTTAATTCAATTCCAGTTAATTCAATTCTATTCAATTTAATTCAGTTCAGTTCAATTCAAGTCAATTCAGTAAAATTCAATGAAATTGAATTCAATTCATTACAATTCAGTTCATTCCAAGTCAGTTCAATCCAATTCAGTTCAATCCAATTCAATTCAATTCTATTCCATTTAATTTATTTCAATTATTTATATCTTTGTTTAAATAAAACAAGTATTATCTGTTGTGTGTGTTTTTTTAAATTAAACTGGTATAAAAAAAACTATTAATGTTGTAGTTTTTGAACATCAATAATCCGTTTAACGGGGAAAAGGAAAAGAAAAACCCATTTATTTTGGGCTGATTATGTATTAATTTTTCGAAAAAAAAATTTATATTTTTTGTCCATTGAAAGCAAATGAAACGGTTTCACCGTTTTTTTTTTATTCCCTGAAACCGAAAACTGACTTTGCAAAACGTGATTTATCTGCTAAACCGAAAGCCGGTTATTCGAAATTGTCAGGTATTTGAACAATCTAGTTGGGACGCATTTCTTTCTCAAGAATAAGTCGCGGATTTTCTGCACTCCACATGTAACAGTTTTGACGATGAACTATGCCGTTAATATGAGAATGATGCTCATCGCTGAATATGATTGCTCTGTAGCGTTCGTTATTTTTTTTTTATATGTTGCTCATCAATGAAACCACGTTGCTCTTTCCTGTAATGCTTCACATTTATTAACTCTGAACTGTCAGCTGTTATGGGGTCTTTCTTTTTTATCAATAAGAATAGTTTACCGTAAAATTGGCGAGATATTCAAAACTTGCGTGAATTTGTGCAACTTTCGCACCCACCAAGTAATGATCCGAGTTGATGTTGGCACCTTCAATCATACGAACATCCATAACTCTAGAAGAGTGCCTGCCATCTGTCACCAAGTGATTAATCAGGAATCGCAATCATGTGCTACTATCTACCACGTATTTCGCAGTGGCAAGGCCTATCAGTGTTATTCCATTATCGGAAGTGATATCATGTAGACCGTGATTATTGATGGTTTGTAGAAAGACACATTCCTTTCCCAATTTTACATTAAAATCGCCTACAATAATCTTAATATCGTGATCAGGGCAACGTTCTCATGAATGGCAAGTCTGTGGTTCGCTTTAAACTCAGTTCTGAACATCATTTCTGAGATGGTTTTTCATGGCTAAGTACTCGATAGTGTCGCCATCACTAGGCGAGGTAACCCTCGCCACAAGAAATGTAAGGTAGTCAGAGGAGAGATCCAGCCCACGTTTTCATGGACAAGAGCCGCGCACCCTACACACCACCCGCGGCCACAGTAAAATATTAATACAATTGTGATTTAAGGAATATTACAGGGTTTTTTCTACTTTTATTACCTTAAGCCAAAATGCAGACGATTCTATCTAATTGTAAGGGATCACCTGTCGAGCTTTGCAACTTTTTAAGGTTTGGACGTTTTCAATAATTTAAAATCAAAATTATGTGTGAATATCTTTTTATGCAATGAAGTGCATTTGATAGTATTTATATGTAATGCAAAACGTAAACTAACATATTGTACATATGTAAACTACATTGTCGTATTCAAATTTACGCATGTTCTCATTCGTCTCTATAAGTATGTCAAGTGCTAACTAAACAACTGCTCTTCCTAAAATACAAGGGTCCTGGCACATATCAGTTAATGAAATAATGTTTTGGCGATGTGTTGCTTAAGCTTAAACTGAATGAGTATACAGAAGACAAATATAAAATATTATAACCAAGAATTATTATTACTTATTGCACTACACACATACTATGATAAACATATGTACTCAAACCAAAGCACTTCCACAAACACTTTAACGTACATATGTACATATCCTTGATCTAAGCGTATGTGTCACTTTGAGATAATAATGTCTCCAAAATGTTTATGTAGATGAATCTTATAGTCCTTTAAATGTATAGTAATATGTATGAGTGACTCATTTTGTGGTGCTTTCCTTTTGAACAAAATTAGCCGCCGAAAATAATTATTACACGAAATATTTCAATGTCTTACCCATGCTTCAATTATGGCTTCCTATCTTAGTTTAAAAGTTACCCCCGCCCCACCTACAAAGCCGTGGTTGGGGGACTATTTTTTTTGCACTAATGTATTTCCCCCGCGGTATGATTAAATTTTGATTATCGACAGTTTTTCCGTAGAGTGGCTATTTTTCGAGATATTTGATCGTCTCAGTTTAAAAGAAACACCCTGTATAGTGAAATTTTATGGCGATAATTTTTGTAGAACATTTTGACAGTTAGAGTGTTAATTTGTTCCACAAAAATGTTTATCTGAATCATTTCTATAAAACTTCTGAACATAGTTTGTACATCAGAACTACGGAACACACAATTTTGCATGCCGATATGTTGCAGGAATGTTCCGAAGGGCGGAAACTTTGACCCACCCTAAATAAAATTCTGATCATATCTGGCAAAATGCCGATACACGTATATTTTTTTAGACCTTTCTACCAGAATCCGTTGAGAGAACCCCATCATTTTGAAAAAATCTAATTTTGTCTCACAGTGTTATTTTACTTTTGTTGACTGTAGCTTTTCTCACGATGATCTCAATTGATCACTGGCGGGGATCCTCGCATTCTACTAAATGGTTCGGTGAGATCTTCACCAATCTGTACTGGGGATTTGGTGTCGGTCAGCCTAATTTTACAAAGGAGTGTCGGCTTGCCGGGAATATCAAGCTCCTTCATAGCTTGGCTATGGAGAGCAGTCTAATAGTCTACAAAGAGTTTGTACCTGTCTATTAGTTTTTCGTGGCTTTTCTCCACGATTTGTCGTAATGTGAAGATCAGGTCGATAGTTGACTTTCCAGGCCTTATCCCATACTTATGAGGTCGGAACAGGTCTGCAACAAACAGCCTTCGTCTTTCGCATATTATGCTCGAGAGAACCCTGTATGCGATGGATAAAAGTCGTATTCCACGATAGTTCATACATATACTCTGGCCGCCTTTTCTGAAAAGAGGACACTCCAATTGTCGAGCATGCATTCATCTGCCCAGATTTTTGCATGCGCCTTTTCAACTCATAGCCGCCAGCCCTAAATAGTTCAGCCGGTAGTCCATCAGCACCAGCGGCTTTGTTGTTCTTAAGCTGGGAAATTGCTTTCGCTGGGCGGGTGGCAGTCAACGCCATCGTCCCTCATCTATATTAATGTATTCTGCCGCAAGTAAATCAGAGAAGTGATTTCTTCATATTCCCAAAATACTCGGCACATCTGTGACAAGATTCCCGTCCTTATCTCTACGGAAGGATGGTACTGAGCCATTTCGCGTGGTATGGTTCTGTACTTTTAGTTATTATTTACGGGTGGATATAATTCTTCCATCAATTCGATTTGCTCAATCTCCCGCTTTCTCCACAGCCTTTTTTTTTCTTAAAAAACGGGTTTCCACTCTCATCTTGTCCATATACCGGTCCGTCACGGCTCGCGTTGCAACTGACTGAAGTGTTACCATACGTGCAGCGTTCTTTTCATCACTTGCCATGGCACACATCGTAAATGGTATCATGGTTTGGTTTTTACTGGGTTTTGTATGGGAAATGTATTTCAACTACGCTTCAGTATCATGAGACGGGGGCCCACTCTGCATAAGCCGTGGGTATCTCCGGTAATTGCAACTTGCCAATATCCAGCCTTCTACATATATGTCTGGTTTAGTACGACTTTCGCTGTGTTTATCCTTGTGCGAAACTTGGATGCAACCAGGTAGTGATCTGAATCTATATTAGCTCCTCGATTCACACGTTCGTCCATTACAATAGTAGAGTGCCTTCCATGAAATATGGTGCATCAATTACGTTTGATCAATCTGGTGTTTCTTTGGTTAACCAGGCGATATCCATGTAGCCTTATAAATGCCTTTATGTTGGAATCTCGTACAGTCTCATTCCGCTATTGGAAGTGATGGTGTGTAGACTGAATTTACCGATGATTTATTCAAAAACATTTCATCTGCAGAATTTAGCATTAAAATCATGTAGAAAAATCTATACGTCATGACCAGGGGAGAGGTCCTCTAGGTGCTCATAGGACATATTGTTGGTTTCATCAGATTTCTTTCCGTTCGGGCATGCAAATATATTAGCGATATGTTAAAGTATTTCACCTTTATGTGGATGGTAGTGTGAACTTATCACGAGGTTGATAACTTGACACCTTGAGACCAGATGCCACAGTGTTTTGCCAACTGTAAATCCGCATCCACATTATTGCTGTTTCTCATGACAGCTTTAGTATATGTCACAATTCTTCTTACTTGTTCAGCTATGATCTGTTCATCGCATCTCCTGGACAGCAATAATGTCAGCATTAGACTTCTCGAGGAGAACCGCCATTTGGATAGTGCCACCAAATCCGAATAGTGTTCTAACATTCCAACTGCATATCCGTATATTGTGATCCATATAACGATTGCGGGTATATTCAACAAATAGAGTGTTTTATGTTTCTCATTCTCATTTGGTATTTTCATTGCCAATACAATGGTGGCGGAAGGCAAGCCCAGCCCACCGAGGTTTTGCATTTTGCCTACTGCCAGGATCATTATCTTTCAGCTGTCCATTATGGATCAGACGCTGACGTGAAAGCAGTGTATTGAAACTGGATGTTTCTTTCTTTTTCTTTTAATCCGCCGTTGGCCAGTAGTGTTGGCTCATCCTCGTGCAAGGGCCAAATGAAAATGTCCGAAAGTTCGAAGACCTTCACTGACAGGGTAACCTCTTTCCCCAGATATCAGGCTGCTCATTTATTTCACCTTCTGACTCTATCTAGCTAACGGAGGGTTGCATTGTCCGGGGTATACTTCTAGGAAGTTAGGAAGTTGCGAGCTGCTTGGACTGCCCTATCAGAAACTCTCCACCTCCACGTTCATATGCTGAAAAATATTAGCCCAGCAACATATTCCTGGAACCATATACATGTTTGCATGCATAGTTTTCGTGAACTGAAGATTTGATGCTTTTTTTCCTTTATTGTCTGTAACGTTTTTGTTTTCAGCAGTTTTCAACAAAACAAAATCACATTTGGGTCACAAATACATATATTACAACGTATTAATCATTGTGTCCCAAATATGTTATATTGAATAGCAAACACAATGTATTTAGACACAAGTATACTATATTTGCGACAAGCTACAAACACATTATATTTGCATCCAAACAAAAAAAAAACATTTAGTTAGTTAGTATTTGCTAAACTAACAAACATATGTAACAACATATTGTGTGCTTTCGCTTTTCAGCTGACTTTTGTGCTGTTGTTACTAGTCTGCAATTTAAAATGTAGCTAAGCCTCAAGTACCTCTAAACAATAATGAATGAAATGAAAGGTTTTGTGTGGAATTCCTACATCCATTGAATATAACAACAAGCCACTGTTGCTCATTATTATTGCCAGGTCCTTAATTAAATCAAAATTGGTGCCACTCTAATCTGTCCACACATACTGTTGTATTGTGATAAGTTTATTTATTGTATTGGTAATTTTGCACATGGGTAAGTGGTCACATAGTGCACTTGTGTGCACATATTATTATGGATTCTGACATTTGATGCGTTTGTGAATTCTCTTCGCATACATACGTATTAATGTGTATTAATACACCAGGCGACAAGATTAAGTACAATAAATAGACATCAATTAATTAATGCATAGTTTGCATGATTAGAATAAATAATAAGAACATAATTTATAAATTCAATCTTTAAATCTATAATCAAATGTCATGAAATCACTTGGACATTTAAGAGGACATTCAAAATTCGATACTTATTAAAATATTTGTAGTAGTTTGGAACTAGTTATTTGGAGGGTTACTTCGCCTAGGGAATAATAAGGAACAAGGAGAAGAATTATTCAGATTTGACTTTAGTTGAATTTTATTTTCCCATATAAAGGGTGCCCAATAAAAGTGCATGATTTAATTTAAAAATAAAAGTGTCTTTTTTTAATTTTTTGGTGTCATTTTTATTGCATTGCAAAGTTATGGCACCAAAGGCAAAATGTTTCTCTTAAAAGAACTGCAATTATTTTAAAGCTAGAATTAGTAGTTGTATCGATATTTCTTGGACAGGAGCGGGTTAATTTGTTGGCATCCGCAATTTATGCGCTTTATAATGAAACACTCTCTTGTCGAGTCCTTCAGTTGCAGTATTTGAAGCCTCTGTTTCTTCGGTGATAAGTGGTTGGTACAATTGACTACAGTGTGAAACCGATGCGATATTATAGGCGGTGGAGGCTGAGGCAGTTACCTATACTATTAAGTAATGAATAAAGTTAAAGCAGTTAAAGAATTTTAAATTTCACTTTATTAATATTCAGGTATAAAAACATTACAATAGTTCCATTGCTTCGTTGCTGTGCCAACGAAAACAGCTATGTGTTTTTTACTCACTTTTCAGGAAAACAAAAAAACAAAAATTTTCCTGGAATATTTGTTCTACAACTTTGTCTTTACTAGCACCATATATAGGGTTTTTCAACAGAGACGCTACAAAAGTAAATCGATGGGGACTCTTCTGACATTTCTCTTCAGTAAGGTTTGCCATTTCATCATGGAAAGATATACGAGCCAACAACGAGTCGTAATTATTAAAATTTACTACCGAAATTTGGAGTCAGTGGCCTCCACTTTAAGAGCGCTACGTCCAATTTATGGTCGTCATAATCGCCCTACCAGATCAACAATTGAGCGTCTAGTGGAAAAATTTGAATCCACAGGCACAGTATAAAATGTTCCCGTGCCAGTGAGACAAAGAAGTGCCCGTAGTGTCGAGAATATTGCTGCCGCTGAGGCTTCAGTTCAAGAAAGCCCAAATGTGTCTCTCACAGGTCGTTATCACGCGTTGGGCATCTCTGTGACGTCGTTGTGGCGAATTTTGCAAAAAAGATCTTGGCCCACATCCTTACGAGATCAAACTGATGCAAGAACTGAAGCCGCTTTCCACCATACGCGTCGTATGTTCGTGAATTGGGCTGAGCAACAACTTGAAAATTATTCGGCTTTTCATCGGAAAATCACTTCAGCGATGAGGCTCAATTTCTGGCTGAATGGCTTCGTCAATAAGCAAAATATGCGTTACTGGTCAGACCGCAAACCACACGTAATCCATGGGTCATCATTGCATCCTGAAAAAATTACAGTTTGGTGCGGTAAATGGGTCGGCGGCGTCATTGGGCCGTACTTCTTCCGTGATGATCAAGACCGGCACATTACTGTGAATGCGAATCGTTACCGTTCAATTATAACCGCATATTTTTGGCCCCAATTGGATAATATGGACTTGGAGGACATGTGGTTCCAACAGAACGGCGCCACAAGCCACACAGCGAATGCCACAATCAATTTATTGGAAACCAAGTTTGGTGAACGTGTTATCTCACGAAATGGCCCAGTCGATTGGCCGCCTCGGTCGTGCAATTTGACGCCGTTAGATTATTTCCTGTGGGGCTACGTCAAGTCCATGGTCTATGACAACAAGCCAGCGACGATTGATGAACTTCGTACGAATATCGAACGTGAAATTGCAGCAGTATCGGCTGATTTATGCTTCAAAACCGTTGAAAATTGCGTTCAGCGTCTGGACTTCTGCAAACGTGCCGTGGTGGCCATGCAAAAGAAATCGAGTTCCATACATAATGGCATCGAACGTACTTTCACACGAATAAAGAGTTTCATTGGTATCTAAAACCGGTTTTCTTTTATTTAAAAAATTTTGTAGCGCTCTTATTGAAAAACCCGTTACACTCCGGTCCACTTATTTTAAAGCACTGAAAATTCCATATTCAGCAGTCCGTATCGTTTGCAATATGCAACCGATTGCAGAATTTTAAAATGGAAGTGGAAGCTAAACATCTTGAGATATATAAAAAATCATGACAATAGTCTCAAGAGGAACTCAACTACAGAACTTTTTTTGAGCAATTTAAAAAAATCCAAAAATGTGCTTTTTTTTTTTTGGTTCACTTGAATAAAGGCATAAAGGGCTTGTTATTTTTAAAGTAAGCAAGGATTTTTTGTACGGAGCGTTTGTTTATTACAACTTATTACATCTTAAACAAAACAAAAAAATTGTAAATCTATCGGAAAAAACTAAAATCGATGTTTACCGTTCTGAAGGATATTCTAACCGCGCAATAGCTAAAAAAAAATTGGACGGGGCCCAATAGTTGTCGACAATTACATCATGGACCCCGAGGCGTATGGAAAAAATGTTAAAGGAAGGGTTTCATTGTCTTTATCTACGTATGAGGAATGAAAAATCATCAGAATTGCTTCTAGTTCTTCCTTATCCTTGTCAAAAATAAGAGCTGAAGCTGGAGTGGAAGCGAGCAAGTCATCAGTATGCAGAGTAATTAAGAGCTGAGAGTTAAATACCTGAATTACATCGTAAGGAGAAGCGGCCTCAATTCGTAAGAGACTACATGGTATGGGATGTGCAGCCAAGAGGTCATGAAAATGACTGGAGAACCGTTGTATTTACGGATGAGAAGAAGCTTAATTTGGATGGGCCTGATGGCTACAACTACTATTTCCATGATCTTCGCAAAGAAAAGCGTTTTTTGAACCGACATCACAGCCGAGAGGGCGCCGTTATGGTGTGTGGTGCTATTACGTACTATGGCACCATCGATCTGGAATGTACAAAAATGACTGGGGCAAGCTATAAAACTTTAATGGAATCGGCCTTTCAAAAGTTCAGTGAACTATTTGGTCCCATATCTTGGATATTTCAATGGGATAATGCCCCTATATACAACGCTAAAGTAGTAAAGGAGTTCATTGCAAGCCGTAATGTTAATATTCTTGACAGGCCACCCTATTCGCCAGATCTAAACATTATTGAAAATGTCTGGGGTTGGTTATCTCGTAAGGTCTATGAAGGAGGTAGACAATTTGATGACAAGCAGTCATTAATTCAGACCATTAAGGATGCTTGGAATCAAATTTCGTCGGATTACATAAATTCTCTTTTTCTCTCAATGAAAACCCGTATATTTGAAGTTGTTAAAAACATAGGGGGTTGTACCCATTACTAATAGTTCTTAAATAAAGTAAAATAAATTAAAAAAAAAACAAAAAAATCTGCTTTTCATTAAAATTAGTTCAAGTGAACCAAAAAAAAATAGCACATTTTTGGACTTTTTTTTATAAATTGCTCAAAAAAGTTCTTCAGTTAAGAAACCACTATTGGTATAATTTTTTATATATCTCAAGATGTCTAGCTTCCATTTCCATTTTAAAATTCTGCAATCGGTAACAAATTGCAAAAGATACAGGCTGCTGAATATGGAATTTTTAGTAGGTTTAAATAAGTTAATCGGAGTATACTACGAAGCTGATGCGAATATCAGGAAGAAGCAACGAGAGCGTATGTATAAATACAAATGGCTTTCAAATGTGCAATATAATGTTTTTCAAAAAATTATACATAGCCCTTTAAACTGGCGCAGCAGCGAAGGTTTGCTCTTTAATGAATTTCAGTACCACCTGTATGCAATTCATCCGCAGTAATTCGACTTAAATACCAAAGTTTGTGTTGCAAGGGATGTTAGAGGCATAACTCCGGAAAATGAACTCCGATTAGTATATATCAAAATGAGAAAGAGAATTTTATCACCTTTTTAACTACATTTTTAGTTTTTACAAGTTTTGGTGAGAAAAAAATAGTTATTCACCTTTTGGGACAAACATTTTTGACTTTTTCGTTAAACTGAAGCTATCTTCTGAGGGTTCAACTTGGTGCAGGCAAAAATTAACCTAGGAAATTGGGGAATAAATCAAGCTTTTCAACTGTATGTTATAAAAGCTTCTGACCCACAAAACTTTTCTATATTCAAAGTCAAAACTTTTTCAAAAACGGTGGTTTTTTAGTAGTCGGAAATGTGAGTGCAATATCCCCAAATCGATATGAGAGACAGTTAATAATAACAAAAAAATTTTTTTAATACGAAAAGAGTGAGTATCACCACATACTTACTTACATAGGGGCCTCAAACAACCCAGAAAGATCAAGGGCCTTAAAAAAATGAGGATGACGTGTTTTTTCAACCGGCTTGACCTTCAGCTTTTCTCCTCCAGTTGGTAACATTAAGGTCACGCAGGCAATATTCCTCCTTTTCATTCCAGCGACCTCTGGGTAGTCCAATTTTTCGATGTCCTTCGAGTACGTATCGGAATACGTTTCGCACTGGTTCATTCTCATCCATTCTACAGACATGGCCTAGCCAGGGTAAAGGCATTATTTTGATACGTATAACTACGTTAATGTCGAGATACAGATTGTACAGCTCGTTGTTTCAGCCGTCGTCGATACTTGCTATTTTCAATTATAGGAATATATATTTTTCGGATAATTTTTCTCTCGAAAACTCCCCGTGGTGTTTCATCACGAAGCGATATGACCAAGGATTATGCACCATACAGCCTGACAAGTTTATATCACTATCTGATATAGTTGGATTTTCGTTTCTGGAGAGTGGGTCTTCTCTGTAGGATCCACCTTTACCCAGAAATAAGCCCTGTTTGCAAGCACAATTATCCGTTTGATTTCTAGGGAAGAATGTGGTTTTATTTTCACTGCAAATAAATTGTAACGTGGTTTTGTCGAGGGCTGAGGTAAGCTGAATATGTCCACTGTCTTTCGTGAGGATCCACCAAACCTTTCGAAATAATAACAGAATAGTTTACCCATTTCGAGGGTTCGAAGTCAAATTCTTTATTGATATTTAATTTACAAAGCATTTTGATTTACAGGAATAACATACTGATTCACTCGGTTCGAATCCTTCTCTTAGTTTGGGAACACTCGCCTTGATTTGACGACATTCTTCCGGGGCATTTGTCTTGGTTTGATAACACTCTTCTATGAGCACTTGTCTTGGCTTGACAACATTCTCCTGGGAATACTAACCCTAAGACTAACACTAATCTTGGCTTGGTAATGCTTGTCTGGGAATACTACACCATTTCCAATTGAAATTTAAAAAATATCAATTTAGTTTTCAAAAATATCAGTTTAAATTTAAAAATACTGTTTGAAATTTTAAATACATTAACTGAAATTTGAAACACATCAATTAGAATTGAAATTCCATAAATTTCAATTTAAAAGATATCAATTGAGATTTAAAATTCGTCACAGGAAATTTAAAATCCTATTAACCGATATTATTTATTAGATTTTTAAATTTCAACTGGTGTCTTTTAAATTTCAATTGATGTATTTTAAATTTCAATTGACGTTTTTTTAAATTTCAATTGATTTATTTTAAATTTCAATTAACGTTTTTTTAAATTTAAGTTGTTGTATTTTAAATTTCCATTGACGGTTTTCAAAACTCAATTGATGTATTCTAAATTTCAGTTGATGTCTTTTAAATTTCAATTGACGTTTTTAAATTTCAATTGATGTCTTTTAAATTTCAATTGATATATTTTGAATTTGAATTGATGTTTTAAAATTTAAATTGAAATTTTTTGTTATTTGAAATTTGAAATACATCAACTGAAATTTTAAAAACATCAATTATAATTTAAAACACATCAATTGAAATTTGAAACACATCAATTGAAATTGAAAATATATTAATTGAAACTTAAAAACTATTAACCGATATAATTTATTAGATCTTTAAATTTCAATTACTGTATTTTAAATTTCAATTGAAGTGTTTCAAATTTCAATTGATTTATTTTAAATTTCAATTAATGTTTTTTTGAAATTTAAGTTGTTGTGTTTTAAATTTCAATTGATGATTTTCAAAATTCAAATGATGTATTTTAAATTTCAGTTGATGACTTTTAAATTTCAATTGATGGTTTTAAATATCAATTGTTGTATTTCAAATTTCAAACAGAATTTTTAAATTTCAATTGTTGTCTTTCAAATTTCAAATAGAATTATTAATTGCAATTGATTTTTTTCAAATTTCAAGACGAAATAGTCTTCTGGGAATACTTGTCTTGGCGTAACATTCTCTTTTAGGGGCACATTGCAGACTAGTAGATTTTAAGATGACCGGGAAGTCGGTCTCTTGCACACGCGACTATTCAGGTTCTCTGCGTAGATCGGTTATGAGCCTTGAATATCCGGTGAGAACGGTTATGGATCGGATATCCTGGGGTGTGTTACATAGGAGTAGTGTGTTGATATCCTGTGAAGGTGCAGTGAGCCGAAGCCCCTGTGCAGGACTATAAGCCCGAGCCCCTATATAGGAACAGTGAGTTGAAGCCCCTGTGTAGGAACAGTGAGTCGACACCCCTGGGTAGGAATAGTGAGTCGAAGCCCCTGTGTAGGAACAGTGTGCCGAAGTCCCTGTGTAGGAAGAGTGAGCCGAAGCCCCTGTGTAGGTACAGTGGGCCGTAGCCCCTGTGTAGCAACAGTGAGCCGAAGCTCCTGTGTAGGAACAGTGAGTCAAAGCCCCTGTGTAGTAACAGTGAGCCGAAGTACCTATGTATAAATGTATTTACACCGTCTTTACTAAAGAACGGATCCCAAAATTGCTACTGTCCTTATGCAGAACTAGAGCCTCAGATAAAATGATATAACCCCATCGGGTTGTGCGTTTGAATGCGACCCCCAGTGATTGATTGTTTTTAATTTTATTCCATATTTTCGACAATTCATGTAAACTTAAAGCTAACATTTATATAATATTTACAGACTTCCTTACATTAAAAAATATTTATAGAACTACCCAAATTGGTACGTGGCATCGCCACAAGTCCAACTATGCTGGTACTTATAAATAATTTCGAAACTAAAACTTGGTCATGGAAGCCCCAAAAAAAGGGCAAAACTTCAACAGAGAAACTTAAAGCGACCCTCAGTCCAGTCGACTTTAACATTAAGTACCGTAGCTGTAGTGAGGCAAACGAGAATTGCATCAAAGCACTCCTTCTTGGATGGCCATTGAAACTAGTTCGCTGCTACTACGTACAAAACGTCGACAGAGCTTGTGTGTTTGTCGGTGAGTGTGATTATCCGCGGTGTTTGGTGTAAGTGATGGCTGTTGTGTAGTCTTAGGATACAGGTAGACCAGGGAAGTGTGGGGGTGTGAATGGCGGTGAGTGTATAGACTATTATGTATGGATGGACGACAACGTCACGTTACAAAATTCGTCCAGTTCCTAGAAATAATAACAGTTATCAACGTTCACCGTTTCTTAAAATACGGGTGATGTTCTGCTTATCGAAACTACTAGCATTGTTTTATTCTCGTTTACTGTCAAACCAGCTTTTGGTGGTGACTGCTTCTCAATTCTTGAAAATACTGCAGTAACTTCACACAGATTTCGCCCTATTATGTCTAAATCACATGCGTACGCGGTCAGCATGTGACTTTTGCAGTTGATAATATTATTGGAGCTGACTACAGCTTTTCTGATGATGATCTCAATGCATATGTTGAAGAGATCGTACTGAAGGTTGTCTCCCTGCCTGACGCCTGACCTTGTACTAAATGGTTCGGTTAAATCTTGAACAACCTTTACTGGGGTTTTCGAGCCGGTCAGTGTCATTCTACCAATGCGCGTCAGGTTAGCAGGAATACATAGCTCCGACATAGCGTGGTGCAATATTCCCCGTATCGGGCTATCGAAGGCAGCCTTATAATCTACATAAAAGTGGTAGGTGTCGATTTGTTTTTCGTGGATTTTCTCTAGGATTTTTTTTGTAATGGGAATGAATATCTGCACGATAGTTGACTCTCCACGCCTAAAGCCACACTGATAAGGTCCAATCAGGTCTGCAACAAACTGCTTTAGTCTTTCGTACATTATGCTGGAGGGGACCTAGTAAAAAACCCGCTTCCCATTACATTCCGTGAAGAGATTGGGGTAGACTTCTCACAACCTGTGATTTGAGAAGTGGTATTTTAAGAAGCTTTTTAGTAGCTAATTACTTGATAGTGTCGCCCCCACTAGGCGAGGTGACCGACGTTGAAAGATATATAAGGTGGTAACCCACGCTCTCGTGTACAAGAGAGGCGCACACTAACCACGGCCACTGAAATATTACCACATTTAAATCAATTCACTTGTTTGTGCTCTATTTCATCTAAAGAAAATCTTTATTGCCTTTATTAATCATTAGATTGGAAATATAAACAACGATTTTATTTTTATGATCTTTATAGTTTTCGTCCTTAAACATATCCTTGGCGTATGAAATCAATCATAAATAGTGGCAACACAAAATTTATTTTATTTTCTACTCCTGTTGTTGTTTTGGGACGACTGTCTAATAAACTAAACCAAAACTTTATTTTCGCTGTTTTCATTTTAGTCAGTCTATAGTGGCCCTAAAGAGGTGTAAAGTAAACAAAGGTTTGTTCCGTATTGGATGGGGCAGATACAACCTCTCCATTAAATACACATGGGATTGTGGTGTTTTGTTTGAAATTTATGTTATTGTTTTTATGACTTTTGAACTTTTTATTAGTACATATTTTGTTATATAGGTATGATATTGCCTTTTAATAGGGTTCATCGAGGAGTGGGAATTGAAAAGGGAGAACCGTTTTATTTAAATGTCTGAAATATGAACAAACAAAATATGTTTACCTTACTTGAAAAATAAATGTTAACGGGAAGGATATCACTTTGGGATGATAGGAATTTCTCATCTGTCTGAAAGAAAACTATAACTCGTCGGTCAACGTTTCTATAAACTAACAGCCAAAGTCACGATCTCGAAAGAAAACCTAAGCGAACGAAAGCCAGTCGCACACTTTCGTTATTATCCCAGGCTTTAAATGTTATTGTGTGATTGTCTGTTTGCAAAATCGGAAGCCACTAACTATTTTCGCTGTCATCTATGCGAACGAAAATGTCAAAACCACTCAGTTGTCTTTTGGTTGTCGCATAGCTGGAAATCAAATAAAAGCTTGAAACAAAAATATTTTATATAGAATTCAGTGGAAGAAACACAATGGACAGAAACTAATGTCATTATAATAAATTTGTTATTAAAATATATTTCCATTTCAGCACAAAAAAGCCAACATTGCGGCACCTACAGATACTGGTTCGTCGTACTCTTCTCTCTCGCTCCGAACGTCAAGTTTATGTTATTGCTTTGAACAACAATTACACAAACACACGTAAAACCATGCAAACGACAAGTCGAAAGATAGTGACTCGCTTTTTGATACGAAAGTGAGTGACTGACTTCGTTCGCTTGGATTTTGTAGGAGAGAGTGTAAGTGGGGCCCGATTTTGTACTGAATTGTATATGTTTTTGTTCAGCTGTTTGTCGCATAGAAAGAAAGCGAACGTTAACGTTCCACATCGTGACTTTGGCAGTAAGATTGTGTAACAGATTGTGAGTCAAGGTTTCTGTAAACGAAAAGTCCGTAACTTTTCAGACAAGTTTTCTATACGCGAAAATGCTGACTATTAAGTGAACTTTTCTGTAAAGGGAAATTGTACTATTTCAGTAAATTTTTTGTCAGCGAATCAAGACGGTCACTGGAGTGGAAGGCTAAGGCGCTGATGAGAAGACTGACAATAATCGACACGATCATCCGCCAATGTGGGTTTCAAATCAAAGTTCCAACTGTTTAAATTTTCACAATTTGCAGAAAACGCTGATCTGGTGGCTCGTGGGAAAACAAACAATCTAATGAAAACAAAAGCAGATCGAGTAACATAGAAAAGTGTGACGTTCATACAACTTTTACGTAATCGAAGTGTAATTTTTCACTCAAATATTGTATAAAAAAAATGTGAATTTTTAGTCAGCTTTTCATAAACTAAATGTAGTTAACTTTTCAGTACACTGTCTATAAACTAAAAGTGTTTAATTTTTAGTAAACTTTTCTCCAAACAAGGTGTGTGACTTTTTGGCATGCATCGTTCATTAAAAATCCCTCTCAGAGCAGGGAACTAACCCACGTTCTCATGTTCAAAATACATCTGGCTAGCTGCGAGTATTATATTTCCGCACTCGAAATGCGGTTCGTAGATCGTTGGTTGTAGCAACGCACGCGCAAATGAGTACTTTCAAAATTGTGAAATATAACGCACATTATCTTGAGCAGGTTCGGAAAACGAGCAAAAGACAACTCACAACAACAAAATCGTCCCGAACATACCCTTTTTGAACCGAAGTAAAGCTGTAGGTCCCCGTCAGAGAGTGTAAAACTAGAAATCGCGCAGCTCACTTCTTGCGAGAAACTCTCACCAATATCTTCGTGGGATGTAATATGAAACGTTTTTGTAATCCTTTTTTAAATCAACTAGTAATTAAGTTCATTTCTGTAAAATTATTATCCGCTCCTGAAACATCTATATACTTGCTTCCATATTTACAGAGTCAGGTATTTTAAAATTGGCTCCATCTTTGTTTTTGATAGCCGAAGTTGGGAAATATTTTAGAGTCTCGTTTTTCAATTACGAAAAGCACAGTGTATACATTTTATTACCTCAAGTGCAAACCGAAAAACCTGTCCTTTTTGTTATTTGGATGCAAATAGTATAAAGTGTGTTTGGAGCTTGTCGCAACTACAATATACTTGTGTCCAAACACATTGTGTTTGCTATTCTCAATGATTAATGTGATATAACATATGTGTTTGCGGCCCACATATATTCATGTTTGTGATACAAATACAGCGGTGTTTGTTGCACTGTTTATGCTATCTCGAGAGCAAGAGAATAAAAGAGGGACAACGAGAGAGTCTATATTGTAAGTGTGTATCTGTATTTTTGCGTTATTCTCTCAGTCAGGGAGTCATAAATATTCCTGAATGTGCGTGTGAATTGCAGGTGAAGTGCTTCTTATTTTGTCTGGTGTATTGCGTTTTAGTTTCATGTATTCAGTCGTTAATGGTTCATTGGACAGAGTATATCAAAAGCGCTTGATCACTGAAAAAAGAATAAACGAAGGCTCGGACGGCTAAATGGTTTGTAATGTTACTTTGGGCTTTGTGTATGTGTTTGCTACATATGTATGTGTGCTACCAAAGGAAACAAACTGGAAGGGGCAACAACGTGAAGCCGTTTGTCTGTCCGAGCCTTTACTGAGAAAATCGGAACGGCGGACCGTTTGTCAAATATAATATAAAAAAATCCAATGAGTGTTGGAACTCACGTGCGATGTGTTAACACCTTTTTGTTTCACGGTACCTGTTCGATTTCTATGAACACATTAGTAAATGTTACATTGGAAAATAAAAAACAGCGTTCAATCATACGATGACGTTACATTTAAGTAATGTTAAAACTTAAAATTATTTAAAGTCCAGTGCAAGCACATGTGTCATTATTTTCTTGCATAATACTTTTTGTTTTATTCCCACAAAAAAACAAAGAGAATGCAAAGCAACAGCCACATGAACATTCATACATTGTTAGGTTCGTACATACGCTACACAAGTTCGCACAATTTTCGTCGTTCTCTTGCTATCCCATTTTTATATACGTATAACTACGTCTTTATTCTCTTTCGTCTGAGACTGCTCCGCATCCACACAATACAACAATTCCCTGCCGCTCTATCACTGTGTGTTTTTTCGCAGTCTGACAATCTGTGTTTCGCATTCGAACTATTCTGTGTTCTATATAGGGGTGGGTCACCCTTGTCATTTAAGAGTATGAGAAATAGATGATGGCCGATTCCGAGACCCACCCGATATGCACACAAAATTTCATACAAATCGGTCCAGGCGTTTGGGAGGAGTTTAACGGCAAACAATATGTGATCGCAGTCGGACAATCTGTGCGATCGCAGTCGGACAAACTTTGTATGGATGTATTCACGTTGTGAATTTAGGTCGTACTCGCGCCTATAGATGTTAACACTTCAAAAACACAAGTAATTAGTTTACGCTTGAACTTGATTTGAATAAATATCGTGTTTGTGTCCCAACACATAGTGATAACCAACACATAGCTGAAACCTTCTGAAAACAAAAACGTGAGAGACAACAAAGAAAGGAGAAGCAAAAGAGCAGCAGATTATCATTTCATGAAAAAAAAAATAATGCATTCAATGCAAATAAATGTAAAAAGGGTCGTTTTAAATCTACGAGTATAAATTTTATGTATTAAATACTTATAAATGTGGATTTATAGTGTTAAAATTAATTATAATAAATAATACATATAAATTTAAATCGAAGAATAATTCGTTGCTAAATATTATTATATTTGGGAGCAAATTCGTATACGTTTCCACGTGACTATATGCAGGTTTGGGGAGAAACACGCAAATGCTTCCACGTAAGTATATGGATGTTTGGAATGAAGAACGCATATGTTTCCATGTAAAATCATACATAGTTGTCAGCAAACATGATACTCTTTGCATTTAGATACAAATAAGTTTGGGACTTGCAAACATATGAATGTTTGACGTGTGTACCAAATATAGACATGGTTCCGGCAGAAAATGTTTGGGCAAATATGTTAGAGAAGCCGTTATTTTTCAGCGTGTGGGGCTTGGGATTTATCCGTGCATTTGTAGTCATGGTTATCCATTCTGATGGCGTCCAAATTGTTCATTTTTACCAAACATCTCTATAGCGGCTTGAATTGAGTCAACCGGCATATTGTCTGCAAACCGAAAAAATCATCGTGCTATTTTTTACATCGACCAGGACATCTTTCGCAGTAAAGAACAATGGATGTTATGGTTTCTGTCTTATCAACTAAAGGGTGTCTCAGTAAGATTTCACTATTTACATTTAGTGCCATTTTCTTTCTACGCAAGTAGCAACTCTTAAATTTGGCAGCTGTCACATATGTTTATTCCGATTATTAAAAATGGAGCGCTTTACGAAAGAACAGCGCGTTATAATTGTGAAAACTTATTTCAAAAATTTGGAAAGTCATGCTGAAGCCGCTCGCAAACTTCGAAGAATTTTCAGTCGCGAAAATGCAACTAATGTGCCCATTGTTACAAGAGTGATTACAAAATTTCAAGAAACTGGATCGCTTATGGACAGCAAAACTCCTATGCGTCAATGTACCGGTCGGTCTCTTGAAATCATTGCTGCTGTAAACGAGACTGTCGCCGAAAACCCGAACACATCAATTCGGCATAGTTCTCAACAACTTCAAATTTCACGAACCACTACGCAGCGAATTTTGACAAAAGTCTTCCACCTTCATGCGTATAAAATTCAGCTTACTCACGAAATCAAATCAGCAGACCATGGAAAGTGCCGGCAATTCGTTCAATGGGTAATGGAGCAAAGTGAATTCAATGGAAATTTTTCAAAAAAAGTCATCTTCTCCGATGAAGTGCATTTCATGAGTACACTAAATTGTTTGAATTTGGGGCTCAGTAAATCCTCATGTAACTGTCTGGTGCGCATTTAGGTCAGGCAGCGTGATAGGGCCTTACTGTTAGGAAGATGAGGTAGAAATTGCAGTGACTGTGAACGGCATTCATTTCAGGAACATGACAACGAAGTTCTTGTGATCTCAACTGGACGACATGTATCTGGTTAGTTATAGTAGTTATAGCAAGACGGTGCCACCTGCCACACTGCGCATGAAACAATGGATTTATTGCGGCAACGATTTCCAGAACAAATTAAATCAAGAAATTCTGATGTCTTTCGTTTGGGGTTTTTGTGAAATCTCGGGTTTATGCGAATGAACCAGAAACAATTTTTGGGCTCAAATTCGAGATCTAACGCGTCATCGGTGAGATACAGCCACATCTATGTGAAAAAAAACATGGAAAACTTCATGGCAAGAGTAGTGGCCTGTCATCTGAGCCTTGGGATGGACATTTAATTCCATACGTATTCGGAACATGTTTCCTTTACAATCCAATAAAACAATTACAACTATCTCAAAAGTCACGTGTTTTTATTTAAAAATTAAAAAGTGCATTCTTACTGAGACACCCATTAAAAATATATAATTTAAATTTTTGACTACTAAATGGAATCGTCAGCGAAAAGCACATGATAAAATAAATCGATTTCCAAATATCATGTGATTGGCAAATCGCGCGATACTTATCACATTCTCGGCAGACAGTAGTAAACATTATGTAGTTTCTTGTACATTTTATATACTTTTGGAACGAAGTTCCTTATCGCACGTTGCGGGATGGGGGCTAAATGAGAAAATGTTAAACAACTTGTTTTAACCGTATTATGCTATAACCCAGTATACAATCCAGTATTATTCTGCATACTTTTAGGATTTGGTAACTATTACTAGATTTGTACAGTCAGGGACGTATATGAGGGTTGTGTTCTTTCATGTTGGCTTTGTGATAGATAACCGTATTATGCTATAACCCAGTATACAACCCAGTATTATTCTGCATACTTTTAGGATTTGGTAATTATTACTGAATTTTATTGTTGTAATCTTTATTTCATTGAATTTGAGGAAACGTAATCTTTATTTCATTGAATTTGATTGTTGTAATCTTTATTTCATTGAATTTGAGGAAACGGCTAGATGAATTTTTTTAAAATTTTTTTTGTAGGTAAATGAAGATGTTACCTTTCGTTTGATATACATTTCATATTGGTTGATATATTTCTAGTATTTTAATTTCTCAAATGAAAATTGTTTAAACACATACACTCAAACATATGTGTGGTGTTTGGTTGAGTGTTTTTGGTTGCTCAACATTGCTTAGGAACATGTATCTAGTAAAAAGTGAAACGAACAGCAAGCTAATGTTGCTTGGCAACATGTATCTAGTAAAAAGTGAAACAAACAGTAAGCTAACGTAATAAAGCTTTTTGCGAAAGCTTCAATAAAGCTGTTGTAACATTAATTTTGAATTGTAAAGCGTAAAGCTTTCACACAACGCTCGAATGCTAATGCGAAGAATCGATAAGGTAAACCTTTTTTAATATTAGGGCGGCCCTCTCAACATTCGCAGAACTTATTTCAATAAAAATATTAATTAAAATACATAAATTAAATTAAGTTTAAAAAAAATTGAACATAATATTTTTTTTTTTAAACGGACTTGAATCAAATGCCGTTGGTAAATATAAAAATTACAGCAGACAGTTGTCCGAGGCCTTCGGCCACGGACTGTCCCTGCAGGCTGTGTCAGAGACACGGCCATTAAGTATAACGTAGAATACGCCATCCGATAAGACAGAAAACATATATAACAATAAATGATAAATAATATAAGCAAATGAATTTATTGTTATATATGTTTTCTGTCTTATCGGATGGCGTATTCTACGTTAAACTCGAAGGCCTCGGACAACTGTCTGCTGTAATTTTTTTTTTTAGGTTATTGACTTTGGCGTTATTAACAGTATTACCCCATTCTGTGTGCTTGCAGTTCAAGTCTCCCGCTAGTACATAGTAGTTATTTGAATTTTGAAGATTCATAACATCAAATAATTTTTGCAAGTCTGCTCGTACTGAATTTATATTGCCCCCCGGATAGTACGCAAATGTAATAACTAAAAAGTTGTCGCAGTCAACGGGTATCTTTATGGCGCATGTCTCTAAAGCATCTAGCGAATATCTTATTTTGTTATCATAACTGTATTATTGTATGGTTTTCTTGATTAATATAGCAGTTCCCCCCCACCCCTTGTTGCATCAATTCGATATTTGCTTATGATTTTCCAATTTGTAACTATTACATTGTGTCTATGTCCAAAAAATTAGCATTTTCTTCAAAAAACATCTTGTTATAAACAATACATTTTCTTACAAAAATTCCTTTTCTTAAAAGTACCTTTTCGTAAAAATAAAATATTACCTTTTTTCTTGAGATAAGTAGGCTTTCTGAAAATAAGTCAATTTTGTTA
Source organism: Phaonia tiefii (assembly GCA_963931995.1). Classification (NCBI taxonomy): domain Eukaryota; kingdom Metazoa; phylum Arthropoda; class Insecta; order Diptera; family Muscidae; genus Phaonia; species Phaonia tiefii. The sequence goes on along the minus strand of OZ008371.1, from coordinate 37,891,193 downwards.
ACAATTTCCTAAAAAGAGTACCACTTCTTTAAAATGTACCTGTTCTTACAAAAGTACTTCTTTGAAAAAAAAGTCATACTCTTATAGTTTTTTCTTACAGAAAATACTTCTTCTTAATAATAGTACCTTTTCTTAAAAAAAAAACATTATCTTTTAATAAAAGTAGTACCTCTCATTAAAAAAAATTAACTATATAATACATATTCGGGAAAATATAATACATATTCTGAAAAAAAGGATCTAAAAATATAAATTTTTTTTAAAAAATACATTGCAGAAAAAAAAAATTTTTTAAAAAAAGTTTTTTATTTTACAAAAAGGAACTTTTCTTAAAGATCCATCTAAATTATCGTACTTTCCAAAGGGTGCTTTATACATGCTGGAACTAACTAGAACATAATACAAGGTGGCGCAAAAGTAAACTTCCGATGTTTTTTGGCTGTAATTAAAAAAAAAATGAAAAACTTTGATTCTTCTTGTGGATTATTTTTATTTTGTCTTTTAATTTTTTTTACATCAAGTCGAGAATATGATGTCATGTAAATGGCCGCCGCCACAGTTGATTGTCATTTGAGCCCTTTTTATGGCATTTTCCATCACTTTGGCCAAAACTTCCGGCGATACGTCCTCACATTCTTGACGGATATTGTCTTTAAGAGCTGCAGGAGTCTGAGGCTTGTTGACATAAACCCGTGACTTCAAAAAGCCCCACAAAAAGATGTCTGGAGCGGTCAAATCAGGCGATCTTGCTGGCCAGTGCAAATCGCCAAAACGGGAGATTAGGCGCCCGGGAAATGCATCCTTCAGCATATCGGTTGTGGCACGTGCAGTGTGTGCCGTTGCACCGTCCTGTTGGAACCACATGTTTTCCAATCCCAATTCATCAAGTTGCGGCAAAAAGAACTCGTTGATCATTGCTCTGTAGCGCTCACCATTCACAGTAACCGTTTGGCCCGCGACGTCTTCGAAGAAAAAAGGTCCGATGACTCCTCCAGCGAAAACAGCGTGGAGGAAGCGTAAATTTTGCTTATTTACGTACCCGCTAAGATGGAAATGGACCTCATGACTCATGATTATTTTTGATGAAAAATCATCTTCCTCTTAGTTGTGATTAAGGATGGCTTGAGCGTATGTTAGACGCGATTGGCGGTCAGCAACTAACAGCTGATGCACCGTCTGGACTTTGTACGGAAATATCTTCAAATCTTGTACCAAAATTCGCTGTAAAGACCGTCGACTGATACCCATTTGCGTGGCACGTCGTCTGGTCGATGTCGACGGCGCATCCATGACATCCTCGGCTACAGCAGCAATATTCTCTGCAGAACGGCTACTCCGCGGTCTGCCACGCCTGGCAGCATCTTGTGTTGTGCCAGTCTCTTCGAGCCGAGCGGCTAAACGTCGCAGTGTTTCACCAGTAGGCGTTGGACGGCCAGGAAATCTGCGACGAAATTCACGTTGTGCCAAAGTCACCGACCGATTATTGGTCAAATAAATAGTCAGCAATATTCCGCGTTCTGGAACAGTGTAGCGTAACATTGTTTATTAACGTGTATTTCGCATGTGTTTACTACACAAATGTCAAAACAGAACTGACATTAGGGGCCAATCGCAAAATTTATAGCATTTTCTGATAGGAGGATTACTTTTGCTCCACCTTGTATATAGCGAAGGAAACTTCGTTCCAACCGGTTGTCCCATGACACCTCATGTGATTTTTTATGTACTTTTTGGACAAATAATGCCAGAGTAATGTCATATAGAGCTGCCATTCTTCTCATCTGATGACTCCTTTCACACTGTTCGTGGTGCCAGGTGGAATTACCAGGTGGAATTACAAAAATTGCTGATTTAAATTTTTCATGTCGTTTTGATGAAAAACTCTACAATTTAAACGTATTTTGGACTTTTTTGTTATATTTTATAGTTAGTAATAATTTGTAGTGTATTTACACAAAAATTTTAGCGCACAAAACGAAATACCGTTGCTGTTTTCTTGGAGGTTGGTTTGAACCATTGCCTGTATCGGGTATTATTAAAGCAATACTTTCCAACCTGCAACATCCATACGCAATACACCAATTCATTTCTCTATGAATAATAGACCCATTACTTGTAATTACCATGTTCTCTTGCCTCTCTACACAATAGTTGTTTCCATTTCGCGTAGGCAGTGTTGCCATATATATTTTTAAAAATCTGCCAATTGTTATACCAATTTCAGTCATGTTTTTAAAGCGAATTTCTAATCATTTCCTGCACCACATGAAAACTACACATTTTGTTTTAATATCCATCAATCTAATGTCTACTCCCTGTTGCCTTATCAGCGTTTCCAACTGAATATATCTTATCACCACACCCACACTCAGTCACACACACGGTTTTTATGTTCATTTGTATTGGAGTTTATTTCGGTACAAAAATAATAAATAAATGTTATACTTTTCCGTGATTTTTCACCCACTCCTTCGGCCATTTTTATGATATTTTCCTCACACGGAATAGAAAACAGAGAGCGAAAAAACAACGAAAACTTTTTTATGTTTTGTTAGATGTTATTTGAAAAACTTGATTAAAATGATACCTTCTTGGAGAAATCGAGGAAAAGGACAAAGAAACTTCCTTAATTTGACATAAAGTTTAGAAACAAATGTCGAATGTCCAAACAGACGGTTGGCAAAACATTGTTGGACTTTGGGTAACTGAAAAGCTATTTAGAGTAGGTAAGTCGCTATGGCCATACAAGCTTAATATTCCGTGCACTTCCGTTCCCATGGAAAGCCAATATAATTTGTCTGTATTTTTGTTCTTTACTTCTTAAATTATGGCATATAAATTTTGATCTGAAAGGAAATCACTTAAGGTTTGACTATAAAGTCAAAGTATCAATCACAGTTTGTCAAAGACAAATACACTCTTGCTCCAAAGAAGAAAAGTTTCCGTAAAGTAAGGAAAGTTATCTCGAAATGGTAAATAAAACCTTTTGTCACGTCCAGCAGCAAGAAAACAAAAGAAAACAAAACTAAAATATCGGAAAATTTGTACAAAGTATAGCAAGATGGCAGAGGAAAAAAAAAGAGACTCAAACAAACGGAAGTCAACTTACTTTAAATTCAAGTAAGAGTAAACAAGCCCGTGAGAGGAAACCAGAAAAATCCTTCACCTAAACCAGTGGAAGGAACAAAAGAAAGAATCAAACAATTAGGAAGGACAATGAAGGAAATCACATAGAAAATGCTTAAAGTGAGTTAAAGTTTCGTAAACGGTTAATTCAAGGGAATTAATTATATCATTGGAAATTTTTTATAGAACTACAAAATCCTAAGGTCGCTGTTGATTGGATACAACATTTGATAAATGCAGAAATCTTTTTTTTTTTGAAAATCTAATTATCTATTAGTCGATTTAACACACAAATAAGTTAATCTATACTGTATTCACACTGCAGCAGGTTTCTGTCTTTCGGAAATTTCAAGTAAATTACATTTTTCCACCAACTCGGAATAAGAACAAAATTAACCCTAAAATGGATTTTTAGTTTTGACTTATTGACCTTCAAGTTTCTGCATTAAGAAAGAAACTTCATGAGGAAAATTTTTGTATTACATTTTAACCCGTTAGACTCCTATTTTAGGGGTGTTTTTCACCCTTATCCACAAAACGAACAAAAAAGTCCCATATGCTGAGGCGGTAGAGGGTTAAAGTATTCCACAAAATTTTTTCTCGTAAATTTTTACATAAAAGTGCTGAACTCGTTTTATACCCAAAATGTAAGAATAATATGGTTTCCTATACAGATTCATCATAAGAATGTGCAAAGGGGTGACAATTTCACACTCCTTTAAAAAAAATCAGATGTATTACGAGTATTACCCCTCTAGCAGACTCCGTTGTCAAAACCTTGTTATTTTATTTTTGTGTACTACAGTGTTATTTTATTGAAAAGGAAATGTTTGGCGAAACGAAATCTCCGAACATGTGATTTCGATTGTTGTGTGTTCAGGGCGTTAGGCAAATTGTTGATGTGTTAACATCTATAGCGGCGTGTAGGGACTAAATCTATCAAAGTCAACACATGCAAACAACACACAGACAGGTTTTCTGCTGCTGCTAAAACCAGATTTTATGCTGCTGCTAAAACCAGATTTTCTGCGACTGCGAAAGAGAAAAATGACGTGTCAGACAAAAATGAGCGAGCAAGAGAACAATGAAAGAGTGGTATGGCAGGGGTGAGGCAAACGAAATTTTGTCTATAGCGTATGAATTAACATAATAATGTATGTATATACATGTATCTGTTGCTGTTGTTGAACAGAGATATAAAGCATAGACACGCAAAATTTCATTGGCTTGCGCAGTCGACGTTATGGTGACACACTAATACCTAATACCATAATACCATGTATGCCGAAAAAATTTAGATTGATTTTTAATTCTTTTCCCTTGACCCAATCGAGCTGAAACTTCGCAGGGAAACTAATGGCGACGACAAAAATTAACTATCAAAATATGGGCGAGATTGGACAAAGGGGCGTGGTACCTCCCATACAAATTACAAATTAAAAATCCAATATTTCTGCTCCTGTTAACGGTATTTGAACCAAATTGGGTATGTTGGTTAGGTGTACATACATATTCAAAAATCTGCTGCAAATATGGCGGGATTGGACAAAGGGGTCATACATACATATATTTATAAAGAATTTATAGTCAAAAACTATGTTTTTACTGGTTGGTTTATTATTATTTATCAGAGCAAAGAGAATAATGACGTATTATACGTATATAAAAATGAGATAGCAAGAGAGCAACGAAAATTTGTGAACTTGTGTAGCGTATGTACGAACGTAACAATGTATGTAAATTCATATGTCTGTTGCTTTCCATTCTCTTTGTTTTTTTGTGGGAATAAAACAAACAGTATTAAGCAAGAAAATAATGACACATGTGCTTGCACTCGGCTTTAAATATTTGCAAGTATTAATATTATTTAAAGGAAACGTCATCATATGATTGAACGGTGTTTTTTTGTTTCCAATGTAATATTTACTAATGTGTTCATAGAAATCGAACAGGTACCGTGTAGCAAAAAGGTGTTAACACATCGCCCGTGAGTTCGAACACTCATTGAATTTTTTAAATCGTTACGGGGAAAATATGTTAGTACAATCCCAGGATTCCCAGAATAAAGTCAAAAATTCCCATGAATTGTGTTTTCACAAAATTCTCGGAATATTTCACATTTGTCACTAAGTAGCAACAATATTTTTCTTTATCTAGAAAGGGGGTTGTCTCTAATGTGCTTGCTTATCCCGATATAACATCTACTAGCAAAAACTATTTACCGCTGGTTGTGAAGGTTTATTATAGTGCGGTCTCATGTGGTATCAAACAATTCAGTAAGAAATTTGCCAACTTTTATAGTGGATTTTGTTTCCGTGAGTGTTATTCTGGAGAGCCGTATCAGGTCTGCCATCTGCCATCTTTGGACATCTGCCAAATGGATACTTGCGCCGTATCTATATACAGTTCTTACATTCCAAGTGAATATCCGTAAATAACGATTACGATTGCGGGGGTCGTCAACAAATCGGGTTTGTTTATGTTTCCTTTTTCGATTTTGTATATACACTGGCATTATGAACGGTGCCGGGAGGCAAACCCAGTCCACCGTGTTTTGGCATTTTACCACTGCCAAGATTGGATCAGACGCTGAACAGGATGCAATATGTCGAACCTGGATTTTCCTTTTTTGGTTATCAGTGATCGAATAACCAATCAGGCTGCTCAAATGTTTCACCTTCTCACTCAAGCTAGCTAGCGGAGGTTTCCGAAAAAGCTATTGCCCAGGACATACTGCGTGGAAGTAGTGAGCTGCTTGGACTGCCCAATGAAGTAATCATTTCTGGTCACTCCCAAGTGAATGGCTATCCGAAACTCTCCACCTCCACGGACAGTCCCATGTTAAAAAAAAATATATCTCTACATATCGAGATATAGTACTGTCTTAAGCTTGAATTAATAGAAAAAATATATAAAAACAAACCTATTTTTTGTAAGAAATAAATTAATATCGACCTAATACACCATTCGTACTGGCATCGATTTTCTTAATTTTGCAGTTTTATTGATTTCAAGCAAAGATCAGGAAAATTTGCTTGATATCCCATACGTTTTGACAGACGACAAATCGGGTATTTTTCTTATTTGTATAGGAATCAGGAAAAAAATGCTTGATTTGCTTATACGACGCTGTTTTATCTCACACTACGAACGAATAGTACGTTTGTTTACAACCGTTTCAATAACGGCGCATCGATGTGGTGGTACCACTAGAACACTCGACTCATTTATTTATCGCATTTCTTAGGTATTTACTGTTTCTCAAACATATTTTTTATACCTTTTGTTTACTTTTATTCCTGGAATACATTTGTGCTGAATTTGATAGTGGAAATATACCAGATAAAGCAAAATGACTATTGTTGTCGGCTTGGTGAGATTGTTGTCGTAGTAATACTACCTCGTCAATGCGCCTTGTCTTGCAATCAAATCAGGAAAAATCCCAATGCGAGCACTTCGGATTTTGTTAGGACATTTGATACGAAATCGGGAAAACATTTTGTAGTGCGAATGAGCCATAAAACAAGACTCTGATGAGAAATAAATCGGAGTTGTTCAACTGCTACCGTAGTAGAAGGCAGACAGTAAATCAGTAGACCTTAAAGACGGGAAGTTACTGTTCTGCCTGCAACTACTCTTGATTAGTGGACAATCAACATCAATGTGGTATAGTTGCTCAACTAAGCGATTTTAAGCGGCTGACGTTTAAATGATTGATAACGAATTGATGATATTTGCGTTAAAATAATTGATCGCTGATTTAAATAATAAAATTCTATTATTCTGGTTCTCTTTTCGGTTATAAATCTCTCCATTAATAACTCTCGAGGTGTTATTTATATAATCTAAAAAAATACAAAAAAATATACAAATGAAAAAGTTGTTAAATGTTTAAGACGAAATTGAAGAGAAAATAGTGGCAGATTTTTACAGCGGAGATTCCTTGCCATATGGTCGTTGGTTATTGTCTTAAGAAAAAACTAAACATTTGCAAATATTGTCTTATGACTTGTAGTCAGGGTGCGATAGATTTTAATATTCAAATACCTTCTAATCTCAAGCTAATTGTGCACTTTCAATTAGTGCCATCGGCGCCACTACCATCAACTTCAACATCTTCGTAGTGAGCGAACATTTGTCAGCTTCATAGCCACGTAGTATGTGTCAATATCATAATTACTACTCCTCGACTTCAAATGCAATTTCGTTGGTCACACCATTAACGTGCAACAAGCAAATACACATTCGCAGATTATGAACGTTAGTCACCACAGTGAATTTGACACTTCACGCAATTTCCAAGCAATTTTGGTGTAGTGAAGTTGATTCGCAATTATACATTAGTTAGTCACTCCGTAAGTGGTCTTCAGGCCATTCATTTATCTATGAGTTAATTTAACTTCATAATATGCTAAATATAGGAACATCTACCAACGACTTGTGTGGCAATTTAAAGTACAGTGCCATCATTAATTAACATACGAACTCTGTAGATCCCTGGAATAACTAACTATATCGACTTTTGCCAATTTTTAATCTGTGCTTGTACTTTAGGTATTCATAAAACTTAGTATAGTTTTTATAACTTTCTGAGTAGGTTACATTTCGATATTTGTGTCTTTTAAAAACTTTTAGTTTACGACATAGTTAGTTTATTGCAGATAATTACATAAATACACTGAAATGAAAAACATGGATATACGAAAGAAATTGTTTGAAGTATCGACGAATATTTTTTGATGTGTTAAAATCTATAGGCACGGGTAGGGCAATCTATTAAAGTGAACACATGCAAACAACACACAGCGTTAGCATCACATACGTGGTTGTTGTACAACAGTAGTCTCTGCCCGAAATTTAGTATGATGGTAGTGATATAGCGGCAGCGTACAAACAAGCAGGTGGTCGCCGCCAACGAGTATTGAATAGTATAGAGGACACATGGAACGAATTATATGACTCTAAAGCACTGGCGACATCTGGCGAATAATTCAAAACGTATTACTCTATTTTTGTCAAAACTTGGTCCATTCATAATTTGGATGTGTAACTTTGATGCTTTTTGAAACATTTATCCTTTTTTTATAGTTTTATGTAATAACATTGTCGAAATGGTGAATTTATATTGAAATATTCACACCTATTCTGCGTTAGGCGTGTTGCCGTCGGTGGTGCAATGGTTAGTGTGCGCGCCTCTTGTACATGAGATCCTGGGTTCGAACCCGGCTCTGACCACCATCAAATTTTCTTTCGGCGGCGGCCACCTCGCATAGTGACGGCGACACTATCGAGTATCTAGCCATCAAAAAGCTTCTCAAATTACCGTTCGGAAACGGTGGAAAACTGTAGGTCCCAATCAGTGAGTGAAAACTGGAAAGCGCACAGGTCAGTGATTGTGAGAAGTTCTCCCCAGTCCCTTCGTGGGATGTAGTGGGAAACCATTTATTTATTTTTCTGCGTTACGCCACGCTAGGATTTTCTCCGTTTTGGCAACATTGGTATTCTGCGTTCAGTTCCGTTCCGTTCCGCTTACGTTTTTCTTTCGATTGTGGTTATTCTACATTACGAACGTAGTTACGTTTTTCTAAGTTGTTATTTAGCTGACGGAATTTGTTCGTGAAAAAATAAATACAAAATTTAAAAAAGAATTTACAAAAATGTAAGTATAAAAGAGATAAATTTTTTTTTGGCGTAGAATATGTCTCACCTTACGGTATAGGGAGTCAGGTCAGATTGTTATTGTTGTAATCTTTATTTCATTGATTATGAGGAAACGGCGAGATAACTTTTTTTTAAATTTTTTTTGTAGGTAAATGAAGATGTTATCTTTCGTTTGGTATACATTTCATATTGGTTGATATCTTCCTAATATTTAAATTTCTCAAATGAAAATTGTTTAAACACATACACTCAAACATATGTGTGGTGTTTGGTTGAGTGTTTGAGTTTGTAGCGTGGACACAAACTATGCTGCTGTTTCAGTGTGGACACAAACCTTCGGCTGTTGTTTTGATTGATGAAATATTGAAATATCGTATATTTACTTATGTATTTAAGTGAAACAAAATGTTAAATGTGAATTTGAATTTAACATGGATATATAATTATAAAAAATATAAATCAAATTGATTTGCGTCTGTTATTTATCATTTATCCTTACTCTTTTAATTTAAAAACATATTTATCCTATTTTTCCTACCATAAGCTTATGTATATTATCAAAAGTAACTATCAAATAAATAAATTCATTTGCTTATGTTATTTATTGTTATATATGTTTTATGTTTTCTGTCTTATCGGATGGCGTATTCTACGTTAAACTTAATGGCCGTGTCTCTGACACAGCCTGCAGGGACAGTCCGTGGCCGAAGGCCTCGGACAACTGTCTGCTGTTTCAATTGTTTTTGTTTTATTTTTACTGATTTCTGACTTTCATTTCATTTATTACAGGTCAAAAACAACAACGCCCGCGCAATACGAGAAGTTGGTGGATTTGATGGCCACAAATACGGATATTAATGATGGCTTCCACAGGAGCCCAAGGGAAAGTATTCAGGCATTTTGGGAAGAAGTGGGATGTGAGCTGAACGCAATAGGGCCACCAAGTAAAGATGTGAATGCGTGGAAGAAAGTATGTATGACATTTTAATTTGTGGTTCATGTATTAAATATTTTTTTTATTTAGGTTTTGACTGACTGGAAATCTTATATTAAGCGGAAGCTTACCCATAACAGGCAGGAGAGAATGAGCACCGGAGGAGGCGAATGTCGGTTGCAGCGCATTACTCCCCTTGAAGATAGGGTTATCCAGCTGGCGGGAGTGGTAACCAGCACATCTGGAATAAAGGGTTCGGACGACTACGGAGTGGCCACCAGTGCGGTGGAAGCAGACACAAGAACCTCCGAAATGGGCATCTCCCTGCAATTGGAAGGCCTTGCCGATGTGATTTCATGCTCAAAAAAGGCGTCCACAGGAACCAAAGCCATTAACTGCACATTTATTGAAAGAACTGTTCAACAGTCAGGAAGGTTTTAACAACGAATCCAAAAATTTTCAAGAAAGTGTGGTGAAAGCATTCGACGACATTTGTGTATATTTGCGGCGAACAAACCGAAATATGGAAAGGTTGGCAGACACTGTAGAGCAGCAGCTTGCAGAGGCCAAGCGGCACAACAAGGTTAAGGAGGAGTTGCTGCGTGAAAAGATACAAATAAAAATGCAAACGTTGAAATTGCAACACCCAGAATTTGAATGGTTTTTTTTTAAATTTTTATTTTAGTTAATTATTTTTTAAGATTTTAATGTAACTGAACTGAATTAATTTAATTTAACTGAATTATTTTGTTTTCATTTTTTTAGTGTAACATGAACTGCAGTTGCCTTATTTTGTTGTTATTAATAAATATAAAATATGTTATGAGAATAATTAAATACTCTTTATTTTATTTATTTTCCTGATGTAGGTTTAGGTTTTGTTTGATAGGTATTTATAACTCTACAAAGAGGCAAGTATATTCCCGGGGATATTGCGTGTTACGGAAATGTAATTGGAGTCGATGGTTTCGTCGTCTCCCTCTTCTAGACGACTTTCAGCTTCTGATTCATTCAGGTCGAAATCTTCCACCCGATAGTATATGCAAGTGTTGTGCAGGGCACATACAACATTTATAATGTGTGAGGCTTTCAGTGGGGAATACGCCAATCGTTCAAAACGCCAAACGTTCTTTCAACGATGTTCCTCGTCTTTGAGTGTCGTATGTTGTACATGTTTTCCCGGCTGCCTGGATTTTGAGACCGATATGGCGTCATTAGGCAGGGTTCCATGGATAACCCGCATCACCTGTTGATAATATCATTACCTTCTGAAATTTATACACAGTTTTGCGCAAATTATTACCTAATAAGCAAGTGTTTCTCTCTCCGTTCCGATATTTCCGTTCCATGTGGGACCTCGCTTTACTTAAACTCCATAGCTATATGGGAATCGTGGTTGGATCCTGGATATTTTGCGTCTCTAAACCTTATGCGCATTTCGTTATCGCACACCTAAAAACACAAATTCAATTTATAAGTACCCTCAACATTTTTGTTATAGTAAAGGAACTCCTCTTCGGATGGTTTTATAATTTTTATATGTGTGCCATCAACACACATAGTTACCACTGGGAAGCCAGCCTTTGCATAAAATTCACGCTTCGCTTGCGCTTTTTCCTCCTCAGTTTGGTCTAATTGTATCCACTGAGTACAAAGCTTTCGCTGCATAACATTAAGGAAGTGCGTTAGCGACATAGACACTGTGGATTGACCCATTCCAACATTGCAATCCGCACCAACTCCGTGTTGGTAGCTTCCTTCTGCAAAGAATCTCAAAGAAGCCACGACTCTATTAAGCGGTGAAACAGATGCTAATGAATTCGCCCGTGCTTCTTGCGCATAAATGTCTAAAACATATTTAAACGCGTCTTTATTCAGACGAAAGTTTTTTTTGAACCTGTAAAAGAAAACAAATTATTTCACATATCTATTAATTTAAACCCAAGGGTCTTACATTTGATCGGTCATCTCGAACGGATTACAGCTGTCTCTCAATATTTGCCTTTCCAGCCTTGACTCTGAGTACTGGTCCACGTTGTCATCCTCTTCCAACAAAAACGCCGCTGCTATCAATTCCATTTCTATAAAAATATAAACTAAATTTTATTTTTCAACTGCAATATTGTAAATAAAAGAAAACATAACTCCGCCCCCCCCCCCCCACGGCGGGGACGTAAAAGAAACGCAGAATAGGGGTGATTCTATAAAGAGAATAAGACTCGTTTATGCTTTTGTACGCAGACTCTCTACATGAAAGCGGAAAAAGAGTGCAATAAGTTCTCTATACTATTCAATACTTTTTGTCGTCTGTTTATGACAAAACAAAAACAATTATATCAGTGAGCTAAATATTGTTTTATGTATTTTAATAATATTTCATATCATTTCATTTATTTACGTTCCCATTTCCCTTCACACAATTCGTGGTGCGGTAGGTGCGATAGAGTGTTATTTAACGTAAATTGACTAACACCAGGTGGAATCACAAAAATTGTTGACTCAAATTTGTCATATAGTTTTGATGAAAAACTGTGAAACGTATTTTGGGGTTTTTTGTAAAATTTTATTGATAGTATATATTTGCGATGCATTTACAATTCCGTTACAGATTTATTGTGGGATGGTTTGAGCCATTGCATCTATATAGTATTATTAAAGCAATACTTTCCAACATTCAACCGCCCATCTGCAACACACCAAATGTCATCAATTTACTGAGACAGTTGGCATCTAACTACGTCATTACCCTATGATTCGTTCCATGAGTTCTCTATACTATTCAATATTCTTTGACGACGGCGACCTGTTTGTATGTTCGCTGCCGCTATATCAATACCATCACGTTGTTGTACAACAACCACGTATATGATGCTAACGCTGTGTGTTGTTTGCATGTGTTCACTTTGATAGATTCCCTACCCGTGCCTATAGATGTTAACACATCAAAAATTGGTTCCTATTACAAACCATGAAGGGATTGGGGAGATCCTTGCACAACCAATAAACTGTGCTCTTTCTAGTTTTACACTCACCGATTGGGACTTACAGTTTACCACCGGTATCGAATGGTGTTTTAAGAACCGTTATTATGGCTAACTACTCGATAATGTTGCAGTCACGAAGCGAGGTGACGTCGGTCGAAAGAAATGTAAGGTGGTTAGATCAGGGACCAAACCCACGTACTCATGTAAAATAGCAACGCACACTAACCCTTGCACCACCGATGACAATGTCTCACTCAGGTGTATTGCAATCAAATGTGTTGCTGACAACCACTTAAGTCAGTTAGGGCTATTTTGAGTTTTGGGTAGAATGATATAATGACGAACCAGTACCATAGGAATTCGAAGATGTACTCAATGGAATCCAAGAAATTAGCCGACCAATACTTAAGCCCTGTATTCAATTCATTTGATATTTTCGATCGCATAAGAAGATTGTGTATAAAATTTAACGAATATTTCGTAAACCGAAAATATCGCTACACACGGAACGAATTGTATGACTCAAAAGCACTGGCGACATCTGGCAAATGACTCAACACGTATTACTCTATTTTTGTGGTAACTTTGTTCATTCATAATTTTGATGTGAAACATTGATGCCTTTTGAACGGTTTATGCTTTTTGGAGAAAAAATCACCCGGTCCAACTGTGTATTATATTCATTGAAGGCTTCTGACCCGTAAAACTTATCTTGATCCAAATTTAATTTTTCCTGTGTTAATCTATAGGCACGGGTAGGGCAATCTATCAAAGTGAACACATGCAAACAACACACAGCGTTAGGATCACATACGTGGTTGTTGAACAACAATAGTCTCTGCTTAAAAATAACTACGATGGTATTAATGTAGGGGCAGCGAACAAACAAGCACGTCGTCGTCGTCAAAGAGTATTGAATAGTATAGAGAACTCATGGAACGAATTGTATGACTCACAAGCACTGGCGACCTCTGGCGAGTCATTCAAAATGTATTACTCTCTTTTTGTCATTACTTGGTCCATTCAAAATTTTGATGTGAAACATTGATATCTTTTGAAATATTTATGCTTTTTTACTGTTTTATTTAATGATATTTTTTTTTTTTTTAGAATTTAAATTTTATTTTGTCCATATATTCATTTAACAATTTTTCATAACTTATTCTAGAGATTCTTCTTCTCTCCCAACGTCCTAAGACTGTACTGAGAATATATGCCTTATGGTTAATTCAAGTGCCTGTAAGACCAGCCCACTTATACTCTTGCGTATATATTAAAACTCTTCTTGGTTCAGCTTTCGCGGGAAAAGGACCATAAAACCCGGTTTAATGATATTGTCGAAAGGGTGCATTTATATTGAAATATTCTATAAATAAAATAACACTCGTTTATGCTGTTTTACTCCGACTCTCTACATGGGAGCGGAAAAAGAGTGCAATAAGTTCTCTATACTATTCAATACTTATGTTCGTCGCTATGTTTATGACAAAACAAAAACAATTATTTCAAAGAGCTAAATATTGCTTTATTTATTTTAACAATATTAGATCTAATGTTAAAGCGGATGTAGGAAAACAGAAAGTGCAATAGCAAAAGAGCCTTCAGCACAAAACGTATATTTTTTTTATTATTCAATGTTCATAGAAATCGAACAGATACCGTGTAACAAAAAGGTGTTAACACATCACCCGTGAGTTCGAACACTCATTAAGTTTTTTTTTATGAAAATGTAGTTTGTTTAGGAATATGAATAGGAATAGGTTTTTTTTTGGAAAAATTTACTTTTTTTTCAGAAAGGCACTTATTTAAGAAAATTTTCTATCGTAAACTTCTTTCACTTTGGCTTTTCCAAAGTTACTTTTTACTGGGTTCAAAACTAATATATATACTAAATATTGGTTACTGGCTCCATCTAGAAAATTACCCATTAAACAAGAAATTTCCCAACATATGTGAGACATCTAGGTAATTTCTTTCTCTATGATCCAAGCCGTTAGTCTAGACATAAACCAAAGCTAAAGTAAACAATTTAGTTGATAATAGTGGGTTGTAGCATAATAGTGTTAAAACAAAAGTTGTTTATTTTGTTTTTCATTTTGTTCCCATCCCACAACTGCTCGTGTATTGCAATATTCAACGAAGAGAGTAAGAGAGAGAGAGAGACAGCTGAGAAACGAGGCGCTTCACTAGTTTTCTTTGTTGGAATTCCATGAGTAAATTTTCTTCTCTACTGAATATTCTATACTCTTTGGAAGTATGAACTGAAGATAAAAGGTAAATAATAGAGTCAGTCGGAGAAATACGATACCTTGCTTTTATATACCCTCTAGCTCCCCCTGCATTAATTGAAGGCAATTCGGTAAGTAAATAACCCAGCAAAAACAAAATGAAGTAGTTCTAGTAGAAGGTATTATTTTTGTACATCTTCTGCAACATTGTGTGCATTTTTAATGCAATTTTGATTCTGATCAAAAACAACTCCGAAAAATCTACATTTGCATCACATCCATTATGATGCAAATTTATTAAAGAGCTAAACGGATAGTGGACAAGTGCAAAGATGCCTAAATATATTACTTGGTTTTAATATGTATTTACTTTCTTTCAAATCGCTTTTCATTTCCTTTCTCTTTCACCTGTTGACAGAAGCATTTGGGGTACTAATAAAAGGTCAATTAATAAAATAATTAGTTATATAAAAGGTTAAAAAGTTAAGACCTAGAGTTGTACCTTAAAGTCATAACTTATTGCCAAGTTTCAAATAAAAAGAAATTTAAAAATTGTTGAAATAATAGTTTTGGTTGCTCGTTTGCGGACGAAATGTAGCATAAAAATGTTAGCATAAACTGCTCTTCCAAACAGTCAAATAAGAAGTAGTGCTGCGTTGGACAACGCCATATTAAAAGAAGTACTTCTGCACCTAAATTAGCACTACATCTTACCAAGTAGTTGTGGTGCAAATTCTACTTCTTGGTATACTCTTTATTTGCTGGGAAGATGTATAAAATTAGATGACATTTTACAAGCTTGTCCACTGTGCGCTCATTAGGATTTTGTGTGAGTTTGTTGTGTGAAAAGACATTTAGTTTGCAAACCATAATTTAAAATCTACATTAATTGGGTGAAGGGCGGTTACTTAAAAGCATTAAAATGCTTTTTATATCTAGTTCTCTTCCCAACAATTATTAGTATGTGGCCAGCCATAAGTCAGTCCGTCCATCTCCATGTCGACGCGGCCACAGACTCCCTCCATATTAAAAATTATAATTTTGCACAGATCTTTGTGTAGATTTTATGTAGTTATCATGAGACGCCAATGACAATTTGTCGTACAACATATAGTATGCAATATGGGCGACAACATATAATTTTGGTCTGCTGTTACTGGCAACCGACAGTCGTTGATCAAAGAGTTGAAGATTATTGAGATACGAGTACCATGACAAATATAAGGGCGTCATGGAAAAGAAGGGTGTGAATTAATGACAATTTTAACATGGTCATCATTGTACAATGAAATATCAATCAAGCATCACCTAGAGAGAAGTCCTTAATTTCTTTGATGGCTGCCATACCGGGGTTAATATAAATTACAGAGTAACACACCTAAATGTAATTCTACTAATGTATCGCAACTAAACTGAGAAACAGATTTCTTTAATATTTATCCAATATGAAGTATGGTTTACAATTGTTAAACCCACAATCACTACAGTATACGGTTTATCTTTCGATTCTCCTAAAATTGATATTATCCGCCACATACATGCTACATATTAATCTTCCTGCGTGACTTAACCACGTAAATGTAAAACACACACACACACAAATTCCAAAGGACTCCCCGGTGACACGTGTGTTTTAAGTCAGCACGCTATATTTCTTCCACTTCGAAGTCTTTCCAATCAGTTCGCAAAAAAAAATCTGTAAGACAAGCATATTATACACCGAAGGAAATTCAACTCTCCTGCTATATCTTTCTTTGGAAAAATTCACAAAATTAGCTTAATTTTGGGTACAAATTCTTGTAATTCATCTAAAGACTTCGCATGTTTGAATTGTAATGTAATCTTTGTGGCAGACGTAATTGATTTCCATTCCACATTGTCAGTTTATCCACAGTGTTGTATTACGAGGGCGTTTACGAGAGTAATGAGTTCAGTTCAGATGCAATTAGTATAGATTGAAGAGTTCGCAATAAATGTTTTGATGCCTGATATCCTTGATTCCAGCTGGATGATTACAACGTATAAGTAATTGAGAGGGGAAATGTGTAATAGCCCAGAATACAAAATAGTGATATATTATGGATTATATAAACATATATACATATATATAAAGGGTGGCTTAGTAAGACTGCACTATTTTATTTTAAAATAAGAACACGAACCTTTTGAGAGAGTTGTGATTTTTGATGTGTTAACATCTATAGACAGTATTAGGGCAATCTATCAAAGTGAACACATGCAAACAACACGCAGTGTTAGCATCACATACGTGGTTGTTGTACAATAATAGTGTATGCCTGAAAATAAGTCTAATGGTATTGATATCGCGTCAGCGAACAAACAAGCAGGTCGTCGTCGCCAAAGAGTATTAAATAGTATAGAGAACTCATGGAACGAATTGTATGACTCAAACGCACTGGCGACGTCTGGCAAATGATTCAAAACGTATTACTCTATTTTTTTCATAACTTGGTGCATTCATAATTTTGATGTGTCTTTTGAAACGTTTATGTTTTTGGTATTGTTTTATGTAATAACATTATCGAAATAGTGCAATTATATTGAAATATTATGTTAAGAGAATAAGACTCGTTTATGCTCTTTTACTCGGACTCTCTATATGAGAGCAGAAAAAGCGTGCAATAAGTTCTCTATACTATTCAATACATTTTGTTTTCGGTCTGTTTATGACAAAACAAAAACAATTATTTCAGTGAACTAAATATTGCTTTATTTATTTTCACAATATTACATTTAATGTTAAAGCAGATGTTAGAAAAAATAGAGTACAATAGCAAAAGAGCCTTCAGTACAAAAACTATTCTTTTTTTATTTTCCAATGTAACATTTAGTAATGTATTCATAGAAATCAAACAGGTACCGCGTAACAAAAAGGAGTTAACACATCATTGATGTTAACACATCATTGACATTGATTTTTTTCCATTGGGTTGTCTTCTGTTCCAATTAAGTGTAGAATAAAATATCATTCAAATGGCCCCCACGGCTCTGATGATAAGTCACTACTCTTTTCATGAAATTTTCATTGACTTTTTCACAGAGATGTGGCTATATCTCATAGGGCGGTCTGTCTCCTCTCAGTTCCAATGGTTGGCCACATTTCTATTAATTGTGGCAAAATATACTTTGATATAATATAATATAAGCAAAGCCCAAGCCATTATATATATCTACAAAAAGAGTATTTCTTCCACACAAAAAAGAAAAAATTCAAAAAAATGACGCGTTGGATCTCGGATTTAATTTCAGGAATTCGCATAAACCGGAGATATCACAAACCCCCAAACGGCGTTAAATTCCACGACCTTGGTGGCCCGTTGACATCAGAACTTCTTGAGAAGAGTTGTTCTGAAAATCGTTGTTGCAAAAAATTGATTGTTTCATGCGCGGTGTTGCAGGTGGTGCCGTCTTGCTGTAATCACATGTCGTCCAGATCCATGCCGTCCAGTTGAGGCCACAAAAATAACGTTATCATGTCCCTGTAACGATGGACGTTCACAGTCACTGCAATTTCGGCCTCAACTTCAAAAAAAGTAAGGCACAATCACGCCACCTGACAGAATCTGCACCAGACAGTTGCCCCAAATTCACATCAAAATTATAAGAATCGAATTCACGATGTTTTCGTGTTTCGGCGAACTAAGAATCGAATTTGTGCAAATATCATTTGTTGCATTCGAATTAATTCCAAATTCGCTTGTTCCAACCGAAATTTTAGGAAATTTAGTTGACAGAACGAATATAATTGAACAATTCAGTTGCCACAAACGAATCAATTAGGAAACGAGGATGCTTCAATCGTATTTTGGACTAAATTTTTTCGTGGCAATCGCAATTCAGTCGTAACAGCTGAATTTGCGGTTGCTACAACCTCTTCTCAAACAAATAGTTCTCTGGGTGCACATAGACTAGTATCGTCCAACAAGTTTGCTATCAATCATGCCCAAAGTTTTTGAGAATCCAATTATGATCAGATTATAGCCGGCATTAGAATAGGCATCGCCTATTCCAAATAGCCTATTCGGTTCTAGGAACAAACACGGAAGGGTCGAACAAATACACCAATTGGTCGAAAACATGCGCGATACTTTAAAAAAAATGGAAATTTTGCACAGCAGAATTCTTTTTTGAACAAACTCTAATTCGGCTGTATCAACCTGTAATACGGCTGTGACAACCTCGAATTCCGTTGCGACAACCTCTTAGTCGTCTGTAACAACCTCTTATTTGGTAGATAACCAGTAATACGGCTGCAACAACCTCTAATTCGGTTGCGACAACCTCTAATTCGGTTGCGACAACTTCGATTTCGACTGTGACAACTTCTAATTGGGTCGCGACAACCTGTAATACGCCTGTGACACGCTCTAATTGTCAACCACTATTTCGGCTGTGACCACTTCGAATTCGCTTGCGACAAGTCTTGTTCGTCTGTGACAACCTCTTATTTGGTTGTCAACCTATAATACGGCTGTGACAACCCCGAATTCCGTTGCGACAACCCCTTATTCATCTGTGACAACCTCTAATTAGTTCACCAACCTGAAATACAGCTGTGACAACCTCTAATTCGGTTATGTCAACCTGCAGTTCGCCTGTGACAACCTGTAATACTGTTGCGATAACCCCTTATTCGTCTGCCACAACCTCTAATTCGGTCGTGTCAACTTTCAATTAGGCTGCGACAACCTCTAATTCGTGTGCGATATCCTCTGATTCGGTTCTGATGACCTCTAGTGTGGTTGTGACTGCATCGTAATTCGGTTACAGCTAAGTCGGCTGCTTCAACCGAATTTTTTTGAATTTTCTGAAAATCGGCTGTCTTTTGTAGTTTTGATGCAAATATACAACGTGGCCTTCGGTGGTTCAATGGTTTGAAATGTTGTACATGAGATCTTGGGTTCGATCCCTGCTCTGACCATCTTCATTTTCTTTCGGCGGCGGTCACCTCGCATAGTGACGGCGACACTAACGAGTATTTGGCCATTAAAAGCATCTCAAAATACCGTTCGGAACCGGTGTCAAACTGTATGTCTCAACCAGTGGGAATAAGGTAAGAAAGCGAACAGCTCACTGGTTGTAAGAAGCTCTAGCCATTTCTTTCATGGGATGTAATGGGAAACGGTTTTATATTTTTTTTATATAACGTGGTTGTAGCTTGTCACAAATATAGTATACTTGTATCCAAACACATTGTGTTTGCTATTCAATATTACATGTTAGAGACACAGTAACTAATAGGGGCTGAAATATGTTTTTGTGGCCCAATTGTGGCTTTGTTTGTTGAGACTGCTGAAAAGAAAATCGTGTCAAACAACAAGCGGCAGATTTTAAATTCATGAAAACATTGCTTGCAAACATATAAATGTTTCACGCAATATGTTTCTGGGGCCATTATTTTCAGCGTGCAGTGCGGTAAGAAAGGTCAATTGCTGTGCATGATGACTAATGGAAGTTGTCGCTGCCTGATCCACACTTTGTTCCGCAGCACCAGAATTTTTGCCCGAATGACTTGCAGTATGGCCAATTTCATAAAACTTTTGAATCTTTTGAAACTGAAAACTTTTGCCAAAGTCTGTAGAACCAATTGCCTGGAAAAATATCAGAAGCAGTTGTTGTCAAAGGTCTGCATTAAGCCGCATTCACAATGCAAGCGACAGATTCGTTTCTCATGCCAACTCGTTCTCACACACTGAATTTCACATCATGTCTTTTCGTTTTTTTTTACAAAAATGTAACTCAAATTTGTCGCCGAAGTGGGTCTATTACTACTCCAGCAACATATTTGTTCGAATAAATAATATACTATCAAGCGATAGATGGCGCTGTACTTCGAATTTCATTTTCAAACTTAAACACATCAATGAAAATTGAGACCATTTGTGTTAAACGATGTAACATAAAACATAATTTTATTCGCAGAATCTTTTAATAATAAATATATATTTCAATACATTAACATTTTCTAATATTGAAAATACAAACTTGTATGTAATATTTGTGACATTTGAGTCATGATGCAACTAATAGAGGTTGTGTTATAAGAACATCTTAAATGATTTGTTTTTCCTACTGTTCGTTATATGAGGAATCAAATTCAAATGTATTTAGTTTTTGTAATTTGTGGCTTACTTTTATTCTTGACATTTGTGTTAACTTTGACACGAAAACAAAATATATTTTATTGTTGCCTTGATATATTGGCCGTAATACTGGTATCACCTGTTCGTATAAACATCTCGATTCGAAGTAAACTGTTGCTTGCATTGCGAACGCCTATTGAAAATGTTGCTTGCATTGTGATTCCGGCGTTACAGTTGAATCACCGCCTCTTCGAGTAGTAATATTATGCCGGTTGACGAGACTTCAGATTGCAAACCTGTTGACAATATAAATTGGATTACTGTCAGACAAAATCATGGTAAAAACACCATGAACACCCAAATTCATTATCGAAATATGAAAGCAACACAATCAGTTACCCACTTTAATACAGAAGAGTTCTAGTTACCCCACTAACCTAAAGTTAAGTCTCTTAAGAATAAACTATGTCCTTCTATGCTTAAAGGCTGCACTTTTGTTATGGAAATGTGCAATTGTTTGTTTAGTATTATTTGTATTTGTAGTTGTCTATAATTATTATTTTGCATTATTATTATTTTGTTTTTTTTTTTTTGCTTTAATTGCTGGTTGGATTTTATTTTTTAACACAGTCTTGCTAATGGCGGGAACAAAACAATTAAAGCAATTAACACTTCCTAATTATCTGCACTCGCTTGTTCATATGGCAACCGAGAGAAGACGGACGGACATACAAAGACCCACTACTCAAAAATCAACACAGTCATTCGTACTACTAACCAACCAACCAACAGCGATAGGAAACCCAAACACAGCAATACAACAGAGTCGCAGGGAACAGATGTAATTACATACAATCATATATGTATTTACATGCTAGCATATGTACATGCATTATATATACTTATACATACATAGATATATACATATGTTATGTAAAGTAATGTCAGCTTGAGTGTTTGCCAATGTTGCATGCCATGGCTGTCTCTGCTGCACATTGCTGCTGGTTACAGTGGGGGTGATGATGATGGTGTTCAACTCGTAATGCATTAGTGGCAACCACAATTATTTCCCACAACACTATTGCTATACAATTTGCCATATGTATAAGTTCATGTTAGACCATACATAGATTAACATACCCTGCCACATAGAGTGCAACCATCTGTCCTACAGACACTGGAATGAATATTCTAAAGCAGCTGTCAGTGCACCAGCAGCTTAACCAGGCGTTTTATGTTGCCTGATCTGCCGGCAAAGAAAATGCCATCCTACATTACTTTTGAAGAAGGAGGAAAGAAATGCAAGAACGGAAAATCCCTGGCATTGTGTTTAGCATAACAATTAAACCGCAGAGATATTCAGAGCTTAGGCGATTAAACAGACTTAAGATGGTGCCGTTTAACTCTATGCAGCCTAAAAGGCAATTGGCAAGTTCACGAGCATGTTGGGTGTTACATGTTGTTCTTGTGTAAACATGAGTCGCTTTGTTAATTTTAATTACACGCAAGGAAAAAAAATTATAAATGACTACATCACATGCAAAACAAGAAACGTTTATAAGTCCTATGTCGCAACACCTTAATTTTTTGCCCCAAAAATGTTACCTTTGCAATTTAGTCTCATTCACTTTTATCAGAAGTGCCCAATATTGGCACCCGAAATCATTCATTCTGTAAATGAGATCCAGGATATCTTTTGGGTGCTTGTAGAGGGTGTCTCAGTAAGAATACACTTTTTTAATTTTAAAATAAAAACACGTATTTTTTGAGATATATAGAATATACTGACACACGCGAAATCCTCAGTAAAAGTTGGTAAAGATGTCACCTACCCATTTAGCATGAGACGAGGCCTCAGTTAGGGCGACACCCTATCATGTGATCTCTTCAACATATTATTTGGGATCATGGTGAGAAAAGCTGCATTCAACACGAATAAATCTATTTGCAGCAAAAGCCACATGCTGCATGCATATGCTGATGATTGAGACATCACTGGGCGAAATCTGCGAAAGTTGCTGCAAGTTTTTCGAGAATAGACGAGGAATCAGAAGAAGTGTGTTGTGCAGTAAACGAGGATAAGACAAAATTAATGGTTTCGACAAACAGAACATCCACCCGATTGGATGAAAAGGTTAACGTTGATAATAAATATATAAATGGTTTCCCATTACATCGTACAACTAACCAACTTCTTAGTCTGATTTCGAACTGGACCGCTAACAACGGACTATCACTTAACCCACTTAAAACTGAGCTTATCTTTTTCTCTCGGAAATATAAAATACCCGCATTTGAAATGCCGTCAGTTAATGGGTTGCAATTACAGTTGACGGAAATGTTCAAGTATCTGGGGATAATTCTCGACAGAAAAATGTCTTGGAAACCGAATGTGGTGGAGAGGGTGAAAAAGGCGTCTGTTGCTCTTTACTGCTGTAAAGCGGCGATAGGAAAGTACTGAAGACTGTCTCCTAAGATCACCATGTGGATATATACGGCAATAGTCAGACCAATACTGCTCTATGGCATCGTAGTTTGGTGGAGGTCCCTCCAAACGAAATATATTCTGAATTCCTTGATGAAAATTCAAAGATCAGCACTGATTAGCGTTAGTGGGGCAATGGGCACGACGTCAGATACTGCACTTAGTGCTTTCCTGGACACCTGTACTCCTGATATCATGGCTAAATCGGCAGTCGCTACATCCCTGGTGAGAATCAGAGATTGTGGCGTTTTGATATCGGGACATTCCGGACATGCTGAATTACTACACCGGATCAACTGTATTCCCGTAAAAACGGACTACTGTATCCCCTACCTTCTAACAGCGACAAATCTAAGGACTTCTATTCCGAAGAGGAATACCTGGGAAAAGTCACTGGAAGGGAATATCAGTAGTATCAGTATTTTCAGGGCTAGATCAAAGTTGGACGAGCAAGTAGGCTATGGGGTCCATTCACCGGACCTAAATATAAGTATCTCCTTCAAGCTGCCTGATCACTGTAGTGAATTTCAGGCGGAAATTACCGCCCTACTGGAGGTTGCTTAACTACTGAAAATTAGTGTCAGAACCCTCCGGAGAATATGTATCTACGCAGACAGCCAGGCTGTCATAAAATCTCTGGAAGCCTTGTTCTCATCACTTAGGGTGATGGCAGAGTATTTTGACATCAGGCTCATCTTGGTACCGGGACACAGTGACATTCCAAGTAATTGCGTAGCGGATGCGTTAGCTAGACAGGGCACTACGCCACAGGTTCGTCCGGCAAAAGAAGGTGTTAGTATGCCAATCTCCACCTGCCGTTTACTGATCAGACAGTCGGCCGATAATATGTTCAAGGACAAGTGGAGACTTACTTCAAGTTGCAAACAAGCCAGGGTCCTCTGGCCACAGGTGGACAGGAAGAGGACTAGGCAACTACTTAACTTGCCGAGAGGCAGGTTATCCACAATGATAGGAACTCTTACGTGACATTGTCTCGTAGGAAAACACGCCCTAAAATTCGGACATAGAAACTCCACTCTCTGTAGATGCTGCATGGAAGAGGACGAGGAAACGACGAAACACGTTCTCTTGGATTGCCCTGCTCTGGCAGGACTAAGAAGTAGGATTTTCGGAACACATCTTATAGACAAATTTATTAAAAGGGCAAATTGGCTAGACGACTAGTCAATAGTTGCTATGGAGGAAACTGCAGGTATCTCAATGGGCTTCTGTAGCATAAGTGTGCTAGACAGCATGCTGTTTTGCAACCTTTTCAACCAACCAACCAACCAACATTCCATTAAGGGACTTGGGAGAGCTTTTCACAATCACTGAGCTGTGAACATTCCAGTTTTCACTCACTGATTGGGACCTACAGTTTTAAAGTTTATTTTGAGAAGCTTTTTTTCATGGCTATATACTCGATAGTGTCGCCGTCACTATTCGGGGTGACCGCCGAAGAAAGAAATTTTTAAGGTGGTGAGTGCAGGGTTCGAACCTAAGATCTCATGTACAAGAGCCGCGCACAATAACCACTGCACCACCGACGTTGATAACCGTTATTATTACCTCGGATCTGTCGTGCACAGAAGAAATGACTTCAGCCTAAAAATCAAATGTATAACTGGGCCTGCCATTAGAAGTTATTTGGAACTAAGCAAGCACTTCAGAGATACGACCTTCTCTCGAGAAACGAAGATCCAACTCTATCAGATCCTCACACAGCCTGTCTTGCTTTATAGCGTAGAATCCTGGATTACATCGCTTGCTGATGAAACATCACTAAGAGTCTTCGAGAGAAATATGCTCTGCAAAATATATGGTCCTATAATATAAATAGCAGAATATCGACGAGTGGTGAACCACGTGCTGTATAATCTCCATCCCAACATCGACGTAGTTATGCATATCAAAACAATGCGCTTACGCTGGCAACACGCTCAATAATATCAGTCACAGAAACACATTGCAGGAACCATGTATCTACATGTCTGGGAGCATTGTTTTGCGTTAATTGAAGATGTTGTTTTTTTTTCTTTAGTGTCGTAGCATGTTTTGGTTTTCAGCAGTTTTCAACAAACAAAACCATATTTTGGTCAAAAATTCATATATTATAATGTATTAATCATTGTGCCCCAAACATGTTATATTGACCAGCAAAACACAATGTGTTTGGGCACAAGTATAATATGGTTGCGACAAACACGTTATATTTGTACCCAAACAACAAAAATAAGAACATTTTTAAGCGTGTAATTCACGTCAGGGAAACGGATCAGAATGAACCAGTCGAAGATGTATTTCAAGGGCGTCGAAAAATAGGATGACCAAGGCTTTGCTGGAAAGACCAGGTGGAATATTTCCTACGAGAGCTTGGAGTTACTAAATGGAGGAGAAAAGCTGAAGGTAGACCCGGTTGGAGAATAATTTTATTCGCATTTTCGAAAGCCCTTGATGCCTCTGTGTTGTTAGTGGCCACTTAAGTAAGTACGTAGAGTTTTGGACTTGCAAACATATAAGTATCCCAAACATGTACGTGGTTCCAGCAGAATATGTTTGAGAAAATATACTACAGATACGGGTTTTTTCCAGCGTGCGTGTTTATGATTAGTTGAAAATAATAGTACTGGACAAAAGAGAGGTGCATGCGAAAATTTCATTAAAATAATTTTGGTCGCAAAAAATTCTCTGTAAATTTGTTTTATGCAGCAACAAAAATACTGTCTCTAGCGCAACACCTCGACGAATAGCGTAAATGACATTGTTTGTCAAAACAGAACCCATAATCCCTGTAACAACCCTGTATTGTATGTCTGTGTATGTACATGCTTATAAAAACGGCCCTAGCCGTATTTTTCTGCTTCTTTATTGTAAAGTTTCTATGAAAATTTGAAGAACTAATAAAGCATTTTAAAGGCGAAAAAAATTGCAAGCAAT
The DNA here is from genome assembly GCA_963931995.1 of Phaonia tiefii. Taxonomy (NCBI): domain Eukaryota; kingdom Metazoa; phylum Arthropoda; class Insecta; order Diptera; family Muscidae; genus Phaonia; species Phaonia tiefii. Next base: position 37,864,734 of record OZ008371.1, on the reverse strand, counting down.
CTTGTAAAAAAAATTTAAGTTGCGGTTACTGTCCCAGCGTTATACCCTTTATACTTATTATATGAAACAAAAATATTATCAACTGGTTGCCATTTGTTGCATCAGATTTGCTTTAAATTTCTATGAAAATTAAAATACGGATGATGCACTTTAAAAGAGGGATAAATTCCAAGTAATCTTCTAATAACATGTTTTGAATTTGCAGTTACCGTTTCAAAGTTATTGCCGCTTAAAACTTTATACCCATTATATAAAACTAAAAGTTTTATAAACTGTTTGCCATTTTTGTATCGGATTTGCTTTAAATTTCTAAAAAATTTTAAAAACTGATGATGCCGTTTAGAAGAGGGATAAATTCCAAGAAATCTACTAATAACATGTTTTGAATCTTCAGTTATTGTTTCAGAGTCATACCCTTTTAAAATTTCATACCCATTATATGAAACTAAAAATGTTATAAATTGTTTGCCCTTTTTGCATCGGATTTGTTTTAACCCTGCTGTTAGATTAGGACCATTTGGTCCAAATTTTTTCTGTTTTCCCTTGTAACTTTGGAACGGTGATATATACTGACTAAATTTTTCTGCTAATGGGGTCTTTTAATAAAACAATGTTTATTCAGGACTGAGAAAAATACAAAATGACGAATCTTAGGTTAGAGGACCATTTGGTCAATAGTACATTTTTTCATTACCAAGCGAATGTAAATTCATGTCAAATATTTAGAAGATGTTTTTGATATGTCAAATACTTGCTTTAGAAATTATTGAACCAAAATAGTTACAAAGGATAAGATAAAATTATTATTTTGGATGAAAATTCCAGTATGGACCAAATGGTCCCTCAACCTAAGATTCGTAAATTTTTTCATTACCAAGCGAATGTAAATTCATGTCAAATATTTAGAAGATGTTTTTGATATGTTAGCGGATGTTTTTGATATGTCAAATACTTGCTTTAGAAATTTTTGAACCAAAATAGTTACAAAGAATAAGATAAAATTATTATTTTGGATGAAAATTGCAGTATGGACCAAATGGTCCCTCAATCTAAGATTCGTAAGTTTTTTCTAATCTAACAGCAGGGTTAAACATTGCATTATTGAAAAGATCTACATGCGCTAAGTAACGACAAAGAATTACACATAGAAAAAAACGGCCCAGTAACAAATTGCAGGCACCATATACAGTGGTGCGCGATGAAATAGAGTCAACACTAATCAACATTTTCAAAACAAAAACAAATGTAGAAAAATTAAATGTAGTTTATAACTTTTATTTTTAATTGTTCAACTAAGAACTAGATATAACATTTTAGAACATTAATGTCGTAGTTTAAAATTAGATCATTAGGTATAAATCAAAATATTTCAAAATGCTCCGTTTTGCCGGTGAATTAAAATAGAGTCATCGCGATTCATCATCTGAACTAGAATAAATAGCTGTGTCAAATAAAATGTATGTTTCATTAATCCTTTATATTATCTCAGTACTTTATGAAATAACTATTATTTTTTAACACAGCTAAGCAACGCCTGGACATTGAATCATCAAGTCTCCACAAGTCATGTTTTCCACGCTGATTGTACCAGTGTCATAAGCTCGTCTTTATTAAATTGGTGTATTTCTTTGAGAGACACTTTAATGTCCCGCCACAAATTGTGAATAGGATTTAAGCCCGGCGACTGCATAGACCATCTTAAAACTATGACACTATTATTTTCAAGCGAAGCTTTTGCTCGCTTCGATGTGTGTTTGGGGTCGATATTATGTTGAAACACCCATCGAAGCGGCATTTCCCATTTAGCACAAGGCATCATGATGTTTTTTTTAATCCAGTGGTATAATTGGAATATAATTGGAATTTGGAATAAAGGTTCTGTCCCAATGTAAGAGTAACAACCCCGTACCATTATGTTTACGCTACCACGTTTAACTGTTTGGATTGTGTTCTGGGGCCTGAATTCGGTGTTGGAAGGTCTTCGTACAGGAAGATTACTCTTATCATAATTACCCAATCTCACTTTAGTTTCAGCTGTCCTCAAAGTATTTAGCCATTTGCGTACGGACTATTTCACATGCTCCTGGGCAAAATGCAAAATTTTTTGAACGTTCCGTTTGGATAGAAATGGCACTTTTCGGGCACTTTTTGCCTTTAAATTGTTTTTAGTTAGCATTTTTCTTAATGTAGAGGTGTGAACATCCCGATCGTATTGCCTTTTGAGGGCGGAAGAGGTAACAAAAGTCGAACTCTACGTGGCGCAATATTTTTGGTTTCAAATGTTCTGTAATTTTCAGAATAGTTTGGTTCCAAATGTTCTGTAATTTTCAGGGTTTTACCGTCTGTTTCCTGGATTGGGGTTATATTTTATTCCAGTCTCCAACATTTTCTTTAGGCATCCAATTATGTCAGTAATTTGTATGTAGCTTCTGAATCCTCTTATCGTCTCTTTTATTCTTTCTTGGCGCTCATGATTGCAATATTTACATCGGCCCATTTTGGAACGTCAATAATGACAATTCATTAATGCTACTAATAAACATTAATCATATTTAGAAGCTAAACTTTGTTTTCAAATTCAAATCCAAACTACCATTAACCATTTCAATAAAAAAAATATATTTTTTTGTAATTGACACTATTTTATGGCACACGTCATTACATAGCCTTTAAAATACTGAAACTGACCTGGAGAACAGTAGTGTACAACATTTATTAAAAATGACGGCATTATATTCAGCAGAGGACCGGTCAATCAGGTTCAGAATTTCTTGACACGAAACATCGTGGACCACAGATTTGCAGAGAATAAAAGTTTTGACGAGTGTGTGACTCTATTTCATTGCACACCACTGTATATGTTTACAAGCATTGTTTTCATGAATTGAAGATCTGCTGCGGTTTTGTTCCTTTGTTGTCTGTCAGGTTTTTTCAGCAAACTATGCCACATTTGGGTCTCAAAATATATGTTGTTACCTATTATTCATTGTGTTACCAACATATAATATTGAATAGCAAGCACAATATGTTTGGACACAAGTATACTATATTTGCGACACGCAACAAACACGATAAATTGTTATCCAAATACAAAAGAAGACATATTTGTCAGCGTGTACAGTCGGTTCTAAAATTTTTTTTCTGTGACGATAATAAGGGTGGTTGTCGCTTATATTTTCAGATATTGATGAATAAGCCATCAAACCCGTATCTAAACTGTTCAATTCTTTGCAATTGCGGTTATTTAATTGAAATGATAAAGTGTTTCCTTTAACACAACTTGATTTTACCATCTAGTTCCCATCTATTTAATCTTATCGTCTGGCAATCATTTTGCATTTGTACGCCCCTTTTAATTATCCTTAACTAAGTTCATCGAAAACAGTTCAATGTGTCATCTTATTCTGAATCACCAAATATTTTTACCCACATACCTGTCATAATGTAAAATTTACTTCAATGACAAAATTTTAATTTTCACAATAAATTAGTTGGCAAACCATTAAATGTTTTGTGCAGAATTGTGTGCCTTCACCTCATAACCAGCAAGGAACATTTTTAATTAAATTCGTTTTTTGTTTCTCGTTTCCGTTGAAATAGACAAATAACCAACACTTAACATTCATACCGCCATAATATTTTAGTGTAATGAACAAATCTGTAGAGTCGGAGATGTTTGAATGTATTCGAGTAGACAAATTAGAATGTGTCATTTTAAATTAATGATATATCCTGTCATATTTTAATATACTTTATGTAAGTTTATTAACTGTACTGTAAGCCAGACCTATTTAAAAAAATACTACACAGGGTGGTCCAAATAAAAGCATATTTTTAAAAATTAAATAAAATTAATTAAACTCTATTTCTCTTGGCACATTACTTACTTACTTACTTATCTGGTCTCGAACAACCCCGGTGGGTCAGGGATCTTACAAAACGAAGATAACATATTTCGCCAACCAGTTCGAATTTTTTTGCTTTATTTCTCCAGTGTAGGCCAAGTTTACGCAGGCAATCGTCAACCTTATCCTTCCAGCGGAGTCTTGGTCTTCTCATTTTTCGTCTTCCTTCGAATTCGGTTTCGAAAACCCTTCGTGCTGGTTCGTCTTCGTCCATTCTACTGACACGGCCTAGTCAGCGCAATCGCTTTATTTTGATCCGCTTGACTATTTTAATGTCGGGATAGAGCTCATACAGCTCATGGTTCATGCGTCGCCGACACACGCCGTTGTGCACTATAGAGCCATACATTTTTCGAAGTATTTTCCTCTCGAAGACTCCAACAGATGTTTCGTCTGCTTGCGATAAGACCCACGATTCTGCGCCATAAAGCAAAGCAGGTTGTATGGGAGTCTGGTACAGCTGGACTTCTGTTACTCGAGAGAGGGTTTTATCTCTAAAGTGTTTGATTATTATATTCGCAGGCACAATTCTCCGCTTGATCTCAAGGCTGACGTTGTTGTTTTTGTTTACGGCAGATCCGAGGTATGTAAATTCGTCTACCACCTCGAAATTATCACGGTTATTAATGGCCGTCGGGGGTGCAATGTCAGTGTGCGCGGCTCTTGTGCATGCAACCGTGGGTTCGATCTCTGCTCTAACCAACTTAAAAAAAATTCTTTCGACGGCGGTCACCTCGCTTAGTGACGGCGACACTATCGAGTACTTAGCAATGAAGAAGCTCCTCAAAATACCGTTCGGAATCGGTGTAAAATTGTAGGACCCAATCAGTCAGTGTAAAACTAGAATGCGCACAGCTCACTGGTTTGTGAGAAGCTCTACGTAATCCCTTCATGGGATGCAACGGGAAACCATATATTTTTACTTTATCAACGTTCACGCTTTGTTCTAATCGCGTGGAGGCCCTCCGCATTGAAACCACTAATTTTGTCTTGTCCTCATTTACTGTCAGACCCACTATTGCTGACTCCTTCTTAATTCTCGAAAGGACCGCAGTAACTTTTCTTATTGTGCGCCCAACGATATCAATATCATCAGCATACGCAAGCAGCAGGTGACTTTTGCTGCTGATGGTTTTATTCATGTTGACTGCAGCTTTTCTCATAATGATCTCCATTAAGATGTTAAAGAGATCGCACGGTAGGGTGTCGCCTTGCCTGAGGCATCGCTTAGTTGCGAGAAGTTCGCTAAGGTCCTTACCAACTTTCACTGTGGATTTTGTGCTTGCAGGAATACCAAGCTGTGACAATGCTTCGTAGAGTTTCTCCCGTGTCGGGCTATCGAATGCCGCCTTATAATCGACAAATAGATGATGGGTGTCAATTTGATTTTCGTGGGTCTTCTCCAGGCTTTAGAGTAGCGTGAAAAGGGCTTATCGCACGGTAGTTGGCACAGAGACTCGTGTCACCTTTTTTAAATATATGGCATAGAATACAGATACTCCAATCGCCGGGCATGCATTCATCTAACCAAATTTTTCTAACGAGCCTTAAACAGCTCCGTCGGTAATCCATCGGCTCCTGCAACTTTGATGTTCTTAAGCAGGGCAATAGCTGTTGCGGAGGAGGCAGTCGACGTCGTCGTCCAAATTGTGATCGATTATCTCATCGTCATTGGACATCATATACCCAGCATGCTCTGCACATCTGCGATGAGAATTCCGTCCATGTCTTTACAGAAGGAGGACCCTGAACCATGTCAATTAGTTCTGATTCGGACTTTTTGGTAAAATTTTCGGGCTTTGTTCTTCCTTTCTTCCTTCCTTTCTTCTTCTTCCTTCCTTGTTTGTTCTTCCATTCTTCTCTGTGCTTATTTTCTCATTCTCACGCTTTTTCCACTTCCATTCTAGCGCCTAAAGAGACGGTTTACCTCCTTTCGTTTCCTCCTATACCGCTCTGTCGCAGTTCGCGTTACAACTGGCTGAAGCATTGCCATACGTGTAGCGCTCTTTTTATAATTTGCTATGCGACACTCTTCATCGTATCATGGTTTATTAGGAAGAGGTTTTTCAAAACCAAGTCCGGTTGTAGTGACAGTTTTTACAGAGTCGCAATTGGGTTTCCATTACTCTTAAGGGTCGTCATCGGGAGGTGGTGGGTTCTGTGCCAAAAAGGTGCGAGAGTTTCCATGAAATATATACATGGTTCCTGCACAATGGGTTTGGGAGCATATTTTACTGAGGTTGGTTTTTTTTCAGTGCGCAGGGTTTGTGTTCCATTGGTGATCTGGAGTGGTAAACCTATGGTGGCTGTGGGCTCTTGCACTTTTGAGTGCGTGGGTGCTCCATGACTGTATGTTTGTTTATATATTTTATGCCTTTAATTTAAATGTATTTAAATTAGCCTTTTTTATTGTTTGGATGCAAATATAACATGTTTGTAGCTTGTCGCAAATATAGTATACTTGTGTCCAAACACATTGTGTGTTTGCTGGTCAATGTAACATGTTTGGGACACAATGATTAATAGGTTATAATACATACATATATTTAAGACTCAAATGTGGATTTGTTTGTTGGAAACTGCTGAAAGTATTGAACCCATATGCCCATCTTCAATTACAGCGCACTTTAACCGTGGCCACCCGATGACCACAATCAATTTTGTCATAAAACACTTTTTCCAGTACACCCTAATATATGTAAATAAACTCATTTGTAAATGACTATATTTAACCTAGAGCACCAAGAAACTCTGAACCAAGTTCCGTTTTTCCACCTTTCCAAGATGAATATTTGCTCTTGTGTGTGCGGTTTTCTTTTTTTTACTCGCTTATCTTTTTTTCCATCTTGTTGATATTTGAAATTAACTCTTGTGCACAGCAGGAAGGTATGATAATGTAGGTAATATTAACCTTAACATGATGTGCGTAAATGGTTTATATTCCTATGTTTTATATTCTAAAGTAATATACGATTTGCTATATTACTCGTATACCTTCATTTCTATAGCTGCTTCTTTAATTCTGTCGGTTTCCGGTTCCGTTTCCGTCTTGCGTTAAGCGTACTTGCTGTGTGCGTCTGTGTGGGCGTGTGTGAGAGCGTGTGTGTGTATTTGTGTTTTTGTATGCGTGCTTATGTACGTGGGTGCGTCTGTATTTAACGCTTTTATGCAGACAAACATTTACTAAGCGTTCAACAAAAATGTTGCTCATTTAAATTTTGTGGTAAAGAACCATGAACAAATGAACAAAGGCAACAGAGAAAAAAGACAAATATCACTTAACATTTACGCACACACATACACATACACAAATACTGTCTGTTTGTAGTATTTGTATGAAGCGATTTAAAGTTACTGCACACGAAGAAAAAATAATACGATTTACTAAAAAGTTATATGTTTATTTAGGTTATTCTGTTTTCTATTCATCAGGGAACTGGTAGGTTGGGCCACAAGATGTTTTTGCAACATTTGAATTCTCTGTGGTGCAAGGATATGTGTGCACTACTAGCGTAAATCAAACCCAAGTTAGAGAGCAACGTCAGCTCGTCAACTTAATAAAAAACACGAACTACAAAATTCTTCAACAGAATTTATCATAATTTTCAGTTGAAATTTGTAACCCACTGGAAAAAATTTAAACTTGTTATTCCATCAAATACTTTCATGAAATAATACAACAGACTACTGGTCATTGCGAATCTAACCAAGTTATTTACTGGAATCTAATTTAAGCAACATTGTTGGTTTTTTTTTCAGCCCAACCCCATCTCCTCTTAAAATGTGTATTTAAATTCTTTCACATGTGTTTAAACTATCAACATTATTTTGCAACATATGGCACGTTTTCTTCATTTTGAGGCCTATTCATTTTGTGATAATGACCATTAAAATCTTCTCCCCCAAATTCCTACAACCGAAATGAACCTTTTTCAAATATGATAATTTACATTCCAAACATAATTTTGGTTTATTAACTTTGGGGCAAATAATATTATTATTTGTTAGTAATTTTTCAGAACAATAAATTGTTTTCTTAACAGATTATAGATAATATCTTAAGGGTTTAATGAGTCTAGACGTAGAGTTCATTTTCTTCTTTTGTTACTCAATTCAGGGAAATCTCGTCACTTTAATGAGTTTGCATGTGAAGGATCATAACATACTTTTTTGACCCTCATCAATATGATAACTCACCACATTTTGTGGTCATGCAACATAATCCCAAACTTGTGTAAACAAATTTCATGCACGCTGGAGAAAACGGCCCCAGCATCATATTGCAGGAACCACGTATATGGTTGCAAGCATTTTCAAGTATTGAAGATGCGCTGTTTTTTGTTTCTTTATTGCTTGTCACGTTTTTGTTCCCAGCAGATTTCAACAAACAAAGCCACATTTGGGTCAGCAAAAAAATATATTATACCCTATTAAACATAGTGTCTCCAACATGTACTATTGAATAGCAAACACAATGTGTTTGGACTCAAGTATACTTTATTTGCGGCAAGCTACAAACACGTTATATTTGCATCCAAACAACAACAAAAAATTTGTTTTTCAGCGTGTATTTCTCGCATGCGGTGGGGCAATGGTAAGTGTGCGCGGCTCTTGTACATGAGATCCTGGGTTCAAACCCTGCTCTGACCACCTTAAAAAAAATTCTTTCGGCGGCGGTCACCTCGCATAGTGACGGCGTCACTATCGAGTATATAGCCATGAAAAAGCTTCTCAAAAATACCGTTCGGAATCAATGTAAAACTGTAGGCCCCAATCAGTGAGTGAAAACTGGAAAGCGTACAGCTCAGTGATTGTGAGAAGTTCTCCCCTGTCCCTTCTTGGGATGTAATGGGAAACCATTTATTTATTTTTTTTATTTCTCGCATTCCTGTTAAACATTATTTGATTAAATAATTTTTTTGATTTTATTTAACGTTGACAACTATTAAAATAAATAAATAAATAAATAAATGATTTCCCATTGAATCCTACACGCTGAAAAATATTGACCCCATCAATATATTGCAGGAAAAATGTTCATGTGTGCAAGTATTGGTTTCATGAATTGAAGATCTGCAGCCTTGTTGCAGCTCTGTTGTCTGTCTCGATTTGTTGTTAGCGATTTTCAAGAAACAAAACAACATTTGGGTCAAGGACATATTATAGCCTATTAATCATTGTGTCCCAAACATGTTTTATTGCATAGCAAACACAATGTGTTTGGGCACAAGTGTAATATATTTGTGTCTAGCTACAAACACGTTATATTTGCATCCAAACAATAAAATATGGATGAATTTTCCAGCGTGTACGAAGGATTTAGGGACAGCTTCTCACAATCAATGTCCTTTGCGCTTCCTAGTTTCTTTATACTCACTGATTGGGACCTACAGTCTTACACCGGTTCCGAAAGGTACTTTGAGAAGCTTTTTCATGGCAAAATTTCCGATAGTGTCACCGTCACTATGCGAGGAGATCGACGCCGAAAGGAATATGTTAAAGTGCTCAGAGCAGGCATCGAACCCAGGATCTTATGTACAAGAAGCGCGCACACTAACCATTGCACCACTGACGGTGCAAGAGTTAAGATCTTTAAAGAGTAGTTCTTGGAAACATTACTACGAAGGCATTGAAAATGCGGCTGAGGCTTCGAGACTGCGCAAAGTCGTCTCGACGACTCTCACATATCTACACGCAAAGAAAAAACTCGTTCCTCCCAAACGAAATCTCAGATAACTGAAGTTCGTTTGGGGACTGTAGTTGAGAGAAACGAACTTCTGTAAATCCATACATGTCATTTCGTTTGGGAGAACCGAAAAATGTTTGCAGCAAACGAGTTATGAAAACTATAAGCTGAAAAAAAGTTTGCCAGAAACGAAAAACGGTTCCGCCAATTCTAGTTACTACCGAGTTCTAGTTACTACTAATTACAAAAACGTTTGCGGGAACTGAAAACGTTAGCAGTAAACGAGTTATGAAAAATTAGAGCTGAAAAAATGTCTGCGAGAAACGAAAAACGGTTCCACCAACTGTTCTTTCGGTTACAGCAACCGAGTTGTAATTAAAACATTTATTTATGGTTTCCATAAGACCTTTTTTTTAATAAATTTCCAAGTTTTATGATTTTGGTGTTACCCATAAAGTTTGTTTTTAAAAAGAGTTGTAATTTTTGTCCACGTCATCTAGCAGGTTGCGGGAAACATCGTGACAAACTAAACACTATACCACGCAATAGGAAGTTTTAAGCCCTACAAATCGCCTGAATTCTGAAACTTTCTATGAGCTGTATCAAGCCATCCTGTATTTCCGTTATATGGAGAGAATCCAAATTCTGAAAGCAGAGAAACTATCGCATATTAGTCCAAAAGTCGTTAGACCAATTAGTCTTTCATATTTCCTTCTGAAGCCATTGCAGAAAATGATTGCCTCATATCTGTATGAGTAATAATACAACGGTGGCAGCGGCGTGACTCGGCGGTGTAAAGGTCTAATCAGAATGCATGAAGATCAACCATAGCGAAAGGTTTTCGATGACGTACTCGATGAAAGCAGGAAATGGGGACGACCATCATTTTTTAAAAGGTATGGTATGGACCCAAAACGTACTTTACGTTTAATCCACGTGTGTCACTTTTCAAAAGATCGCTCTACTTGACCGCTTCAGTGGGGGGGGGGGGGGTTTTGAAGTCATTGGTGTACGTAAAAACAAAACACGGACCTTGGAAGCTCTAAAGGAAACTATCAGACAAGAGCGCAAGAATGTATTGCTCGAATTTCTCGTCATATCAATTGAACTTGCGGCAATAAGATCCCAGATGGTCTTCAACAATGCCGGCGGCCACCTGATCGATATCATCTTTTAAGAAATTGTGAAGTTTTATTTTAAAGATTTTGCAAAACAAAATCGACTGAGTGTGTTTATTTTTATTGTTTGGATGGAAATATAACGTGTTTGCAGCTTGCGGCAAATACACTATACTTGTGTCCAAATACATTCTGTTTGCTATTCAATATAACATGTTGGGGCATAGGTTATAATGGTTATAATATGGTTATTTTTGAAAACTGCTGAAACTACTGGTGTCAGCCACAATAAACAAACAAAAGGCAGCAAATCTTCAATTCACGAAAACAATGCTTGCAAACATGTAGATAGTTCCTTAAATATGTTGCTAGGGCCGTTATTTTTCAGCATGTAGTAAATGCATTTTTAAAAAGAACAAACTAAGGATTAATTTCCGCAGAGAAAATTGAAGTGTTTCGAGGCAAAAATATGATCGCTCCATAATTTCTCCTTAAGCAAAAAAATATTAACTATTCCAAATGGAGCGAAATCATGAACTCGGCATACGAAGGAGTTGAAGTAGAAGTTCATACCAAACTGGTCGGAGACATTTCTCACAGTGACAACTATTTGTTTTTTTATGGGAATAATAAAAAATTGAGGAAATGATAGCCATTTACACGACTGCCGTAATTGTAACTCCTCTAAAAGTTAATCTTCAGTTGCCCACATGCTGAAAAATAACGACACCAGCAACATATTTCAGGAACCATGTACATGTTTGCCAGCATTGTCATCGTGAATAGAAGATCTGCTGCTTTTTGTTTCCTTTTTATCTGATACGTTTTGTGTTAGGCAGATTTCAGCAAACAAAGCTACAAATATATATAAAGGTCCGCCAAATAACAAAATGCTATAAAGAATTTACTACTGAATATTTTCTCAAATTTCTTTTTTTATTTGAAAGTACAATCCTTCCGGTTAATAATGGAAAATAATTTCATTCAAATGGCTGCCTCGGCTGGTCATGCAGTAGCCTACACGATCGGTCCAATTTTTGAGCACACTATCGATTGTGTGCAGCTGTATTTCACCAATGGCTTCACGAATATTGTCCTTTAAAGCGTCAATTGTCTCCGGCTTGTCGGCGTAACACTTATCTTTGAGGGCACCCCACAAATAATAGCCTAACGGTGTCAAATCGCAGCTCCGAGGTGGCCAATCGGCATCAGCTCTGCGGCTGATAAAACAGGGCGCAAAACATCAATTTTCGCACACATTCTGCAACATTACCATGATTTTCAAAGTAATGTCGCAATATTACCCAGCATTGTTCAAGCGTATACACAGCCATATTCGTTCAGCGGAAGGATAAAGCTAATTATCTGTCAAATCAGACATGAGCTAAGTGTTACCATTCACGATATAAGCACTAGTTGAAAAAATTACAGCAGACAGTTGTCCGAGGCCTTCGGCCACGGACTGTCCCTGCAGGCTGTGTCAGAGACACGGCCATTAAGTTTAACGTAGAATACGCCATCCGATAAGACAGAAAACATATATAACAATAAATTCATTTGCTTATATTATTTATCATTTATTGTTATATATGTTTTCTGTCTTATCGGATGGCGTATTCTACGTTAAACTGAATGGCCGTGTCTCTGACACAGCCTGCAGGGACAGTCCGTGGCCGAAGGCCTCGGACATTTGTCTGCTGTAATTTTTATATTTATATATGTTTGAGTGTATGTGTTTAAACAATTTTCATTTGGGAAATTAAAATACTAGAAATATATCAACCAATATGAAATGTATATCAAACGAAAGATAACATCTTCATTTACCTACAAAAAAAATTTTAAAAAAATTCATCTAGCCGTTTCCTCAAATTCAATGAAATAAAGATTACAACAATAAAAACCTGACATGACTCTTCATACCGTAAGGTAAGACGTATTCTACGTCAAAAAAAAACGTTAGATGGCGGATCCGTTATTATAATCTATTAGCTATTGCGTCCCAAATATATTATATTGAATAGCGAACACAATGTGTTTGGACACAAATATACTATATTTGCGACAAGCTACAAATACATTATATTTGCATCCAAATAACAAAAAAAGACAAATTTTTCAGCGTGGTAGCGGTACAAGTGCATCATTTGAAGATCTCTAAGTATCAGCCCAGCCTCATTAGCCATTGTACATACTGAAAATCTGTTTCTGTTGTGTTAACATCTAGGCGCGGGTAGGGACTAAACTCACAAAGTGAACACATGCAAACACAGTTGGTCCGACTGCGATCACAGATTGTTTGGCGTTAAACTCCTCCGAAACGGCTGGACCGATTGATACGAAATTTTGTGTGCATATCGGGTAGGTTTCAGAATCGGCCAACAACTATTTTTCATACCCCTAAATGATAAGGGTGACCTGCGTGCTTAATACTTTTTGTTTTATTCCCACAAAAAAGCAAGAGCATGCAAAGCAACAGACACATGTACATACATACATTGTTAAATGATAAGGGTGACCTGCTTGCTTAATACTTTTTGTTTTATTCCCACAAAAAACCAAGAGAATGCAAAGCAACAGACACATGTACATACATACATTGTTATGTTCGTACATACGCTACACAAGTTCACACAATTTTCGTTGCTCTCTTGCTATCTCATTTTGATATACGTATAACAACGTCATTTTTCTCTTTGTTCTGAGAGTGTTCCGCACCCACACAAGTTAACTATTCGCTGCCGCTACACCAGTATGTTTTTTGCCGCAGGCTGAAAATCTGTGTTTCGCAGTCGGACAAATCTGTGTTATAGAGCACATACTGGTGTAGCGGCAGCGAATAGTTAACTTGTGTGGGTGCGGAGCACTCTCAGAGCAAAGAGAATAATGACGTTGTTATACGTATATAAAAATGAGATAGCAAGAGAGCAACGAAAATTGTGTGAACTTGTGTAGCGTATGATGTATGTATGTATGTACATGTGTCTGTTGCTTTGCATTCTCTTGGTTTTTTGTGGGAATAACACAGAAAGTATGACTCATGTGCTTGCACTGGTCTTCAAATAATTTTAAGTATTAATATTATTTAAATGTAACGTCATCATATGATTGAATGCTTTTTTTTATTTTCCGAAATATCATTTACTAATGTGTTTATAGGAATCGAACAGGTACCGTATCACAAAAAGTTGTTAACACGTCGCCCGTGAGTTCGAACTTTCGTTGGATTTTGGTTGTTGTTGCTTTGATGCGAATATAACGTGTTTGTACCTTGTTGCAAATATAGTGTACTTGTGTCCAAACACATCGTGTTTGGTATTCAATATTACATGTTTGAGATACAATGATTAATAGGTTATAATATATATTTTAGTGAGCCAACTGTGGATTTGTTTGTCGAAAACTGCTGACAATAAGAATATGACAGCCAAAACACACAAAAAAAGCACAAAATCTTCAATTCATCAAAACGGTGTTTCTAAACATGTATATGGTTCCTCCCATATATTGTAATTATATAATTAAACGCTGTCATCACGTTTTTGTGAAAATCGACGAAATGCTTTGCTGCTCACAGTATAAAACACTATGCTGTTGATGGGAATATTCATAGCGCTTTGTGAGGATTAGCTAGCTGACAACATATCCTTGACGTGACTTGACTTGCTTGAATAAAAACGATTAATATCTTCAAAATCCTTGTTGTATAATGCAATTACATATTCCAAACTGATTGATGCTAAATCAGACAGTACTTAGTGTTACAGTCTACTCCGCGGAACTCCTAAGGACCTTAATAAACAATAAAATATGAGAAACTCCAACCCAACTCCTTAATCAAAACCAAAAAACAACACAAACTTAATGAAACTATTAAGCAAAACTATAACGTCATTTCGTTTCATTATGAGCTGGGCTGCGGATACAAAAAGCTTTGTTTTGAAGTTTTTGTCCTGTTGTTTGGTAACAAAATATAGACATGTGGATTGCATGATAAATGAATACAAAGTGATGACACAAAATCCCCTCTTATTTATGATATATAGAGATATTTATGAATTCGATTGAATAAGGGAAGCAGTTGTACGAAGGATCAGGGAAGTTAGCGCAAATCTAAAGGATGTGGCACAGGGTTAGGACAACTTCTTCAAGTTTCCTAGATTCTTTTAATAGAAAAACTTTTTGTTTTGTTTTGTTTTTTGTCGGTGTTGGTGATGACAGTTGGGTGATTTTGTTGTGCCTCCAACCATAATCAATATTAAGTGGAAACTTAAGAAAATATTTACTAAATACTGGCTCCTAAATAAATATACATGTACATGGGTATTTAAGGGTCCCAGTGTTGTGAGCTATGGATAATTATTTGAGATGATGAGTAGTGGATGTAAGAGTGTGTGTGCGTTTTTTTAAACAACTGCCAATAACAAATTATTATTAATGTTTAACGGATAATTTATTGACTTGTTGTTGTTACAAATTCAATGTCATAACTAAATCCTTTAGAGATGACGTACGAGTTTTTGGCGAGATTTTATTAATATTCATCACACGTTCCAATCATTAAAGTGCTTGAAAGAATTTTGTTTATTCGGCTTAATTACTATTAATTCATTGAGCTGTTTCTGCTTTTGGTTCTTCGATGATTTATGGTGTTGTATTGACTTAAGAGATTTATGTCGTAATACTTAGTAATCCCCTGGTAGCAGATTATTAGTGCTGTGGGTGCTTAAAGGGGTTGGGGAGTTGGACTGAAGTTGAGAACAATTAAATCAAAGTAATTATGTCATTTTGAAATTAGGAGATTGGGCGTTATTGTGCATGTATCTGAAACAATTTGAAAATTGCCTTGTTCTTATGAGCCCCTCAAAGCAGGGTAGCATGGATATCTTACGGGCGGCAGTAACTCACGCTGGAAATCTGTATGTTTTTCTTGTTGGGATCCAAAAATGGCTCCACGAAATACCCCCCCAAGGAAATAACCACCAGTCGAGAAATGAAATTAACTCCCATGTTTTTCCACACATTTTTGGTTGTTAATTCATATAAAAAAACAACCAAATTTTTTGCGAATTATTTCATATTTTTTTTAATTTATTTCGTTTTTCAATCGGGGTTTCCAAATGGGCATTTTACATGCAAATTTTTTCGCCCTTGTTTCCATTTTGCCTTGAAGTTAATTTCATTTTTGTTTAGCTTTTATTTCGTTCTTTCTTTTTGGATGTTATTTCTTTTTTTTGCGGTTTATTTCATTGGGTGTTATTTCCTGGGGGTTACTTCCTTTGGGGGCTATTTCCTGGAGCCTCAAATATAACGTCTGTGTGGGAGCTTGTCGCAAATAGAGTTACTTGTGCCCAAACACATCAATATTTCACGTTTGAGACATAGTTATTAATAAGTTATAATACATGTGTTTGTGATACAAATATAGCTTGGTTTGTGATACAAATAAAGCTGTGTTTGGTGAACTATTTACTTAATTTTCTATCGCTATACTCTGTCGAGAGCAAACCCAAAAAAAGAAACACACAGAGATTGTTCTCAGCCTACGTTAATGTTGTTGCAAGTGTATAAGTGTACAACTGTGGCCGTCGGTGGTACAATGGGTAGAGTATGCCCCTCTTGTTCTTGAGATCCTGGGTACGACCTCTGGTCTGAATACCTTAAATTTCTTTCGGCGGCGGTCACCTCGCATAGTGACGGCGACACTAACGAGTATTTAACCATGAAAAAGCTTCTCAAAATACTGTTCGAAATCGGCGTAAAAACTTAGGTCCCAATCAGTGAGTATAAAGCTAGAAAGCGCACAGATCACTGATTTGTGTCAAGTTCTCCCCCAATTCCATCATGGCATGAAATTGTTGATGTGTTAACATCTATAGGCAAGGGTAGGGCAATCTATCAAAGGGGATACATGCAAACAACACACAGCGTTAGCATTACCCACGTGGTTGTTGTACAACAATAGCCTCTGCCTGAAAATAAGTATGATGGTATAGATGTAGGGGCGCGAACAAACAAGCAGGTCGTCGTCTCTCAGATCGGAGTTAGTTTTAAAGTTTAAATTTCCTTTAAGGCTAAGAGATGATGTTTTCTCCAGTTTGTGGAAGAAACGTAAATTCCGCGGGTGGCACTCGAAGTCACATTCGCTGGACGATCGCTTCGAAGTTGCATTCATAAATGCCAATAAAATTGATATTTCGAAAAAAAAATTATTAGTAATTTTTTTTGATGTGTTAACATTTATAGGCACGGGTAGGGCAATCTATCAATGTAAACACATGCAAACAACACAAAGCGTTAGCATCACATACGTGGTTGTTGTACAAAAATAGTCTCAACCTGACAATAAGTATGATGGTATTGATGTAGGGGCAGCGAACAAACAAGCAGGTCGTCATCGCCAAAGAGTATTGAATAGTATAGAGAACTCTTGGCACGAATTGCATAACTCAAAAGCACTGGCGACATCCGGCGAATGATTCAAAACATATTACTCTTTTTTGTCATAACTTCGTCCATTCATAATTTTGATGTGAAACATTGATGCCTTTTTGAAACGTTTATGCTTTATGTATTATTTTATGTAATAACATTGTCAAAATGGTGCATTTATATTGCAATATTCTATAAAGAGAATAAGACTCGTTTATGCTCTTTTACTCAGACTCTCTACATGAGAGCGGAAAAATGTGCAATAAGTTCTCTATACTATTGACACAACAAAAACAATTATTTCAGTGAGCTAACTGTTGCTTTTTATTCAGTTGTATGCCAGCATTCAAACAAGCAGGTCATCGTCGCTCTGTTTATGACAAGACAAAAATAATATTGCTTTATTTGTTTTAACAATATTACATATAATGTTAAACTAGAAGTAACAAAAAGAAAGTGCAATAGCAAACGAGCCTTCAGCACAAAAACTATTGTTTTTTTATTTTCCAATGTAACATTTACTAATGCGTTTATTGAAATCGAACAGGTACCGTATAACAGAAGGTGTCCGTGAGTTCTAACACTCATTGATTTTTTTTTAAATGTATTTTGCATTATTCTGCAGGGCAGTGATCCATTAATATTCCTGAATGGGTGTGTAAATGAATTGGGTGTTGCTTATGTTGAACGATCTGTTCCGTTTTAGTTTCATGCATTCAGTTGTCAATCGATCATTTGGGAGGAAACACGTGAATGCTTCGACGTAAGTATATGAATGTTTAGGCTCAAACACGCATATGGCTCTATGTAAAAGTATGCATCTTTGCAAGTGTACATGTAAATGTTTGCATTTAAATATAAGTGAGTTTAGGACATGCAAAAATATGAACATTTGGAGAGTGTTTCAAATATACACCTGGTTCCAGCACTGTGTGGTGTGTTGAGAGAAAATGTTGCAGAGGCCGTTGGAGGCGTGTTAATGTTTGCATCTAAATATTAGTGAGTTTAGGACTTAGAGATATATGAAAATTTTGTATGTTTCCCAAACATATACATCGTTCTTGCAGGATGTGTTTGAGAGAATGTGTTACAGAGGTCATTATTTTCAGCGTGCAGTCGTATCAAACGTAGTTTAGGTGGAGAGGCACTCAGCTGTGGTTACAGACTTTACGTCGAGAACCACATTAATCCACGCGAACTCTGCCCAATGTACAATTTCTTCTGTCAACGTGCGGGATGATATAGTTTTTTGGTGATTCTATCCTTAAATCTCTGAACCGCTTTCTCGGAAAGTGTGTGTTAAACAGGAGGTATAACAATTCATCACTCGATGCCATTCAGCGACGGTTTTTCTAATTCAGGAGTCCCAGAAATGTGTAGGTTGCAGAAATGTTTCCAAGACCTCCCCGCTGGAGATTTTAACTCCTTATATTCTGTATGATAAGGGTGACCTGCGTGCTTAATACTTTTTGTTTTATTCCCACAAAAAAGCAAGAGCATGCAAAGCAACAGACACATGTACATACATACATTGTTAAATGATAAGGGTGACCTGCTTGCTTAATACTTTTTGTTTTATTCCCACAAAAAACCAAGAGAATGCAAAGCAACAGACACATGTACATACATACATTGTTATGTTCGTACATACGCTACACAAGTTCACACAATTTTCGTTGCTCTCTTGCTATCTCATTTTGATATACGTATAACAACGTCATTTTTCTCTTTGTTCTGAGAGTGTTCCGCACCCACACAAGTTAACTATTCGCTGCCGCTACACCAGTATGTTTTTTGCCGCAGGCTGAAAATCTGTGTTTCGCAGTCGGACAAATCTGTGTTATAGAGCACATACTGGTGTAGCGGCAGCGAATAGTTAACTTGTGTGGGTGCGGAGCACTCTCAGAGCAAAGAGAATAATGACGTTGTTATACGTATATAAAAATGAGATAGCAAGAGAGCAACGAAAATTGTGTGAACTTGTGTAGCGTATGATGTATGTATGTATGTACATGTGTCTGTTGCTTTGCATTCTCTTGGTTTTTTGTGGGAATAACACAGAAAGTATGACTCATGTGCTTGCACTGGTCTTCAAATAATTTTAAGTATTAATATTATTTAAATGTAACGTCATCATATGATTGAATGCTTTTTTTTATTTTCCGAAATATCATTTACTAATGTGTTTATAGGAATCGAACAGGTACCGTATCACAAAAAGTTGTTAACACGTCGCCCGTGAGTTCGAACTTTCGTTGGATTTTGGTTGTTGTTGCTTTGATGCGAATATAACGTGTTTGTACCTTGTTGCAAATATAGTGTACTTGTGTCCAAACACATCGTGTTTGGTATTCAATATTACATGTTTGAGATACAATGATTAATAGGTTATAATATATATTTTAGTGAGCCAACTGTGGATTTGTTTGTCGAAAACTGCTGACAATAAGAATATGACAGCCAAAACACACAAAAAAAGCACAAAATCTTCAATTCATCAAAACGGTGTTTCTAAACATGTATATGGTTCCTCCCATATATTGTAATTATATAATTAAACGCTGTCATCACGTTTTTGTGAAAATCGACGAAATGCTTTGCTGCTCACAGTATAAAACACTATGCTGTTGATGGGAATATTCATAGCGCTTTGTGAGGATTAGCTAGCTGACAACATATCCTTGACGTGACTTGACTTGCTTGAATAAAAACGATTAATATCTTCAAAATCCTTGTTGTATAATGCAATTACATATTCCAAACTGATTGATGCTAAATCAGACAGTACTTAGTGTTACAGTCTACTCCGCGGAACTCCTAAGGACCTTAATAAACAATAAAATATGAGAAACTCCAACCCAACTCCTTAATCAAAACCAAAAAACAACACAAACTTAATGAAACTATTAAGCAAAACTATAACGTCATTTCGTTTCATTATGAGCTGGGCTGCGGATACAAAAAGCTTTGTTTTGAAGTTTTTGTCCTGTTGTTTGGTAACAAAATATAGACATGTGGATTGCATGATAAATGAATACAAAGTGATGACACAAAATCCCCTCTTATTTATGATATATAGAGATATTTATGAATTCGATTGAATAAGGGAAGCAGTTGTACGAAGGATCAGGGAAGTTAGCGCAAATCTAAAGGATGTGGCACAGGGTTAGGACAACTTCTTCAAGTTTCCTAGATTCTTTTAATAGAAAAACTTTTTGTTTTGTTTTGTTTTTTGTCGGTGTTGGTGATGACAGTTGGGTGATTTTGTTGTGCCTCCAACCATAATCAATATTAAGTGGAAACTTAAGAAAATATTTACTAAATACTGGCTCCTAAATAAATATACATGTACATGGGTATTTAAGGGTCCCAGTGTTGTGAGCTATGGATAATTATTTGAGATGATGAGTAGTGGATGTAAGAGTGTGTGTGCGTTTTTTTAAACAACTGCCAATAACAAATTATTATTAATGTTTAACGGATAATTTATTGACTTGTTGTTGTTACAAATTCAATGTCATAACTAAATCCTTTAGAGATGACGTACGAGTTTTTGGCGAGATTTTATTAATATTCATCACACGTTCCAATCATTAAAGTGCTTGAAAGAATTTTGTTTATTCGGCTTAATTACTATTAATTCATTGAGCTGTTTCTGCTTTTGGTTCTTCGATGATTTATGGTGTTGTATTGACTTAAGAGATTTATGTCGTAATACTTAGTAATCCCCTGGTAGCAGATTATTAGTGCTGTGGGTGCTTAAAGGGGTTGGGGAGTTGGACTGAAGTTGAGAACAATTAAATCAAAGTAATTATGTCATTTTGAAATTAGGAGATTGGGCGTTATTGTGCATGTATCTGAAACAATTTGAAAATTGCCTTGTTCTTATGAGCCCCTCAAAGCAGGGTAGCATGGATATCTTACGGGCGGCAGTAACTCACGCTGGAAATCTGTATGTTTTTCTTGTTGGGATCCAAAAATGGCTCCACGAAATACCCCCCCAAGGAAATAACCACCAGTCGAGAAATGAAATTAACTCCCATGTTTTTCCACACATTTTTGGTTGTTAATTCATATAAAAAAACAACCAAATTTTTTGCGAATTATTTCATATTTTTTTTAATTTATTTCGTTTTTCAATCGGGGTTTCCAAATGGGCATTTTACATGCAAATTTTTTCGCCCTTGTTTCCATTTTGCCTTGAAGTTAATTTCATTTTTGTTTAGCTTTTATTTCGTTCTTTCTTTTTGGATGTTATTTCTTTTTTTTGCGGTTTATTTCATTGGGTGTTATTTCCTGGGGGTTACTTCCTTTGGGGGCTATTTCCTGGAGCCTCAAATATAACGTCTGTGTGGGAGCTTGTCGCAAATAGAGTTACTTGTGCCCAAACACATCAATATTTCACGTTTGAGACATAGTTATTAATAAGTTATAATACATGTGTTTGTGATACAAATATAGCTTGGTTTGTGATACAAATAAAGCTGTGTTTGGTGAACTATTTACTTAATTTTCTATCGCTATACTCTGTCGAGAGCAAACCCAAAAAAAGAAACACACAGAGATTGTTCTCAGCCTACGTTAATGTTGTTGCAAGTGTATAAGTGTACAACTGTGGCCGTCGGTGGTACAATGGGTAGAGTATGCCCCTCTTGTTCTTGAGATCCTGGGTACGACCTCTGGTCTGAATACCTTAAATTTCTTTCGGCGGCGGTCACCTCGCATAGTGACGGCGACACTAACGAGTATTTAACCATGAAAAAGCTTCTCAAAATACTGTTCGAAATCGGCGTAAAAACTTAGGTCCCAATCAGTGAGTATAAAGCTAGAAAGCGCACAGATCACTGATTTGTGTCAAGTTCTCCCCCAATTCCATCATGGCATGAAATTGTTGATGTGTTAACATCTATAGGCAAGGGTAGGGCAATCTATCAAAGGGGATACATGCAAACAACACACAGCGTTAGCATTACCCACGTGGTTGTTGTACAACAATAGCCTCTGCCTGAAAATAAGTATGATGGTATAGATGTAGGGGCGCGAACAAACAAGCAGGTCGTCGTCTCTCA
The DNA here is from genome assembly GCA_963931995.1 of Phaonia tiefii. Classification (NCBI taxonomy): domain Eukaryota; kingdom Metazoa; phylum Arthropoda; class Insecta; order Diptera; family Muscidae; genus Phaonia; species Phaonia tiefii. The sequence goes on along the minus strand of OZ008371.1, from coordinate 37,842,524 downwards.
GATCGGAGTTAGTTTTAAAGTTTAAATTTCCTTTAAGGCTAAGAGATGATGTTTTCTCCAGTTTGTGGAAGAAACGTAAATTCCGCGGGTGGCACTCGAAGTCACATTCGCTGGACGATCGCTTCGAAGTTGCATTCATAAATGCCAATAAAATTGATATTTCGAAAAAAAAATTATTAGTAATTTTTTTTGATGTGTTAACATTTATAGGCACGGGTAGGGCAATCTATCAATGTAAACACATGCAAACAACACAAAGCGTTAGCATCACATACGTGGTTGTTGTACAAAAATAGTCTCAACCTGACAATAAGTATGATGGTATTGATGTAGGGGCAGCGAACAAACAAGCAGGTCGTCATCGCCAAAGAGTATTGAATAGTATAGAGAACTCTTGGCACGAATTGCATAACTCAAAAGCACTGGCGACATCCGGCGAATGATTCAAAACATATTACTCTTTTTTGTCATAACTTCGTCCATTCATAATTTTGATGTGAAACATTGATGCCTTTTTGAAACGTTTATGCTTTATGTATTATTTTATGTAATAACATTGTCAAAATGGTGCATTTATATTGCAATATTCTATAAAGAGAATAAGACTCGTTTATGCTCTTTTACTCAGACTCTCTACATGAGAGCGGAAAAATGTGCAATAAGTTCTCTATACTATTGACACAACAAAAACAATTATTTCAGTGAGCTAACTGTTGCTTTTTATTCAGTTGTATGCCAGCATTCAAACAAGCAGGTCATCGTCGCTCTGTTTATGACAAGACAAAAATAATATTGCTTTATTTGTTTTAACAATATTACATATAATGTTAAACTAGAAGTAACAAAAAGAAAGTGCAATAGCAAACGAGCCTTCAGCACAAAAACTATTGTTTTTTTATTTTCCAATGTAACATTTACTAATGCGTTTATTGAAATCGAACAGGTACCGTATAACAGAAGGTGTCCGTGAGTTCTAACACTCATTGATTTTTTTTTAAATGTATTTTGCATTATTCTGCAGGGCAGTGATCCATTAATATTCCTGAATGGGTGTGTAAATGAATTGGGTGTTGCTTATGTTGAACGATCTGTTCCGTTTTAGTTTCATGCATTCAGTTGTCAATCGATCATTTGGGAGGAAACACGTGAATGCTTCGACGTAAGTATATGAATGTTTAGGCTCAAACACGCATATGGCTCTATGTAAAAGTATGCATCTTTGCAAGTGTACATGTAAATGTTTGCATTTAAATATAAGTGAGTTTAGGACATGCAAAAATATGAACATTTGGAGAGTGTTTCAAATATACACCTGGTTCCAGCACTGTGTGGTGTGTTGAGAGAAAATGTTGCAGAGGCCGTTGGAGGCGTGTTAATGTTTGCATCTAAATATTAGTGAGTTTAGGACTTAGAGATATATGAAAATTTTGTATGTTTCCCAAACATATACATCGTTCTTGCAGGATGTGTTTGAGAGAATGTGTTACAGAGGTCATTATTTTCAGCGTGCAGTCGTATCAAACGTAGTTTAGGTGGAGAGGCACTCAGCTGTGGTTACAGACTTTACGTCGAGAACCACATTAATCCACGCGAACTCTGCCCAATGTACAATTTCTTCTGTCAACGTGCGGGATGATATAGTTTTTTGGTGATTCTATCCTTAAATCTCTGAACCGCTTTCTCGGAAAGTGTGTGTTAAACAGGAGGTATAACAATTCATCACTCGATGCCATTCAGCGACGGTTTTTCTAATTCAGGAGTCCCAGAAATGTGTAGGTTGCAGAAATGTTTCCAAGACCTCCCCGCTGGAGATTTTAACTCCTTATATTCTGTATGTTTTAATTTATAGACGTATGAGACTCGCTCCATCCTTAACGACTTAGTCCTATTAAAAATTCTTCCGCAATACTTTCTTAGGTGTTGCAAACCCCTGTTCCATCCTGCAGGTTTCTTCTTACCTGGGCAGAAACTGGTAGACCATGTACAATCTGCAGGATCTGTTAAGAGCTGGTAGTAGAGCATTAATATAACTCATAATAATTTTCGATTTAAAATTGAGGTCAAAGTGTCTCTATTTCGTCGTTAAGCCAACATGAATTCTCAGTGTCATGGCTAATATGTATGGCTTACAAAAACCGTCGGTGGTACAATGGTAGCGTGTGCGACTATTGTGCATGAGATCACGGATTTGATCACATCCCTTTGTAATAGCGACGCTATCCAATATTCAGCCATGAAAAATCTTCTCAAAATAACGTTCGCAACCGGTTTAACACTTTAGGATCTCAATAATCCCACCTAACACTTGTTACGAGATGCTCTCCCCAATCCCTTCATGCGATGTAATGGGAAACCCTTTTTTATTATTACATGCTGAAAAATCTGTTTTTTTTTATTGTTTGGATGCAAACATAATGTGTGTTTGGAGCTTGTGGCAAGTATAGTATACTTATGTCCAAACAGAACATGTTTGTTATTCAAAATTTCAAGTTGGATACACAATGACTAATATGTTATAATACATGTGTTTGTGACACAATAAAAGCTGTGGTTGGAATACACACATAGCTGTGTTTGTTGTACTATTTAGTCTCTATTTAGGGAAAGAGAATAAAGAGGTAAAATAAGAGATTATTCACGGTGAAAGTTGTATGTTTGTAGTTGTATTTTTGCATTGCTTTTCAGTCACTGATTCAAAAAAATTTCCAAATTCGTTGGCAAATTGCAGATGAAGTGAGTATGTCTTACATGTATTGCGTTTTCGCTTCATGTATTTAGTCGTCAATCGGACGCAGGAAAAAAAATGCGCTTGGTTGATTAAGTAAGCAAGCTGTGGAAAAATGTATATCCCGCGCTAAAAAATGTATGTTTGCTTGTCGTTGGGTTTTTATGTTTTGTGTTCGCTAATCACTATTACATGTTATAATATACAACTTTACAATGCTATAATATATGTGTTTGTGATCCAACTATATCTGTGTCTATGATACAAAAACAGGTGTGTTTGTTGCACTGTTTATACACTCTCGAGAGTAAGAGAATAAAAGAAGGTTAAAGAGAGATATTATTCACTGTCTTACTTCTAAGTGTGCAACTGCATTTTTGCATTATTCTCTCAGCCAGTGATTCATAAATATTCTTGCATTCTTGCATTTGTCAATGGTTCATCGCATAGAGCATATCAAATGCGCTTTGTCGGCGAGTAATAGAAAATATTTGTGATCTGTAAAAAAGAATAAATAAGGGTTCGGTCGGTTAAATGGTTTGTGATGTTACCTTGGAAGTTTGTATATGGCTTACGGATACATGTGTGCTACCAAAGCGATAAACGATTTTCAGGAAAGAACCTCAAACGTGAAACAACACGACGATGACGTGTCGGATCATCTCCGATTTGAGCTCAAGAATTGTTTCTGGTTTATGCGCATAAACCCGAGATTTCACAAAACTCCAAAGAAACCAAATCGCACTGCATTAAACCGCATGAACTTGGTGGCCAGTTGAATATCAGAATTTCTTAACATAATTTAATCTAGAAATCGTTGCTTGAATAAATCGATTGTTTCATGTGCGGTGTGGCTGGTGGCGCCGTCTTTTGGAACCACATGTCGTCCAGATCCATGCCGTCCAGTTGAGGTTACAAGAACTCCGTTATCATGTTAGTGTAACGAATACCGTTCACAGTCACTGCAATTTCGGCCCCATATTCAAAATATATTATAATTCTTCGAAGATTAGGAGCGGTCTCAGCATAGCTTTCCAAATTTTTGTAATAAGTTTTCACAATTATAGCGCGTTGTTCTTTCCCAAAGCGCTCCATTTCGAATAATCGGCACACACATATATGGCAGCTTCTAATTGTCAGAGTTGCCACTTTCACAAAAAAATTACACTAAATTCAAAAAGTGCAATCTTACTGAGACACCCTGTTTGGGATAAAGCTCGCATATGTTTCGACGTAAAAGCTTACATGTTTTCCAGTAAACGTTCAACTATTTCCATTTAAATTCAAGTAAGTTTGGGGCATTCAAACATATAAAAGTTTGGAGTGTGTGCCAAGTATATACATGCTTCCTACAAAATATGTTTGGGACAATATATTACAGAGAACGTTTATTTTCAACGTGCGCGTATGTTTTTTTAAACTTAAATATCACATGCTAGATTTAGTAAATCGCAAATCCCTTTCGAAATTTATATTTTTTATTTATTAAATTATATTCTTTCCATTCGCTTGTGGATTTCACCTGAATAATTATAATTTATTTAACTTCAAATATGATTACAAAAAGTTGTATTCTTGCCTTATCCTTTTGCTCAGCGATGACAACTTTTTATATTGTATTATTTTCAGTTTTTGGAAGAAATGCGAAAAAAGAGGAAATACGCACGTGTTAAGTTTGGGACGAAACACGCGAATGCTTCCACGTAAGTATATGGCTGTTTGGGATGAATAGCACATATGTTTCCACGTAAAACCAAACGTGTTTCCCAATAAAAATTCGAATGTTTCCATTTTAAAGGCAAGTGAGTTTGGGACTTTCAAACATATAAATGTTTGGAATGTGTGCCAAATATATAAATGCTTTCTGCAGAATATGTGTGGCAGAATTTGATACAGAGACCGTTTATTTTCAGCTTATATGTATGATATTTAACATCAAATATCACATGATGGATTCAGTAAATCGCAAATCCCTTTCGCAATTCAAACTTTAAATTGCTGCTATTTAACATTTCTATTTTTTTCATTCGCTAGTAAATTTCATCTAAATAATTATAATTTATTTAACTAGAAATGTTATTGCAAAATGTATTATTCTTGTCTTTTCCTTTTGCTCTGCGATGACAACTTTTTATATTGTATTATTTTCATTTTTTGGTTAAAGTCAAAGTATATCCAACAAATGTTACAGATCCTAAAGGAATTTTTGTCTTAATATTTGTGTATCAATTAGAGTGACACTTTTGTAACTTTTACTAGAAACAAAAATTCATTGTAATAAAAGTTCGGTTTGTTTCTTTTTTAAATGTAATACTCATAGTAGTAAAGGGGTTTTCAATAAGAGCGCTACAAAACCGGTTTTCGATACCACTGAAATTCTTTATTCCTGTGAAAGTACGTTCGATGCCATTATGTATGGAACTCGATTTCTTTTGCATGGCCACCACGGGCACGCTTGCAGAAGTCCAGACGCTGAACCCAATTGTCGACGGTTTTCAAGCATAAATCGGCCGATACTGCTGCAATTTCACCTTCGATATTCGTACGAAGTTCATCAATCGTCGCTGGCTTGTTGGCATTGACCATAGACTTGACGTAGCCCCACAGGAAATAATCTAAGGACATCAAATCGCACGACCGAGGCGGACAATCGACTGGGCCATTTCGTGAGATAATACGTTCACCAAACTTGGTTTCCAATAAATTCATTGTGGCATTCGCTGTGTGGCTTGTGGTGCCGTCCTATTGGAACCACATGTCTTCCAAGTCCATATTATCCCATTGGGGCCAAAAATATTCGGTTATCATTGAACGATAGCGATTCGCATTCACAGTAATGTGCCGGTCTTGATCATCATGGAAGAAGTACGGGCCAATGACGCCGCCGGCCCATTAACCGCACCAAACCGTAATTTTTCGGGATGCAATGATGACTCATGGATTACGTGTGGATTGCTGTCTGACCAATAACGCATATTTTGCTTATTGGCGAAGCCATTCAGCCAGAAATGAGCCTAATCGCTGAATATGATTTTCCGATGAAAATCCTAATCATTTTCAAATTGTTGCTCAGCCCAATTCACGAACATACGACGCTTATGGTGGTCAAGCGGCTTCAGTTGTTGCGTCAATTTGATCTTGTAAGGATGTAGGCCAAGATGTTTTCGCAAAATTCGCCACAACGATGTCACAGAGAAGCCCAACGCTTGAGAACGACGTGTGAGAGACACATTTGGGCTTTCTTGAACTGAAGCCTCAGCGGCAGCAATATTCTCGACAGTACGGGCACTTCTTTGTCTCACTGGCACGGCAACATTTTGTACTGTGCCTGCGGATTCAAATTTTTCCACTAGACTCTCAATTGTTGATCTGCTAGGACGATTATGACGACCATAAATTGGTAGTGACCGTCGGTGGTGCAATGGGTAGTGTGCGCGCCTCTTGTACAGGAGATCCTGGGTTCGATCCCTGCTCCCAACCACCTTAAAATTTCTTTCGACGACGGTCACCTCGCTTAGTGACGGCGACACTATCGAGTATATAGCCATGAAAAAGCTTCTCAAAATACCGTTCGGAATCGGTGTAAAACTGTAGGTCCCAATCAGTGAGTGAAAACTGGAAAGCGCACAGCTCAGTGATTGTGAGAAGTTCTCCCCGGTCCCTTCATGGGATGTAATGGGAAACCATTTATTTATTTTTTATAAATTGGACGTAGCGCTCTTAAAGTTCAGGCCACTGACTCCAAATTTCGGTAGTTAATTTTAATAATTTCGACTCGTTGTTGGCTCGTGTATCTTTCCATGATGAAATGGCAAACCTTACTGAACAGAAATGTCAAAAGAGCGGGAAAAAATGTGGCGTCGTTTGCTGTCCCTATCGATTTACTTTTGTAGCGTCTCTGTTGAAAACCCCTTTACAAAACAAATCAAGAGTCTGTCGTGTAATATTTTTTACATCCTAATGGAAATGTGCAGGAGAAAGGACTTGGTTGCATCATCTAAGTAGTACATTTTCATATATATTTTTTTAAACTCAGCTAACAGTATTGCTGTCACTGGCAGTAAACAGCGTAACATGCGATCTCTTTAAATTCTTAATAAATTTTAAGGCTAAAAAATGTAGTCAACTCAAATCAAAAACCACAGCAAAATAATCGACAAAGGGATCGATGACAAAGTATCTACAAACTCATGGTAAAAGATTTGCTGATACCCTCTTATGCGTTGGCAAAACACCAGTGAAAAAGGGCGTGACAACCCATGAGGAAATGAGGACAACCCCCAGTTAATACATTAAAAAAGATTTCACTTGGTTGTGTTAGCACAGTATATATGACTGCCTTAAAATTAGAAAGAGAAGCTTTCATTTATTGTAGTTATTAAAAACCTAGAGACTGAAAGAAAAACTTCTGAAAACGCGCCACTGTAGTATCCACGTGAATCTGCAACACAGACAAGAATGGCTAACTTTATGTTGAGGCCAAAAGTTTTAATGATTTTTAGGGCTAACCAACAATTAATACATAAACTTCTGAAATTTATAAGTTTTCCATTTTAGCTTTAGTCTTTGTTGCTATTTTAGCACTGGTCGTTGCTTGTGCCTCAAGGTTTTCCGAGGTCAGTAAGCAAGAGAATGCGGAAAAGTTTTTGTTTTCATAAATACTTTGGGTTATTAATAAATGTCCAAGAAATAGCAAATGCGAGTGGTGAGTGGTGGACAAGTGTAAAAAAGTTGCAATGAATAGAATTTGTGTTGCTTTAATTTCGTGACCGGAAGAAGGGAAGGATATTTTTTTTTTTTTTGTTTTTGCGAATATTTTTGTAATATGACAAAAGAAACGATTCGCTAGTCAAGGAAGGATTTGTGGATGGAATAAGTGAGTAAAAGGAATGAATTGAGTTGTCAGTAGTTGGGTGATAGGCGGAAACTGCGATATCTACTAAGTGCTTAGTTGAAGCATTAAAAAAAGGAATGTCACTTTCAACATCGGGCCTCAATATTCTCGTGTAGCTGACAGTTATAGGATGAAAATATTATTTCAATTCTATGTAAAGTGTATATTTTTAGATTTCTATTTCGTTAGTTAGTACATGTTAAAGAGCTAAATACATATCTATAAATGTATTGTAAATATTGGTGACAGAGTGATGTCATGTTTGCTTCACTAGCCCTCTGCGGAAATAGATAAACACAGAAAGAGGTGGTTCGCATGTCCTCTAGCAGGACTGCAAAGGCGATCAGATGAATCACTTTACAAAGGCAACTGTTTTTTCAAATTAACAGTAAGGAAAGCCTGAACACTACCCTTGTCTGGTCAGGACCACTAACTGGCCAGCAGAGAAAAGGCATCATAAAATAACTTCCATTGCAAGCATAATGGTAGGCCTGCTAATGGAAGGCTTCCTAAGAGAACTCTAAAGAGAATTCTACTAAGAGGCCGGCAGACGTAAATTTTTACTTAAGGACAAATACAAATGGATGCGAATTTTTTCAAACATTTATATCTCTCTCGTAGCTAAGATTTACACAATATTTTATCATCACAAAGTTATTTGTTTCCACCGGTAGTGCAATGGTAGTATGCGCTCTTGTACATGAGAACGTCTGTACGATCCCTGCTCTCACCAGCTTATATTTCTTTCGACAGCGATCACCAGCGATCGCTTAGCGACACTATAGCCTATTTAGACAATCGTTTCTATTTTTGCGAATACCTCTGCGGTTACGCTGCAGGGAAGTTTTTAAGATGGAACAAGAGATTTGTTCCATACACATGCACCGAAAAATTCGATTAAAATAAACGAATTTAGAGGATGTTGTCGAAACAGTTGTCACAACCGATTTTAGAAGTTGACACTAACAACTTTAGAGGTTGTCACCACCAAATTTAGAGGTTATCACCACCGAATTTATAGGCCTGGCACAACCGATATTATAAGTTCTCACACCCTAGTTGAGACTTAAGAGATTATCACAACCGATCTTAAAGGATGTCATAACCGATTTTAAAGGTTATCGCCACCGATATTAGAGTTTGCCACAAACGTATATAGAGTTTGTCAAACCCGACCTTAGGGGTTGTCGTTGCCAACTTTAGAGGTTGACACAACTGATATCATAGGTTTCCGCAACCGGTTTCATACATTGTCACCACTTCCTTTAGAGTTTGTCACAACCGAGATTTTAGTTTGCTGACTGCACAGATTAAAAGGTTGCCACTACCAACTTTAAAGATTGTCACAACCGCTATCATAGGCACTCACAATGGACTCCATCGGTTTTTACCACAGACTTTCGAGATTATCACAACCGATATTGTAGGATTTCACAAGCAAAGTTAGAGTTTGTCACGACTGACTTTAGAGGTTGCCACAAACGAGTTGTTCACAGCCGACTTTACTGGCTGGCATAACCGACCAAAGAGGTTGTCTCCACCGACTTAAGAGATTGTCATAACCGAGTTTAGAGTTGGCCACAACCGACGTAAGAGATCGTACACGATGTCATAACCGACTTTAAAGGTCGTCACGACCATTGTTTAGAGGATGTCGCAACCAATATTATTAGTTTCCCAGACGACTTAATTGGTTGTCACCACATACTTAGAGATTGTCACAACCGATATTATAGGTTGTCGCAACCTAACTTAGAATTTGTCAACCCCGTTTGTACAGGTTGCCACTACCGACTTTATAAGTTGTCACCACCGACAATAAGTTTGTCACAACCGATGTCTAAGGGTTTCCCAACCTACGTTATAGATTGTCATCAAATACTTTAGAGGTTGTCACAACAAATATTATAGGTTGTCACAACCGATATCTAAGGTTTTCCCAACCGAATTCATAGGTTGTCATCACATTCTTTAGAGGTTTTCAGAACCAGTAATATAGGTTGTCACAACCAGTATTATAGTTTTTCACAACCAGTATTATAGGTTGTCACAACCTAATTCAGAGTGTGTGAACACGACATTACATGTTATCAGTACAGACTTCAGAAGTTGTCACCGGATACTTTAAAAGTTTTCATAACCGATATTATAGATTGTCGTAAGGCAATTTAGAGTTTGTCAACCCCGACTTTACAAGTTATCACTAAGGACGTTAGAGTTTGTCACAGGCGATATCATAAGTTTTCCAAACCCACTTCATATGTTCTCACCATAGACTTTAAAAGTTTTTACTACCGATATTATAGGTTGTCACAACCGAGCTTAGAGTTGTCAGGACAGTGTTTAGAAGGGACCGTATTTGCAGGTTATCAGAACTGACTTAAGAGGATGTCGCAACCAACTTTAGAGGTTGTCACAACCAACTTTAAAGGTTGCCACAATCGAATTTGGAGGTTGTGGCACTCGTTTGAGAGTTTTACATATGGTATGAGCAGGCATCGGTATATCGCGGTATATCGGTACCGGTATCGCCAGCTCGGTAGTAGCAGCCGTATAAAAAAATAATTTTTGTTGTTGTAGATGATGTAAATAAAACTTCGGTCATCGTAACATAACTCATATGAAGATCGGTAACAGCAACCGCATTTTCCATTAAGTCGGTTGCTGCAACCGAATCGGTGACAAATTCGGTTGTTGAAACCGAAATAATGAATAATTCGTTTGATGTAACATAAATAATTGGAAAATCGGTTAACGCAACCGAATAATTTATGAAATGTTCCAAACGAATTTCTATTGTGGCGACTGCATTTTGTTGCGGCAACCATAATTCGGTTGCGAACAAAAACATTTCGTTTATATCTATCAAATTTTCGGCTGAACCATCCTCTGTTCAATCCTAATCGTTAACAAATGTGTTCCGATCAAATGCGTGAAGGTAGATTTATAAAGTTATGACTCACGAAAAATCATGAAGTTTGGAGATCGTATTCAATATCTGAAAAGGGTTTTTTCAATTCGGTATTATGGACAGCGAAAATAGTGCCCATATTAATTAAGCTCATATTGGCGTGTAAGAATAATTCATAATTATTCAGCATTACACACAAATATGTCAGCATTAAACTGAAACATTTGAGCACTAAACACAAAATTATTCTTCCATCTCCTACTCCGTTCCAGGACATGCTCTAAATAGCTGTATATTTTCAGAATCATGTATGTATCCTTCTAAAGATGTTTGGGATTTCTGTAGCACTAATATTGTAATTATCCCTTTCGTCGATTATTAAACTATGACTATGTGTTGTTTTCTGTTTAAATAACGATTTTGTATAGAAAACAGCGCCAATTATATCTCTAAAATGTACAAGTATATTCAAGGAACCTTTTGAAAATACACTGTACCATATAAATCTGGATCGATGTTGTAAATAATTCCAAAAATGATTGTACTTGGAGCACGGCGAGGATTTCTGTGCACCATTAAACACGGAGTATAAATCACGGGACCCAAAAATCGATTTTTTTCCGGGACCCAAAAATCGATGTCATGGAAATATGACACAATTTCCATACAAAATCTACTCAACAAAGTTCAAGCAAAACTTGAAATTAACCAAAATATTGCTTTAATTTAAAATATTTAAAATTAATTGTCTAAACAATCTTTGTATTTGTAAAACAAGTCCACAGTTTAACTTTCGACAAGCGAAATAATTTTAATACGACATCTTCTCTTGACGACAGTGATTGACCTCGACATTTAACAAATTCCTTGTGACTTCGTCAAATGAAAACAAATGTTCATTTATCTCATGAAAATCAAAACTTTGGTCCTCTTTAGCCGACTCCCTCATAAAATGTACTAAGTGTTTTTTTTTTTCATTTTATTATTTTCTTGTTTTTTATTTTTTGACTCGGCACTTATCTGGCACTGTTCAGTTCACACATAGGTGTCAACTTGTACCCACTTGAAAAAAAAACCAGCTAACGACAAACCCCTTATGACACATAAGGCTCATTTGCAATTGCATACAGACTAAGAGATTTAAACTCATGCCGGCTCTTAAGTACAAATTGCTAGACACATGTATTGTAACAGAGACCGGGTTTAAAATTGCGTTTTTTGTTTGGTATCAGAATAACCAGAAAACTCTATGCAAAATTAATGCGTCATTTTAAAACAAGAGAAAATCTGTTAGATTTTATATAATTTTATTATTGCTGGTGGAAATGAAATGAATTGAATGCTGACTGCGAACAGAGACGGGATAACATTGTACTCAGCCTGGAATTAAAGGGGTCGATTATCAGGTTGGTTGCTTTTGAATGCAGCATGAAAAAAGGGGTCACGAACGTATGTCTCGAGGGAGGAAGTTCTATTGCCCTACAAACCGTAAGATTCCTTAGGCTGAAATGTATGACCCCGGGCCCGGCTCAAAAAAACAAAAAAAAAACGAAAATCGGGTAAAATATGGCAATTTCAGAAACCAACAAATTTTTTAACGATCGGACCCATGGGGCCCTTGGGGTCGAAAAAAGGGTCCCGAAAACGCCTCGAAAATACTGCTCCCGAAAAATACCCAAAAATCGAGCAAAATATGAGAAATAAAAAAACCAAAATAGTTTTTGGGTATCGGGACTAATTCTGCCCTCTGGGTCCAAAAAAATGTTTTTTTGCAAAAAACAGGTAGCTTTTTTTTAAATTTAAGATTTGTGCAAAGGGAAAAAATTTGGAAGTAAAGTGCTTTATACCAGAAAGGAAAAACAAATGTATTAGTATGCATACAAATGCAAAACAGTGTCAAAAATGTACTCTACTTGCTACATCAAGGGTTGTCCTGCATGCATGGAATAAATTCCTAGTGAAAACGTCTTCAACAGTATTTAACTCAAAAAGTATTCGTGAAATCTACAAAGTCAGCAGTGGAAATATTGAAAGCTTTTAATCGGAAAAGCATTTGGAAGCGTTATGGATTGACCAAAAATACAGCATATCCGAAACATTTCTTTAAAGCAAAAATTTCTGCAAAAGACTTCTCGTTTTGTGCATTTTATTCAGACGCCATTGCTGATATCATTAAAGTAAACATTCCGATCGGGGGAAGGAAATATTTAGTTGACAGTGCATTTCAAAATGTGCCTTATAGATGTTTCAAACAAGGTTCGTATTTCGTGGGTAACGGGTAGCTACCAACGAAAATGTGGAATTACCCATCACGATTACCCATTACCCACAGGGTAATGGGGAAAATAATGGGTAGGTTATCCACGATCATGGGGATTTACCCACAACTTTTTCCCATTACCCTTAGTGTAATGGGGAAAATAATGTCTAGCTACCCACGATTACCCTCAGGGAATTGGGGAAAATAAGGAGTAGCTACCCACGACGATGGGTAATGGGTTACCCAGGGTAATCCATCCCCATTTTTAATCGAAAATATGTAAAAATTAGGAAAATGTCTATATCTCGGAAACAGAGCATGCAATCGAAAAATAGCCAATTGTTGTTCGTTTCTAAGGGCTTTTTTGATAAAGTAGTCCAATTCGTATGGAAGAATTTTTTTTTTCGAAAAATCGCCAAAATAAGAAAATCGCTAAAATAAAAAGTGGCTATAACTCAAAAAGGTGCGCCTAATCGAAAAAATAATAAACATATTACCTGCATAGGAGGCTTTAAAAATAATCGCTAAAATTTAAATTTTTCAAACAATAAATCGGTAAAACGCCCTCATGTTTATATCTCGGAAACGATTGCTAAGTATATGAGGTGGGCGCGGTACTTTTGGCGGCAGCGCGCCGGTCATTGGATAAATATGTAAAATTAATAATATTCCCATATTTTTCACATTTTTCATTAAGAAATATACACTTTTACCAAATTAAAAAATCTGCTGGTTTTTGGGGGTATTTTTCACAAAATTTGGGGGATTTTTCATAAATTATTTGGGTGATTTTTCAGCATTTTTGGGGACATTTTCATGCTTGAATTTTTGGGGAATTTTTCATTTATTTTTTGGGGACTTTTTAATTTTTTTTTAAATTTTTTAAAAATCGCTAAAATTAAAAACAAAAAATCGCTAAAACGCCCTCATGTTTATATCTCGGAAACGATTGCAAAGTGTGTGATAATAATTTTACCATATTTTGGACTTTTTTCATTAAAAAACATAAACTCTTACCAAATTAAAAAAGCTGCTGGTTTTTTGGGGGGTATTTATAACAAAATTTGGGGGATTTTTCATAAATTATTTGGGGCATTTTTCATAATTTTTGGAGAAATTTTCAAGTGGGCGTTTTTGAGAAATTTTTCATTTATTTTGCGGAATTCTGCATTTTGGGGTATATTTAATTTTTTTTTGGGGAGCATTTTGCATTTGGGGCATTTTTCATAGAGCCAATTTTGTCTAGTATCAAATTTCATAAAGATTGGTTTGGTTTTGCGGGAGTTATCTAGCCGAACAACCAGCTGGCCGAAAAACTTATGTATGGGCGTGGCAAAATCACGCTTCTCATAATCCGTGACTAGCGGATGACGACATGAAGCCTAATACCCAATGTTATTGAGATCATAAGTGTTTCTCGCGACATATCGCATTGACAACCCGGACGAACACCAAGCTTTTATATGGGAGGTATCAGAATGGGCGTGGCAACCTCGCCAATTTTCTCCAATTAAGTAGAAATTTGCAGATAATTGACCAATGTTTGGGTCGAAAGTAATCACATCTACCACCATAAGTTTTAGAAAAAATATGATTTTGTACTAAATGTGTCGATTTGTATGGGAGGTACCAGAAGAGACATGGCAAAAAGGCCCATTTTCAATCCCAAACAAACCTTGGACAAATAATAGCCACTGACAAAACAAAATTTCGCTGTGGTCGTTAAAGATTTACGGCAGTTATTGTGTTGATCGGCCAGCCAGCCAGATAGACAGACAGACGGACATGGCCCGGCTCAATCGTCTTAAAAAGTCCCAAGACCAATTTCGTCTAAAGATATTGAGGGTTTAATACGGCTCCTTGGATGCGTTACATTTTTTCCCATATTAAATGATATATACTCCCAGGGTATAATAATACCAAATGTGAGAGAGTGTTTTTTAATGTTGGTGAGAAAGAAATAGTTACACAGGTTTTCGGACTACAAATTGTGACTCTTTTACTTAACCCTAGATTCGACGTCGATTCGACGAAGAGTTGCTCTTTTTCAAAAAAAAGGACTGAAGAGCGAATTGGACAAAAACAAATCAGAAAGCTTTAAAAATGTAAGGTCTGTATGTTTTTCTTTTGGCGAAAGTCTACTAATGATTACTACTTTGTTCGTTAAAAATTTCGAAGTAAAATATAACTTCGTCGGTTCGGCAAAGCTTACCTTTAATGTATATGAAATATGATTACCCTCCTAGCGTTAAATTAGCGCTATCTCCTGCGGATTACGTTTGGTGCAGGCAAAAGTTTCCACAGGAAATTGTGTATTATATTCAATGAAGGCATCTTGATCCAAATTCAATTTGTGAAGTCTTAACGCGTATAGGCATTGGAAGGGCAACACAGGGTTAGCATCACATACGTGGTTGTTGTACAACAATATTCTCTGCTTCAAAATAAGTATAATAGTATTGATGTAGCGGCAGCGAACAAACAAGCAGGTCGACTTCGCCAAAGAGTATTGAATAGTATAGAGAACTCACGAATAGAATTGTATGACTCAAAAGCACTGGGCGCATCTGCCGAATGTTTCAAAACGTATTAATCTCTTTTTGTCATAACTTCGTTGATTCAAAATTTTAATGTGAAACAGTGATGCCCTTTGAAAATTTTTTTCTTTTTCTATTGTTTTATGTAATAACATTGTCGAAATGATGTATTTATATTGAAATATTCTATAAAGAGAATAAGACTCGTTTATGCTCTTTTACTCAGACTCTCTACATGAGATTTGAAACAGAGTGCAATAAGTTGTCTATACTATTCAATGCTTTTTGCCGTCGCTCTGTTTATGACAACACAAAAACAATTATGTCAGTGAGCTAAACTTTATTAGTTTTACCAATATTATATCTAATGGTAAAGTAGATGAAAGAAAAAAGAAAGTGCACTAGCAAAAGAGCACAGAAACTATTATTTTTTTTATTTTCCAATGTAACATTTACTAATGTGTTCATAGAAATCGAACACGTACCGTGTAACAAAAAGGTGTTAACACATCGTCGGTGAGTTTGAACACTCATTGATTTTTTTTTTCAAAAACGATACTGTTGTCTAAACTTTCTACAGCCAAACAATATTAGCTCTAGACATACGTTAGTCGTCTTGTTATAGCTAAGAAACTACTCTTTTTAGTGAAGGAAACTTGAGTGCAATATCTGCAAAACCATCTGAGATACAGTTCAACAAATTCGACTAACATAAATAATTTGTCGATTATCGATTATACGAAAAAACTGAAAATTTTTTGCACGCATTATAAACAAATAAGTGAAAATGTGTTTAAAAATCAAGGATTGAAAAAACCCTATTTCTAATATTTTTTAAAATCGAAATATAAGGCAGTAGTCAAATTTGGAAGATTTTCTAAAATATACCCCCGTTAACCGATTTTTAATTTTAGTATCTCTTAATAATCTTTAACTTTTTGTCTTCAATCGGATTTTTATGAAAACCAATTTTTAATTTGATAATAAAAACACGTATTTTCTGCGATAGTTTTGATTTGTTTACTGGATTGTAAAGAAGACATGTTCCGATTAAGTATGGAATAAAATATCCCTGAAATTGCCCACATGGCTGTGATGACAGGCCATTACTCTTTTTATGATGACTTTTTCAACGATATGAGTTTTTCACAGACATGTAGCTATATCTCACCTTTTGCTTTTGACCAGTGGATGTCGATTTTGAACCAATGTACGACATCACTATACTAGGTAGAAGCAATGAAAGAACCCCCCATGATAGATTCGCTTAAAAATTCGACTGAGTTCAACCTGCAGTTTACTAAAGAGTAGTACATTTTTCCAAGTATTTTGTTTCCTTTCGACCCGGTCTCAAGTTAAATCAAATGTACCTACATGGGTAGTTGTTAAACCCATTTACAGCCAATACTAAGTACATGCATACCTACATATGTCAATGGCACATGTGATGGTAGACGAGCAAATAAACATTGAAGTAAAGTAATTAAAATTTTATGCCGACATTACTTTTACACCGCTATTTCAAACTAATTAAGCCCTCTCTTGCTTCCAAGCCAGGGCAAGGAAAACGAAAGAAGGAACGTATGAGAAGAGTTCTGCTAAAATCAACACTCAATGAAAGACTAAACGAGAAAAGAACAATAAAGACAGCGAATACGTAAAACAAATGGGTGCAAGTAACGTTGATAATTGAATTTAAACGGCTTTGGGTGGGAGTGATTTTGATGCTTCTCATTGTGGCGGAACTAAACATTAATTGCTAGAGGACAAAGGCAACGAATTCAGGATACCCTTTAATTGCATTCTAAAATTTAGATCAATTATATTAATCAATAATTCAGAAGCCACTTCTGAGAGGTCATACATAGGTACATTAACAGGATTACATATGACTATCGTGTGTAAAAACTGTCGCCCAAGACCTCCAGTTCTGCGGACTTATTCAGCGGAAGGTCAACGAAGAAAAAACTAAAATATTAGAACAAAAAGGCTGAAAGAAAATCCTTAAAACTTTGGAGAAACATTTTTACAACCTTCAAGATCGAAAAATACCTTCTTGCAAATACAGGAGTTTTGGTTAAACTCCCACGGACGTCTCATGTAAAGCAGTACCGTACGCAGGATTTTCTTTCGGGGGAGGCCAACTTCAAATTTAGTATGAAAAGTAGCACTACATGCAAAAAGCACCACTTAAGGAAATAATTGGAGCCGCCATCCCTATCAATATGCATCGTAAATAGTTGTCAGAATTCATGTCTCCAATTAACGAACCATCAACTGTTGGAGGAGTATTCCGTTCCGTTCGAATATGCATTCGTCTTCTTTATATTTATTCTCAGTACTAATTTTCCCGCATTTTCGCGGAGCCTGTTTAACTTGGCCTAGATGTTATAAAATGTATGGCCCGTAAGGCACATATCATCTGCGTAGTCTACTGAATGCCGAATTGTGCCTCTGCATTAGATGTCTTCATTACCTCGTCCATAAGTATGTAGAAGCAATAATGTGGCGGCCAATACACATTATTTTCTTATTCCCGCAGATGTGGTAGAAGGTTGGTCTTCCCTCCCATTAAAACAAACTTTATACGCTGCATCTCTGTACAGTTCGCGGAGCAGGAACATTATCTTGTCCTATCTTGTAAAGGGATAACGGTCAAGGTGAACTACATTTCGATGCGGTGTATACAATGAACCGCTTGTTTGAAGTCAACGAAAAGTAGATACAGAGGAGAGGGTAGTTCAACTGGTTGTTCTACGGAGTGTGTTCACGTAGTTGGCACACGAAAGAAGAGGCCTGAAATCCGTCTGCACCTTCCTCACAAATTGCTCCAAAACAAAGTACCAAGTATAAGGGCCGCTGTTACATTGCTTATTGTATTGTAATGTTCTCGCACAGCGTTAGATCACCCTTCCCGTGATAGTGGTAACCACTCCCTCTTTCCACTCGTACACTTTTCGACAATTCCTACTCAACCTAACATTGCCGGAAGGCGTCAACGAAATGGGAGTTATATTAGCCCTGAAATGAGGGTAATACTACGCTGACAATCAGGGTGCTACAAAATTGCTGCAATCGGTATTCCTGACTTCAGGAATAGCCCACAACTGCCGCGCATCTCTATATGATATGGTCAAGCGATTTGCATGGATTCGATAGCACAAGAACATTCCATGCTATCATAGATCAGATAAGCTGTCGAGATTAGGGAATACCTTATCCACTCGAATACAGAGCATCAGAGTAAGACCCTTTTTGCTCGCAAACTCATGCTTAAAATCGAAGCTCCCAGCCATGTGAATGATAGACGGTCTGGAAGCAAACAGATTCGGATTCAACAGGCACGTATAGATTGCCATAACATGACCTGATTTAATATGACCTGAATTATACATTATTAGACTTTATTTCCAGTCCGTGACAATATATCTCTATGCTAGCGACCTTGCTTACTGTGTAGTCAGGCGTTTAGACTTGGAACCTCAGCTCGAGATTACTGCAGGACCTGTGGTTATGAAGAGAAGGACGAGAGTGTCGATCATCTCCTATGCTATTGCCCAGCCTTTTTACAAGTAGGAAACAATATCCAGGATTTTACTTCATGTTGGATCTGGCTGAAGTTAAGGGAGTTAAGCTGAATTATCTTTGCACCTACATATGTACTTCATCACCCATATACTAGAATGTCGGATTGAGGTACCATATTGCTTGAACGCCCCTTCAACACACCAGGTCTAGTTATTGTTTCAACTATGGGGACGGAGTATAACGTCCCGATATTTCACAATAATCCCCTTTGGACGAAGTGTGTCAATAGTCTTCTAGCTGACGTAACATCCATAATAACGGGTTTTTCAACAGAGACGCTACAAAAGTAAATCGATAGGGACAGCAAACGACGCCATATTTTTTCCCGCTCTTTTGACATTTCTCTTCAGTAAGGTTTGCCATTTCATCATGGAAAGATATACGAGCCAACAACGAGTCGAAATTATTAAAATTTACTACCGAAATTTGGAGTCAAATTTTGGAGCGCTACGTCATTCTGGCTGAATGGCTTCGTCAATAAGCAAAATATGCGCTACTTGTCAGACACCAATCCACACGTAATCCATGAGTCATCATTGCATCCCGAAAAAATTACGGTTTGGTGCGGTTTATGGGCCGGCGGCGTCATTTGGCCGTACTTTTTCCGTGATGATCAAGACCGGCACATTACTGTGAATACGAATCGCTACCGTTCAATGATAACCGAATATTTTTGGCCCCAATTGGATAATATGGACTTGAAGGACATTTGGTTCCAACAGGACGGCGCCACAAGCCACACAGCGATTGCCACAATCAATTTATTGGAAACAAAGTTTGGTGAACGTGTTATCTCACGAAATGGCCCAGTCGATTGGCCGCATCGGTCGTGCGATTTGACGTCGTTAGATTATTTCCTGTGGGGCTGCGTCAAGTCTATGGTCTATGCCAAAAAGCCAGCGACGATTGATGAACTTCGTACGAATATCGAACGTGAAATTGCAGCAGTATCGGCCGATTTATGCTTGAAAATCGTCGAAAATTGGGTTCAGCGTCTGGACTTCTGCAAGCGTACCCGTGGTGGCCATTCAAAAGAAATCGAGTTCCATACATAACGGCATCGAACGCACTTTCACAGGAATAAAAAATTTCATTGGTATCTAAAACCGATTTTGTTTTATTTAAAAAACTTTTGTAGCGCTATTATTGAAAACCCCTTTATGTGCCAAACCTTTGTAGCAAACAAACCTTTGTAGGCCTTGGATGAAAGGTCCTAAACAGAGTCCATGTCAGTAGAATGGATCAGAAAACAATACAGGCACTAAGCAAAAACAACATGTCTGTTCTATCATCTACCGTTATATTTCTACCATTAATAGTATAGAGAACTTATTTCACTCTTTTACCGCTGTCATGTAGAGAGTCTGAGTAAAAGAGCATAAACGACTCTGATGCTCTTTATAGAATATTTCAATATAAATGCACCATCTCGACAATGTTATTACATAAAACAATACAAAAAGCATAATCGTTTCAAAAGACATCAATGTTTCACATCAAAGTTATGAATGGACCAAGTTATGACAAAAAGACAGAAATAGGTTTTGGATCACTCGCCAGAAATCGCCAGTGCTTTTGAGTCATACAATTCGTTTCATGAGTTCTCTATTCTATTCAATACTTTTCGACGAGGACGACCTGCTTGTGTGTTCGCTGCCTCTACATCAATACCATCGTACTTATTTTCAGGCACAGACTATTGTTGTACAACAACCACGTATGTCATGCCAACGCTGTGTGTTGTTTGCATGTGTTTAATTTGAGAGAATGCCCTACATGTGCCTATAGATGTTAACACATCAAAAAAAAATTGGTGAAAAGTGGCAACTTAATAAAACATATATTTTAAATTTCTGGGCGCCACGTGGTTTAGTGTTTTTATTTGAGCGATCTTAAGGAATTTGAAAACATGGAACAAATTGGTCAACGTTATGTAATTCAACATTTCCATTTAAAAGGTCGCACTCAGTCCAAGTAATATTAAAACCGAGCTACACTCTACTCTGGGTAGCAGAGGTTAAACGTGACCGTACGAGCTGCCAAGATGAACACCGTAGTATGCGACCAGTTGAGGTATCCACGCAAGACACGGTTAAGAAAATCAACAAAATGGTATTGGATGATCGCCAACTGAAGGTGCATGGGCTAGCAGAAGTGATCTAGATCGTATATTATCCGAAGATTTGAAGATGATAACGCTGCGCGCAAGATGGGTGCCGCGCTTGCTTTCAATAGAGCAAAAACAGCGTCGTGAAGATGTTTCAGTACAGTGTGTGAAAATTTTTCAATAAAGCCGGATTTTTCCATCGATTTATAACCCTGGATTAGACATACATAGGTCCACTACTTCACACCTGGGACAAAGGAACAGTCACAGCAGTGGACTGGAATGGGAGAATCGTCTCCAAAGAAGGCGAATACAGTTCCATCTGCAGGCAAGGTCATGGCGTCTGCTTTTTGGAATGCTCATGAGATAATTTTTATTGATTACACAGTGCAACAGTAGTTCTGCAAATCAAGCACCACTATGACGGTTCGTTAGTGTATCCAAAATGATGACGACTGCATAAAGGATTTTTTCCTGAGGTACCCGTTTTCGGGGGAAGCCCGAAATTCATTTATATCTGCGAAACTGTTATTAATATAGAGAAACAGTATAGGAACAGATTAAAGGTATGCTAATTCTTAATTTTTTGAAATTTATTTCAGCTAAGTCGGCACAGTCGTTCTCGAGTTATGACAAACAAAAGGCCGTAAGATAACAAAAGGGGGAGGAGGAGCGCGACCGGGCGTCCCCCGAAAACAGGCTCCTCAGGAAAAAAATCCTTCAGGCAATCGTCATCGTTTTGGATACACTAACGAACCGTCATAGTGGTGCTTGATTTGCAGAGACTAAACTGAAATTTGTGTCGCAATGTTATCTTCCGAAGGGAAAAACCATCAACGGCGAATATTATTGTAATTTTTTGCAGCGTTTAAGTGATGAAATTGTGGAAAAAGACGGCATTTGGCGAAAAATCAAGAGCTGTTCCATCAAGACAATGCTCCAGTTCATACATCCACTACTGCGATTGCCAAAATTAATGAATTAGTGTTCGAATTGCTTCATCACGCACCTTATTCGCCAGAATTAGCACCCTCGGACTATTTTCTATTTCAAAACCTAAAAAAATGGCCCAGTGTCAACAGATTTGCCAACAATGAAGAGGTGGAGAGTCTGCGGTTGTCGGCGATTTTAAGGAGTTTGACAGCTCATACTATAATGGGGGTTTTGAAGCTATTGAATATCGCTGGCAAAAGTGTCTCTAGCTAAACAGAGATTATGTTGAAAAATAAAGAAAATTTTTCTGAAATTGTTTGTGCCTTCTTTGTTAGGTCGACTAGCTTTGACACCGCCCTCGTACCTCCTTTTGTTTCTTGCTTTCTTTGTGACTGTAGAAATTGACAAGGTGGCATGACAAAGCAACACATGCCAAAGATGACTATAAGTGATGACGCCTTTAATGCTATGGAACAATCACAGCTGATGCATGCAATAATGCATACCTTCCTTGTTTTCCCTTAAAGGCAATCGAGAACAAATAACTGAGGGGGAAAAAAGTCATGGAATGTAAGGACCTTTTGTAAGACTAACATACGCAAATATAGAGTTTAACAATAGCTTTGCGATTTTCTTTACTACCGTGTCTAGAAAATAGAAGCAAAAAGCAATATGGTTGTGTTTGCCATTTACTGTACGCTTCTGCATATGAGTCCTTGGCTCCTTTACAGCATGTTGGTGTACTTGTTGTACTCAAGGCACACAGTATAAGTAATCATTTAGGCAATGCATGTGTCGCCGCTCTTACTAGAACACAAAGACACACACATACCCTTGCTTGAATGCATACCCAGCAAACCAAAATGTTCCCAGTAAATTCAAATGTCACACAATTCTAAAAAATTTCGAAGCTCTCACGAAAATTCTTACCTTTTTCGTACCTAAAGTGGTTCCAAGTTTGGAAGGAATTTTTATAAATCTGATGAATTTCTGAACATTTTCTGAAGTGGGAACTTGTGGTACTTTTTTTCAAATTCATTTCCGGCCGTTTCATGATATTTACAGTTATTCCGATCTTTCTGACGGAATTCGATACGAAGTCTGAACGATGTGTGTGGACGATAGAAAATGCTTATTATTCTCTCCTCAGTTTGTCAGTTATCGAAGAGCAGTTGAACCCGGCGGTGTTTTATTTCTTTAGTGAGTGTGAAGAATTAATTATTATTTAAAATCTTTCTAACATTATTTAAATATAATTATTAAAAACTATTTGTTCCGAATTCTTTAAGAAACTAGTCCGAATTCTTACAGAAATTGTTCCGTGTTCTTCAGAACTTGTTTCGAATTTCTACAGAAATTGCTCGGAATTCTTTCAGAAATTGTTCTGAATTCATTCAGAAATTGTTCCGTATTCTTTCAGATCTCGATACGTATTTAAAGGTTCTATTTAGAATTCCCTACGAATTTGTCTCACATTTTCGTGAGAAATCGTTCAGACAAATCGGAACAACAACAATCAGAAAATTCCTTCAGAATTCGTGTCAACCACTTCATATGTTCTTAGGTAAGAATTTCTATAAAATTCAGATACGAATTCGGAAGATTTGTCAGGTTTGCTGGGTACGTTCGTTCATGCATAAGTATGTGTTTTAACTTCAAATGAATCTATTGAAAGATTAGTATTCTGGCAAGGGAGAGTCAGAGAGAGAGAGAGAGAGATAGAGTGGAGATGGCAGTGTATGGTTAAAGCATAACAATTATTATCGAAGCTTTTATTGCTGCTTATGGTTCCACTTGTCACATGCCACATACTGTGCATACTAATATTTACCTACAATTGCATCCTTACGAAAGCAGAGGCAAGAAAAAAGCAAATATTGCACGGGCGATTAATACACTCTGAAAAATAACGGCCTTTTTAACATTTTCTTCCATACATATTCTGCAGGAATAATGTTTATGTTTGGAATACACTTCAAAGATTCATACGTCCCAAACTCACTTGTATTTAAATGTAAACAGTATCATATTTCCCCCAAACCTGCATATGTTTACGTGGAAACATAAGTGTATTTCCTCCCAAACATAATAATATTTGGAAACGATATTCTTCCCTGATTATATAATTAATTTTATAATGAATTAATTTATACATAATTTATACAAAATATTTAAAGATTTATAACGTCCCTTTATACATTTACTTGTATTGTGGCCGTAGGTGGTGCAATAGGTAGTGTGCGCGCCTCTTGTCTCAAGTCCTGGGTTCGATCCCTACTCTGACCACCTTAAAATTTCTTTCGACGGCGATCTCCTCGCATGGTGAAGGCGACACTATCGCGTATTTAGCCATGAAAATGCTTCTCAAAAAAAAAACATTCGGAACCGGTGTAAAAGTCTAGGTCCAAATCAGTGAGTATAAAAGTAGAAAGCGCACAGCTCACTGGTTGTGAGAAGCTCTCCCCGATTCCTTCTAGGGATGTAATGGGAAACCATTTATTTTTATTGAATGCATTTTTTCATGAAATTAGAATCAGCTGTTCTTTTGCTTCTCCATACTTTGTTGTCTCCCACATTTTTGTTTTCAGAAGGTTTCAGCTATGAGTTGGTACACAAACAATATTTTTGTATACAAATCTAGTTCATACAATACAAGCGTGGATAAATTACTTGGGTCTTTATATTATACTGATTTCAAATATGGTCAGCCGTTCCGATTTTCTCAGTAAAGGCTTGGACGGACAAAGGGCTTCACGTGGTTGCCCTTTCCAGATCCTTTCCTCAAAATAGTTTCTCACTTTGGTAGAACACATCCATGTATACGAAACACATAGAGAAAACCCAAAGGAACGTCACAAACCATTTAACCGTCCGAGCCTTCGTTTATTCTTTTTTCACTGATCAGGCGCTTTTGATAGCCTCTGTCCGATGAACCATTGATGACGAATATATGAATCTAAAACGCACTACATGAGCCAAAATAAGAAATACTGACTTCATCTGCAATTTACACGCACATTCAAGAATATTCTTTGAATCACTGACTGAGTGAGTAATGGAAATATAGAATAGACTCTCTCGTTGTCCCTCTTTTATTATCTTGCTCTCGAGAAAGCATTAACAGTGCAACAATCAGAGCTAAATTTGTATCACCAACACATATACATTTTGGTCGCAAACACATAGAATATAACATATTAATTATTGTGTCTCATTATAACAAACACAATGTGTTTGGACACAAGTATATTATATTTGCAACAAGCTCCAAACACAGTTTATATTTGCACCCAAACAATAAAAAATTTAGATTTTTTAGGGTGTATGTTATGATCAAAAATTTTGCGTTTGGGGGTGTACATGCTGCAAATGTGGAATTTGTCCGCGGATTGTTAAGTAGATCTACACAGAAAAACATTAAAACCGATTTCAATTAAAAAATAATCATTCTCAATTAAATATTTGTTTGAGTTTGCACCAACAAAAAGATTTATAGTGTCAATTAAACAAATTGTAAAAAATTAATTAATATTGGCGGCAGATATTTGCGAATTTATTTAAAAGAAAGGCCTGAAAAAATGCATGACATATTTAAGGCATTATTATTTCCGCTGCTGGGCGAATGTACTTGTCTGCTGATATTCGATGCCAGTCAACCACTAAGCTTTAATATCCTGAACTATGATGTCAAGAGGTATACTACATTATAGTGTTGCCTTAGTAACTGCCAAATATGTGTATATTTTTCTCAGGAAATGAGAATTCGTTTATATCTGGTTTGTAAATCGTACATTTGTCGGAAATATAATATACTTGTGCACAAACATATTGTGTTTGCTATTCAATATAACATGTTTGAGACACAATGATAAATAGGCTACAATATATGTTTTTGAGACCCAAATATTGCTTTGTTTGTCGAAAACCGCTAAAAACAAAAACGAGACAGACAACAAAGAAACCAAAAAAAATATGTCCATAAGAAGGTGTCACAGATATCGCAATACAAAACTGATATAAACAAACCCTAATATTTCTAAGGATCAAAATTCACAAATTTGGATTTAAAATGTTTTAATGTATTTAAGATTCTTAACTGCTAAACTATCAAGTTATCAGGGATTTAAAAACATATGGATGGTGTTTTATTATCTCTGTCGAAATGGGAAGGTAATTTAAAAATAAAAACACGTATTTTTTGCCACAGTTGTGATTTTTTATTAGATTATAAATAAGATATGTTTCGATTAAGTATGGAGTAAAATATCCGTCAAACGACCCCCACGGCTTTGATGACAAGTCATTACTATTTTCATGAAATTTTCCAGGACTTTTTCACACAGATGTGTCTGTACCTCACCGATGATGCGTTGGATCTCGGACTTGAGTTCAGGAATTGTTTATGGTTTATTCGTATAAACCCGAAAGAAACAAATCGCACAGCGTTAAATCGCATGATCTTAGTGGCCAGTTGATATCAGAATTTCATGAGATAATTTGTTCTGGAAATCGTTCCTGCAATAAATCAATTGTTTCATACACGGTGTGGCAAGTGACGCTGTCTTGCTGAAACGACATATCGTTCAGCTCCATGGCGTCCAGTTGAGGCCACAAGAACTCTCTTGTCATGTTCCTGTAATGAATGTCGTCCACAGTCACTGCAATTTGGGCCTCATCTTCAAAAACGTAAGGCCCAATCACGCTGCCTGACCAAAATTCGCACCAGCTAGCATTTGTTTCTCATGGATTGCATGAGGATTTTCTGATTCCCAAATTCGACAATTTTGTGTATTCTCGAAGCCATTGAGATGGAAATGCGCTTCATCAGAGAAGATGAGATGAATTGGCATTGACGTGAATTTGCTTCATTTTCCAGTAACAAATTGCCGACGCTTTCCATGGTCTGATGGTTTAACCTTCTGAGTAGGCTGAATTTTGTACGCTTTAAGGTAGAGGTCTTTTGTCAAAATTGACTGCGTACACTGAACGGAAAGCATGGTCACAGTGATGAAAATTTTTATAACACTAACAACTTTTGTCATCCAAAGTGAGCTAACGTAGAGTGTCATTCACGATACGAATATGTGTCCAGCAACTGCAAATTTTTAATCACCACCATGAAAGTATGGCTTTTGCTGCAAAGAATTTGATTCATTATTCCCACGAATTGGTTTCGTTGCTGAAATGAATTTGTTTCATTGCTGCACTGAATATTAAATCATCATTGCAATGAATTTATTCCATTGCTGCAATGGATTTGTTTCATTACAGCAATGAAGTTGCTTGCAAATATCTGTAGTTTAAATTTCATGGACCTACTTTTTTTAATGTTTAACCCAGATTTCTACAAAATTTAAATTAAATAAAATTGTTGCAGGAACGAAAATTAAGTTGTTCCCGCAACGAAATTAAATTTTGGAAAAGAAATCATGTATGAAATTTGTCATTGCTGCGGCTAACAAATTGTCAGATATACGAGACTTTTCATTGTAGCAAAAGTAAAATATTAACGAAAATGTTTCATCCATGCGACGAAGCGTTATTCTTTCAATGAGTGTTTCGCGAAACTTGAAGTTGTTGAGAACGATGCCGAATTGATGTTTTCCGGTTTCCGGCGACACTGTCGTCTACAGTAGCAATAAATTCCAGAGGCCGACCTGTACGTTCACGACCAGGAGTCTTAGTGTTCATAACCGACCCAATTTCTTCAAAGTGGTGATTGATATCTGTAGTGCTTTCCAAAATATTTGTAAGATGTTTTCACAATTATAACGCGTTCGTCTTTCGAAAGGCGCTCCATTTTAAATAATCGCAAAACAAACGTGCGTGACAGTTGCCAAATTGCAGAGTTGCCACTTGCTTACACTAACTTTAAAAAGTGCAAACCTAATGAGACACCCTAGAAGGATATAACTGTTAAACGAGATCAATCAGTTAAATGATTACGTTGTGATCCGCATCTAAGCAAATTTTCCAAAAATATACTGTTAATAAATAAAAGCACTCGGTGGTACAAAGGTAGTGTGCTCGACTCTTTTACATGAGAACATGGGTCTGACCACCTTCTATTTTGTGCAACGGTCATCTCGGTCATGAAACTGCTTTTTCAAATTGCGTTCGGAACCGGTGTAAAACCGTAGGTCAGTGAGTATAACTAGAAACCCCACAGCTTACTGGTTCTGAGAAGCTCTCCCCAAACTGTAATGGAAAACCATTTTTATTTCAATAAAGTGCAGATTCTCCATTCAAAACTACACGTTACACCCGAAATTTCCAACAATTTACAATTTGGAAAATATATTATATTCAAGTACAGTGCCACCAGCCGCTGTAGTATTACAGAAACTTCCCATCTACTATTTCCTCACTCTTCAAAATAGGCAAAGGTACTAAATGAAGTTGATCCTGCCAGAGAATACAAAATGAACAAACTCCTGTAATATCGTTAATGGGTAATTACACAGTTTGTATTGAATAACATAATGCATGAGACGGAAGCTCAATAAGACGCACTTGTTCATGGCTACGTACATACATATGGCTCCATATAGATAGACACAAATGCATTTGTATGATTCTAGAAAATGTTATTAAACAGAAAAAAAGCCACTCAATTCACACACATGCAGACGTATGCAATAATAGCGAAATTACTTTAGTTAGTCAGGAAGTTTTAATGGGCGATGCTGTCGATGGCTGTTTAGCTTTGCTGGCTGTATGTAGACTTTTACACTTCATTGGCAGGTACAAGTATGACAGCTGAATGCTAACAATTGTTTCATTAAATAGTTTGTGGTTGCAAATTGCTGGGATTGGTTAAAAAAGAAACTTTAACGAGATTTTTGCAAACAGTTGCGAAAAGTGGGATCAGTGTAAATGCGGGAAAGGACGCAACTAAGCTTTAATGCTAATGTCTAAAATTATGTTGGTTTTTATACAACGGAAAGGGGGAAAGGTTAGACAAGCACGAGTTGAACTGAGACAAAGTTATACTGATGCAGTTTTTAAGATTCCCTTGCATGCATCAAAAGCGGTTTAAATATTTTAAATACAAATCTTTGCCACTAAGATTTGTGCAGAATTACTGAATACTACTGGACTCGTTATAAAATTCATATTTGATTAGCGCTAAGGACTATTTGTCACCTATCAGATATGCCAATCCTCTAAATTGACATATTAGGGTCGAATATACTTAACTTGATACAGTGTGGGTTTACATCCTTTTAGGGAAACTTGCATGCGCACAGCACTCCCAAATCCGTTCATGGGTTGTAATGGGAAACTATTTTTTTTTGTGATTCGATCTGCACTTGTTTTTGTTAGAAGATTTTAGTTTTTCAAATTTTTTTTCGAACTAAGTTCCTTATTGCACGTTGCGGGATGGGGGCTAAATGAAAAAAATTAAACAGCTTTTTCAATTTTCAATTTCAATTTATTTATTTGCCCTTAAAACTAAAATTTTTGACTTAGAGCTAACTACGAATAATTGCCTATAGGGATCAACGCACATGGCGTTTTGCCACTACAACATTCTTGGTAGTATTATTGATTATATTCAATTTTTGATATTTATTGCCCTAATATATTTATATGATCGAAACAAGAGGTTTGACATTTTTCGTAAAACTTTAAGGTTATTAAGTCTATGTTGTCTTTGACTAGCAGAATGTTGGACTGTATATGTAACCTATGAGTGGAAAAATATCTTGGCAAGTTAAAAATAAGTTTTAGAACATTTTTTTGGGCAACTTGAAGTTTCTTAATATGGCAAGTAGCTGCATCTCCCCAAACCGGGGTCGCGTAAAATAAGATGGGTCTAAAGAAAGAATTAAATATTAACATTTTATTATCTATACTCAATTTTGATTTTCTATTAATAAACGGATAGAGTATTTTTATCCTGATATTTATTTTGTTAATAGTTTTCGCGACGTGTTCTTTAAAAGTTAATGACTTATCAAGGTAGACTCCTAAGTATCTGACATGACTTTCCCAACTAATTTCCTGATTTAGTATTATAATATTTGACTGTGGGAGAAAATTAATGCTTCTTCTCTTGGAGAAGAAAATTGCCTGCGTTTTAGCAGGGTTAATTTGTATCTTCCACCGGTTAAAGTAGCTATTCACAGAATTGGCAGCTTGTTGTAAGTTTATCAAAATATTGTTAGGCGAAGTATCTGCAGTCAGAATAGCCGTGTCGTCGGCAAAGATTGAAGCCTTGCACTCTGGCAGAGTCGGATGTGAAAATGTTGTATAAAATGGGTGAGAGACATGAGCCTTGCGGACAGCCTGCTTCGATGATATACTCGCTAGAGAATTGCTTATCATCTTGTGGACAAGCCCATCATGCCAGACAGAGTCGAAGGCTGCTTTAATATCGAAAAGAAGCATGCCTGTGGATTTTTTACAAGACAAGTTACTGCGAATCATTTTTTTAATTCTGCCCAGTGGGTGTATAGTGTTGTGTTCAGGTCTGAATCCAAATTGTTCTGGGGGTAAGATGTTATGATCGTCAATGAAGCTCTCGAGCTCGTTCTTAATATTCTTTTCAAATATTTTCCCTATTGTATTTAAGAGGCTAATTGGTCTATATGACTCCGGAATCTTTTTCTCTTTGCCTGGTTTCAATATAGGTACAACTTTAGACTTTTTCCAATCCTTCGGAAAATATCTAATTTTTAGGCAAGAGTTGAAAATAAGCGTGATGTACTTGATAGTGCCAGGAGGCAGTCTTTTTAAACAGATACTGAGTATATCATCTAAACCAGGAGATTTCTTTGGTTTGAGTTTCTTAATAAGTAGGGAGACTCTAGATTCTACGATTTGTAGGCAGTCCAAATCTTCAATGGAGCTTTGGACTAAGCTTTTGGTTGCTGAGTTACTTAGTCTATCTGAAAGCGTATGGTTCAATGAGAATTTTTGAGCCAGAATTTCAGCTTTGCTTAGATTGGTGTAATAACTTACACCGTTATCTTAAAGTGTAGGTAAGCTACTATGTTTCTTCTTTAATACTTTGGCTCTATTCCAAAGTTTAGAAGAGGCTTTAGGGAGACTGGACAAAAATAGGTTCCATTTTCTGTTTCTGAAGATCAACAGCTGATACTGAATTGCAGTATTTAGCTTTTTAAAATCATTTCTATATTGGGGCTGTTTAAATCTAATCCATAACCTTCTAGAGTTATTTCTGCGTTTAATCATTTTTAAAATATAATTAGGGATCTTTTCACCGAACTGTTTGCCTACAGGGTTTTTGGGGGCAGCGCTGTTGATGCTTTCTTTGATTACATCTATAAGCGTGCGAATTGCATTATCGACGTCAGATGAAGTTCGAAGTGCTGGTGCATGATGGTGCTGTAAATTTGTAATTGTTCTTTTATACAAGCCCCAATTATGCTACAACCCATTATTATCAGCTATATTGGGTACTTTTGCTTTGGCTTGTGTCTACACTAACATATGTTGGGAAATTTATTGATTAATCGGAAGTTTTCTAGGTGGAGCCAGTAACCAATATTTAGTATAAATTGTAGTTTTGAACCCAATATAAAGTAAATTAAGAAAAGCCAAAGTGAAAGAAGTCTAAAAAAAAGAAAATGTTTTTAAATAAGTGCCTTTTCTTAAAAAAACTAGATTTTCTCAAAAAAATACCTATTCTTATTCTTAAACAAAGTACATTTTCTTGAAAAAAATACCTTTTCCTAAAAAAAAAGCACCTATCCTTAAAAAAAATTTTTTTTTACAAAAAGTACTTTTTCATAAAAAAAAAGTATTTTTTGTTAAAATAAGTAACTTTCGTAAAAAAGTAAATTTTCTTACAACAAATTGCCTTTTCTTAAAAAACTACCCTTTCTTTAACGAGTACCTACTTTGTGAAACAAAATAACTTTTCTCGAGATAAGTACCTACCCTTAAAAACGTACCTATTCTTAAAAAAAGTACCAATTCTAAAAAAAATTCCCATTTCTTAAAAAAGCCTTTTCTTAAAAAAAAAATACTTCTTTAAAAAAAAACATTTCTTACATAAACTCCTTTTCATAAAAGTACCTTTTCTTAAAAATAAAATAATATCTTTTCTTTTCTTATATTTTCTTGAGATAAGTAGCCTTTCTGAAAATAAGCACTTTTTCTTAAAAAAATAACTCTTTCCTAACAGAAAACTACTTCTGTAAAAAGTTCCTGCTCTTAAAAAAATACTTTTTGTATAAAAATTCATACTCTTAAGGCCTTTCTTCCAGAAAGTACGTCTTCTTCAAAATAGTGTGTTTTTTAAAAAAAAAAAAACATTAGACAATTGAGGGAAAATATAATACAAGGTGGCGCAAAAGTAAACTTCCGATGTTTTTTGGCTGTAATTTAAAAAAAAAATTAAAAACTTTGATTCTTCTTATGGATTATTTTTATTTGGCATTCTAATTTTAAATACATTCTATAAAAAAAAAATCTTAAAAAAACTTTAGCATTGGATAAAAAACTATCTTTTCTTACAAATCCATTTAAATTATCGTACTTTTCCACGGACACCTTAGGCGTGTTGGTACTAACTAGTACATAATATATAGCGAAAAGAACTTCGTTCCAACCGGGTGTCCCCCTACATGTAATTGTTTGCATTGACACGTAATGTTGCAAGCTGCTCTGGGAAAACCAACAGTTTCCCGAAAGAGTGTGCGAAAGGTTTTCATCGTCGGTACCTTAAAAAAAATACAACTTGCACACAGGGGAAAAAGATTAGTTTCCAAATATAATTTTGCTGGTACTACATATAAGGATGGGCCAGATGCCAATACGATCAACTCCATAAAACAAGAACTAGAAGCAAACGATAAAGAAAATTCTGCAGAAATTTAAAATCACACGTTCATTCATTCTATATTCAAATAGAGTGGTTTCCCAGTACATACCATGAAGGGATTGAGGAGGACTTCTCACAACCTGTGAGCTGTGGGCTTTCTGGACACTGAATGAGGACTATGGGATATGGGACTGACCGTGAAGGAAGAAAGTTTCTGATAGCTACTCATATGGGAGCGATCAGAAATGATTCCTTCATAGGGGAAAAAATTTCATTAATAATTTGAAAAAAAAAATTAAAAAGTATATAAACAACATAACGTATCAGTGGACACCCGTTTGGAACAAAGTTCCTTTCGCCATATATTATGTACTAGTTAGTTCCAACGCGCCTCAGGCGCCCGTTGGAAAATACGATAATTTAAGGGGATCTTTAGGAAAATATACTTTTTGTAAAATGATAAACTTTTCTTAAGAACAATTTTTTTTATAGAATAAATGTTTTTAAAAAATACACAATATTTGTAGGTCCTTTTTGTACGAATATGTATTATATTTCCCGAAAAGCTTCGTTTTTAAAGAGAGTCACTTTTTTAATTAAAAGCTAATTATTCTCGACTAATTATTCCAGCTTAAGGTCTCTCCAGATTTCATACAACTTTTTGGTTTTTTTTTTTTTGGTTTTTTCGATATTTTGATTTCCTTTGGAAATCTTCTTCAGGAAAGTTTTTATATTAAGAATGTTTACTTTTTTAAGACAAGTTACTTATTTTAAAAAAAAATATTGTTTTTAAGAAATGTACTTTTAGTAAGAAAATTTACGTTTTTTAAGCAAATGCTCTTAAGATAATGTTATCTTTTTAAGAAAAGGTACTTTGTTTAAGAATATAAATATTTATTATTATTTTTTTCAGAAAATTTACTTTGTTTTAGAAAAAACACTTATTTAGGAAAATCTTCTGCTTCAACGTGCGTTCACTTTGGCTTTTCTAAATTTACTTTTTGTTGGGTTCAAAACTACAACGTACTTATATATATACTAAATATTGGTTACAGGCTCCACCTAGAAAACTTCCCATTAAACAAGAAATTCTCCCACATATGTGAGACATCTAGTTAGTCTAGACACAAACCAAAGCAAAAGTAAACAATATAGTTGATAATAGTGGGTGGTATTATAATAGAGTGAAACCAAATGTTGTTAAAAAATTGTTGTTCATTTAGCCGGCATCCCACAGCTTGCGATAAGGAACTTCGTTCCAAAAATTGTCACATCTGAGGATCGGAAAACCCGTACGTCGTTTTCGAGAAGACATTGCATCCACAGAGAGTGACAATTTTATGTGGATTTTGGTTTCCAAGTGTTTCGACAGTGCTGCTGGAAACTGCATTTCAATCAAGGTCGAGCGCGACAGAGCGATGATAAAGAACATTATATAGGCTGAAATGGAAGATATGAACATGAATAAAACTTTGGTTTCAGCACGAAGACACACACCATGGTACACAACACATCAAACAATCGATCTTTTGCGCACTAAGTTCAGTAATCGTTTTATAACCCGACTGGGCGATGCATATTGGTCGCCTCGAAGTTGCAATTTAACCCCTGTAGACTGTTTTTTGTGACGTGCCGTTAAAGACCAATGCCATGCGAATAATCCAGAAACGATATACACCCTTAATGTTTATGCCGTCCGAGCCATTTGTGGAGAACCAGAAACCGGAAAAATTCGCCTGACAGGATGAACTGCTGCTAAGGCAGCCGTGGCAGCCACATGAATGTAATCGTGATCCATAAATAATAATAATACATAATACTAATAAAGCTATAATATACCAAATGAAATTAAGTTTACAGCCTGTTTCTCTATGTCGAACAAAAACTTTCGTTAGTGTTCTAGACGAAATAAAGTTGATCTTGTGTTCATAATCATGTCGTTTCAAGTAGAATGAAAACATAAAATTTTTCATAACTTCTCAGAACTAATTTTGGATTCCCTATTTCGAATTTGCTGTCGGCTGGGAACAAACACAGAGTCAGGCGAATGAAAATCTCGACTTAGAGGAACCCGATTTGAGTCGAATGTGAATGACTGATATTCGTTTGCTTAGCTTTTCGTTTGAGATACAGAAACAGGAAACAGGTTACACTTATAGATCTTGTTTCGCCGGTTAGTGAAAAATATTTAATTGCCGTGGGATTCGAACTCACATTCCGTGGCCGATTGGTTCGATGTTAGTGAAGCATAATCTATAACTGCGTTAGTTCATTGCAGTTCATTTTTAAATGGAAACTTGTATTCTGATCACCCTGTACGATTTATGATCATACCTATCGCTGCGTTTACACGGGACAATTTGAGACAATATAGTTGAGAATATGTATTAGTTATCACAGAGAGAAAAATTGTTTGTGTGACGTACGCGACCAGCCACTTAGAAAGACAGTACAGTTTTAAGCAACCACCGACAGTGTCGTTTCGTTAAATTCCATGCTCTGATTTTTTGTTTCTTCGCTCTTTTGCCATTAGTGCTATTCATGCAAACAAGAAAACCTAGAACTTTTGCTCAGCGTAATTTTGCCCCGAAGCGTTTCATGAGGCACCAAATAAAGTTGCTCAGTGTATCTACCCAGCATTTGTCAAAAAAAGGCTGATAAATTAAATAAACAAAGTAAAATTAAAAGTATATGCTTTACCTACTCCATTATTTTATTTTTTCACATAAATCAAAAACTCTCTCTTATTTTCAATACAAAAATATTGACATTGAAATGTCACAAGTTTTCAGTTTCTTTTTCCAGGTTTGCTTAGCAAAATTGCCTCGAAAACTTTCCACTTTCGTGCAATCCGGTTTGTATGGGAAATTTGTTTGTTTTGACTTTTGCTGTGCAAGTTTACGATGTTTTCGAGTGTACGAGGTTCTTTCGAGCTTTCATGAAGACCACTATTGTGTTTTGTCTTACTTCTCCAATTTACAATGGAACTGATGTATTCTCTATGTTTGTATTGTCAAACAATATTTCAATAAAAATTAGCAAAATTTTCAAATACAAATACATATGGGTGATTCCTTGGAAATAACGTTTTCTTTGTCCATCACGTTTATTTCCATGTAATTAAGGGACGGCAAATAAATAATCGCGTAGTTTCAATACTTTTATGGTACACAAGATTTTCCACAACAATATTCTCACCTGCGTCGCGCTTATTCGATAGAAACATACAGAAACTAATGAAAATATCAGAACCGTAGCGTGTCCATTTCATAAAAATCAAGGTTTATACTATATTCACTCCCTCATTTCGCAGGATGGATTGATATTTTTTTATGGTCATTGAAATTGCCTCGATAGAGTATATTTTCATGTATTTACCGAGCGTAAATCTCCTATTTAGGCCCGACTAACAAGATCTAAACTTTGTCCACGCATTTTTGCCTAATATCGTACATTTACGTTTTACCGCTGTGGCGCCATGTTGGATGGGTATAAAGGCGCCCTCGCTGTGAGAACTCGGCCATTGTATATCAAATGTTATGTTTACATCAATGGCTGACAGATTTATCCACATTGAATCGATTGGAGTGAAGTGTTTTCTTTACGAAGGGTAAGTCACAAAATTAGCAGTCAATACCATGGTACCGCTTTTTTATTGCGCAATATAATACTCGCCCTCCTAGTGACGAAATTTGTTCGATATTTAGTCATCGAAATGTGATTTTCAAAGGAAATTATCTCACGTCAATTTGGCATAGAATGAAGTCAATTAAAATATGAAATGTCACTACCGTGGATGTCAGAATCGTGGCAATTCTGAAAATTATAGTATAAAATATATTGATAAATGTTTTAAATTGTTGTAGTACAATAGATGTTGGTATACACTATAGTAGTATATATAAACAAAAACTGTAAACAAAAAATCACATCCGAGGTATGTTAAACACTAATAATTTCACCATCCGAAAAAACTTTATTTCCAAGGAATCACCCATATATTTCTCAATTTGTAAAGTCGTTTGCGATGTTTTGCTTTTCCCTCAAATTACTACGAAACGTCACCGATGTGGCCGATGGCTGAACTAGTAGAAGTTGACTCAGTAGGATTTGTTGTAATTGTGTGAACCAACAACAGACATTTAGTTTTTGTTTCATGACTCTAACCATCAAATTCAACACAGATCCATATGAGCAAACATAGTAAAAAAAAAAGTACAACAACAAAATACACTGAATTTAACAGATGGAGTCATAGGAAAGCAAAATCAGTTGTTCTTTTGCGCCAACCTTTACTAGTTCAGCAATGATCTGGCCGCTTATGTCAAATCGCTTGCCGAAGTTACTGTCGTTGAAAAATCAAAGACAATGGCGAGGCAAGTGATAGAAGTGTAAGCGTGGTAGTAAAAATGTGTGAATGTGTTTCTACTGTCGGAGCAAAACTGTTCCGTGTAAACGCCAGGTTATGTAGTAATTCTGGCACAGTGAGCAGGCAGTGCAAACTAGTCACGACAACGATTTTTCACTTGGAGATGTGCATAGACTTCGAAACTTTTTAGTATGAAGATCTCATACCATAGAATAAATATACCTAGAGTAATCACCACTCTCAGAAAATTTACGACATTAGGCTGGGTTGCACATGGACGTTGCATGATAAAAAGTGTTACTTTAATAATACCAGATAGAGGCATTAGTTCAAAACAACCAACAAGAAAACAGCAACGGCATTTAGTGTTGAGTGTTAAAATTGTTCCCAACCCAAATATATACTCAACGAAAAATAACAAGAAAGTTCAAAATTTATTTAAATTTCAAAGTTCTCTACCAAAGCGATATGAGAAATTTAAGACAATAGTTCTTGTAACTCCATCTGGTGTAAGTGAAGTTACGTCGAACATCTCTCTATAGCACCGACCTCACCACGAAGTGTGTGAAATGAATCGTCCGATGAGACAGATTGCACTTCTTGGTGTATTTACTCTATGCTTCATTCCTTAATATTTGAAAAACAAACAATAATAAGGTCATTAAGAAAAATGAATGTTTCCACGTTTAATTCTTCCCTAATTTTCTACATTAATCGCCTGTTATTAAATACCACAAATTGCAATTTATTTCAGATTAATTCAAATATATTCGACCACATGACACTCATTGATATATTCAAATACTCTTTAAGAAACAATTAAACACATGTATACAATAATTACAATTAAATTAAGGAATCTCAATTAAAACGGCTTAAGAAAATTT
Source organism: Phaonia tiefii (assembly GCA_963931995.1). NCBI lineage: Eukaryota > Metazoa > Arthropoda > Insecta > Diptera > Muscidae > Phaonia > Phaonia tiefii. The sequence goes on along the minus strand of OZ008371.1, from coordinate 37,804,518 downwards.
ATAATCCTATGTTTTTTGTTTGCATCTTCTTTTGTTTTCCCGTACAGTTTTCGAATTTTCACACTCAAACCACTTAACGTGGTCGCTGGTATCCATGACAGCCAAAGACGAGGGAGAAGGAGAACAAATTTGGTTAGATGTGTCGGAAATGGAACTTTTCGAAGTCATTTGAACATATTTTTTGGCGAGATTTTTTGGCGTCACCACAATGTGGTTTTCCTAAAGTGTAGATATAAATTGTAATTTGATAGAAAAATGCTGGAATTGGTTGAATGGCACGACCAGTGTTGAGTGCAATTTATGCTTAGAATGAGAAGAGGATGAGACAGGAAGATGTTCCCTTTTTTGTGGTTGACGGAGTTCAATGATTTTTCAAGTACTATTTTATTTGATGGAATGTAGAATTTTGTAAATGATTTGAAAATGTCTATTTGCTCATGAGTTAAATGTGATTTTAGTTAAAGTAAACTTTTTCCAAACTTTAAGTTACCCCTTAATATCAAAACATTCAAACATAAACACATTTCATTGCATTACTGCAAGGCAATATTATCGATTGCTTTCTTCTCGAACACATTTCAAAACGGAAATGGAATTTGTGGTTTCAGTAGCCGGAAATTACTTACTATATATTGGCACAGAAAATGTTCATAATTAGCTCAGTGTAAAGTGTCATTAGAGAGATAATCACAAAAATTGGTAGTGATTTTATCAGATATTAGTTAACATTATATTATACAAACACAAATAAGGTCATTACAACAAATTCTTGTATTAAAATAATATGAAAATTGCTTTACATGTTTGGCTTAACTAACATTTATATCAAAGGAAAATTAGAACTTTTTTATGTAGTATATTGCATCCAAATTATCTGTCATTTACGCCTAAAAGTATACTGTAGTTAATACATACCAAGTCACCAAAATTGTTTGAGGATTCCACAACAACAATCTTAATCAATCGACAACAGATGTCACCTCGCCACTAAGTTATTAGGATGACGCCGACCTTTCGATAACACACAGTGATACTACAAAATAGTTGCCGGAACGGATAAACTGATATAAATATCTGATGTGCAGCGAAACTGATTAAGAGTATTAAATTAATATTAAATTAATTAAGAGTATTATTATTTTTTTTACACAAGAGTACTTTTTTTAGGAACAGGTACTTTTTGAAGAAATGGTACTCTTTTTAGGAAAAGGTTATTTTTTTAAGAAAATGTACATATATTCAGAAAGGCTACTTATCTCAAGTAAAGAAAAGAAACGGTATTATTTTATTTTTAAGAAAAGGTAAAAGGTTAATTTGTAATCGTAGGTACATATCGCAAGAAACGTTGTTTTCACAAATAAGGTACCCTTTAAATAAAATGTAGTTTTTTAAGAAAAGGCAATTTGTTGTAAGAAAATTTACTTTTTTAAGATGGTACATATTTAAAAAAAAAAAATTTTAAAAAAAAAGGTATAAAAATTTACTTACTTAATTTTTTTTGAGCAAAGGTACTTCTTTAAGATGAGGTATATTTTTAAGAAAATGTACTTGGTTTAAGAATATGAATAGGTATGTTTTTGAGAAAATTTACGTTTTTTAGAAAAGGCACTTAGTTAAGAAAATGTTCTTTTTTAACTTCTTTCACTTTGGCTTTTCTAAATTTACTTTTTATTGGGTTCAAAACTACAATATACATACTTACATAAATATAAAATATTGGTTACAGGCTCCACCTAGAAAACTTCCCATTAAACAAGAAATTTCCCAACATATGTGATACACCTAGTTAGTCTAGACACAAACTAAAGCAAAATAATATATAAGGAAAGAAAAGGAATTATTTTATTTTTAAGCAAAGGTACTTTTAAGAAAAGGAATTTTTGTAATAAAATGTATTTTTTTAAGAGAAGGTATAGTTTTGAAGAAAAGGTTTTTTTACGAAATGGCAATTTTTTGAGAATTGGTCCTTTTTTCAAGAATAGCAAAATTTTCAAGCGCAGGTACATATCTCATGAAAAGTTGTTTTCACAAATACGGTACCCTATAAATAAAATGTAGTTTTTAAGAAAAGGCAATTTGTTGTAAGAAAATTAACTTTTTAAAGATGATACTTATTCTAAAAAATTTTTTTTAAGAAAAGGTATTTTTTATAAGAACATATACTTTTTTGAGCAAAGGTACTTTTTTAAGATAAAGTATTTTTTTAAGAAGAGGTACGTTTTTAAGATAAGGTATTTTTTTAAGAAAAGGTACTTTGTTTAAGAATATGGACATGTATTTTTTTCAGAAAATTGACTTTTTTTAGAAAAGGGACTTAGTTAAGAAAAAAAATTTTTTCACTTCTTTCACTTTGACTTTACTAAATTTACTTTATATTGGGTTCAAAACTACAATATACCTATATATTAAATATTGGTTACAGGCTCCACCTAGAAAACTTCCCATTAAACAAGAAATTTTCCAACATACATATGTGAGACATCTATTTGGTCTAGACACAAACCAAAGCAAAAGTAAACAATATAGAAAGAAAAGAAAGGAAAATTTATTGTTTTATTTTTAAGAAAATGTACCTTTAAGAAAGGGAATTTTTGTAAGAAAATGTATTTTTTTAAGAGAAGGCATTTTTTGGAGAAAAGGTTTTTTTTAAAAATTGGTTTTTTTTAGAATTGATCTATTTTTTAAGAATAGCCCCATTTTTAAGAGTAGGTACTTATCTCAAAAAAAGTTATTTCTTTTCACAAAAAAGGTGCTCTTTAAAGAAATTGTGGTTTTTTAAGAAAATACTTTTTTAAGCCACTGTACTTCTTTAAGATAAGGTATTTTTTTAAGAAAAGGTACTTTGTTTAAGAATATGGACATGATTTTTTTTTCGGAAAATTTACTTTTTTACAAAAGGTACTTATTTAAGAAAAAATTTTTTTTAACTTATTTTACTTTGGCGTTTCTAAATTTAGTTTTTATGGGTTTCAAAACTACAATATATATTAAATATTGATTACAGGCTCCACCTAAAAAATTCCCATTATACGAGAAATTTCCCAACATATGAGAGATATCTAGTTAGTCTATACACAAACCAAAGCAAAAGTAAACAATATAGAAAGATTAAAAAAGGAAAAGGTATTATTTTATTTTAAGAAAATGTACTTTGAAAAAAAGGAATTTTTGTAAGAAAATTAATTTTTTTTAAGAGAAGGTATATTTTTAAAGAACAAGGTGTTTATTTAAGAAATTGGAATTTTGTTTAGAATTGGCCCATTTTTCAGGAATAGGTACATTTTTAGGAGTAGGTACTTATCTCAAGAAAAGTTATTTCGTTTCACAGAAAAGGTACTCTTTAAAGAATGGTAGTGTTTTAAGAAAATGAAATTTGTTGTAAGACAGTGTCCTTTTTTAAGAAATGGTACTTAGTTAAAAAAAATTATTACTTTTTGTCAGAAAATGTAGTTTTTTTTAAACAAAAGTACTGCTTTAACATAAGGTACTTTTGTTTAAGAATATGAATAGTTATTTTTTTGAGAAAATTTACTTTTTTTAACTTCTTTCACTTTGACTTTACTCAATTTACTTTATATTGGGTTCAAAACTATAATATGCTTATATATTAAATATTGGTTACAGGCTCCACCTAGAAACTTCCCATTAAATAAGAAATTTGCCAACTTATGTGAGACATCTAGTTAGTCTGGACACAAACCAAAGCAAAAGTAATCAATATAGAAAGAAAAGAAAGGAAATGGTATTATTTTATTTTTGTAAGAGAAGGCACTTGTAAGAAAAGGAACTTTCGTAAGAAAATTTGTTTCTTTAAGACGAGGTACATTATTGAAGAAAAGATTTTTTTAAGAAATTGTAATTTTTTAGAATTGGTCCTACTTATCCCTAGAAAAGCTATTTCGGTTCACAAAATATTGACTCTTTCAAGAAATTTTAGTGTTTTAAGAAAATGCAATTTGTTGTAAGAAAATTTACTTTTTTAAGAAAATAATTATTTTTTTTATTAAGAACAGGTACTTCTTGTAAGAAAATGTACTTAAGAAAAAATACACTTTAAGATAATGAATTGTTTTTTAAGAAAAGGTACTTTATTTTAGAGTATGAAAAGGTATTTTCTTGAAAAAATTTACTTTTTTTAAGAAAAGACAATTATTCAAGAAAATTGTCTTTTTTAAAACTTTTTTCACTTTGGCTTTTCTAAATTTATTTTTATTGGGTTCAAAACTACTAAACTACTAAAAACTACTAAATATTGGTTACAGGCTCCACCTAGAAACTTAGCATTGAACAAGAAATGCTCCAACATATGTGAGACATCCAGCTAATTAATTTCTCTATTATCCAAGCTTTTAGTCTAGACTCAAACCAAAGCAAAAGTACCTAATATAGTTGAAAATAGTGTCAAAAACGTGGTTGGTGTTTGTTTTTCATTTAGCCACATCCCTCAACGTGCGATAAGGAACTTCGTTCCAAAAGATACCTGATTTATTAACGTAAAATTAAGCAGCGCTAAGAAGGACATTAAAAAACCTCGACACAATAATTTATAGAATTTGTTGTATTTTTTAAATTTTTTTTATTCATACGGTACCAATGTGTATGTTTATATTTGCTTCTACCTTACAGGCTATAAAATATTTCAAATTTAACCAATGATGTTTTTGTTCTCTAAATAAATCCTTGTTTATATGGGTGGCTGAGGTGGGGGTGGAACGCCCTGTGGTGGTGCAGGTGGTTCGGGAATCTGACGCTTGGGCTGAAAAGAGAACAGCAATTATTAACTAGAAATGCACTATTCTGTTTTCATAAATTTTTTGGTGTTTATAGCAATAGTTTTTAAGATATCATGCAAATTTAAGATATCTTGCAAATACAACGTGATATTAGCTTGTCACAAATATAGTATACTCCTGCCCAAACACATTGTGTTTGCTATTCAATATAACATGTTTGGGACGCAATAATTAAGAGGTTATAATATACTTATATGTATTTATGAACAAACTGTGGCTCTGTATGTTGAAAACTGCTGAAAACAAAAACGTGACAGACAATAAAGAAACAAAAAGAAGAGGATCTTTTATTCTCGGAAAAAATGCTTGCAGACATATACATGGTTACTGCAATATGTTACTGGGGCCGTTTTTTTAATTTTTTGATCGGAATCCGTACTTTGGAAGCGTAATGAAAGGGAAATTTTGTTCCATAGTTTGGTAATTATTATATAGACGAATTGTATTTCGTTAATGCTAGGTTTTAAGAATTTACCATCACGGTGAAAAAGCACTCCATCCAGCATATTGTATTATGGCGGAACCATGTATATGTTTGGCAAATCCATACACATGCTTGCGAACAAATATTGATTTCATGAATTGAAAATCTGCTGCTTTTTATAATCTGGCATGTTTTTGTGTCAGCAGTTTACAAGAAACAACCCCATATTTGGCTCAGAAAAACATATATTATAACCTACTAATCATTGTGTCCCCAACATGATATATGGAGTAGCAAATACATTCTATTTGGACACAAGTATTCTGTATTTGCAACAAGCAACAAACACGTTATATTTGCGTTCAAATAACAACAAGAGACAGATTTTTCACCGTGATGAAATTTTCCCTTTAAAATCACTTTCGTAATCCAGATTATGGCGCGAAAATTCGACATCATAATGAACGGCTAGAATAGGCCAAAGTCATAGTCAATGATTTTCTTAATTCAAATTGAACTAAAGTCAGTCAATGACAAATACTCGGGCAACTTATTGAATTGTATCAATTATTTAAACTGAATTATGAAAATTGAATTTAATTTACAAATTTGACAATTAAATGTATATTCCAGCAGTGAATTAATATCTTAATATCATGCGAAGTCATATACTTTGTGCTATTTACTTTCCAATGCAGATTAGTCCGTCGTCCAGCAACTACTACAAATTTCGATTTCAGCCTAATAAACTCAAACAAATCTAATAAACTTACTCTGAATTGACTTGGTGGTTCATTTGGTATATATCCTTCATCGGTGGGCTGTTGGCCAACATCACGACGTGTCTGTAGGAAGAAAACGCATTTATTTGAGAAGTTTGTAATCTTTTCAAACATCTTCTATCTTTAGCTACACTTACCCTAAACCTTTGTGGTGGTGGTTCCTTGGGCACATCTGACTCATCGGCCGTTTGGGGTTGGATGTTACGCCGTACCTGAAAAATTTAAATGAAAAATTAATACCATCTTAAACAAGAACTTGAAAGAAAGAATAACTTCCTCTCTACTTACTCTAAATCTTTGTGGTGGTTCCTTTGGTACATCAGATTCATCGGTGGACTGTGGTTTTATATTGGATTGAACCTAAGAGAAAAGTTTTGTTTTAAATATTGCTATAGATTGTTTAATTTTAGGCTTCAGATTGAACCATGTTGAAGTATCAGTTTAACCAAGGAGGGGCAACAGACATTTTTGTGGATGGCACAATAAGTTTTGCCACTAGAAGGTAACTAAAGCACTGACACTTATGAAATTGTTGGCGAATATTCATCCAGTTGAAGCAATTAAATAAATTATAATCAAATCTTAAAAACTGAGTAACGTGACCACACTTTGATATTGCTGACATTAATCGACTGTCTATATTCAGTCCAGCTCTCAACAATCGCTTCCAGAACCATCTCATAGAGTTAATCCAGAGTGGTGAATTCGCATACTACAGACATCTGAGTTCGTCACTAAGTTTTTAGCGAACTCAACAACCAATCGTGGTGTAATTGTATATGATAGCTTTCAGCCATAGATAAATAAAAACCATATATGGTGAAAGATAAGTGGTGGATTTGAAAGTGAAGGGAAATTTTCTAGATGGCGCCGGAGAGGTGGATATGGGCCAATATCGCTGGAAATAAAAACTATTGATAAAACTATATAATCTTGCTTTCTTGCATTTTGTATTGTGAACAAATATCAAAAGCGATATGCTTTTCTGATATTTATATTCTATGTTCAAATTTAAACAACAGAGTCGGAATAAAAATTATTTTTGAGTGCTTTGTCGTCGCATCGGAGTGGAAAATGGTCGTACGGAAACAGCATGTGCCCTCTGGTGAAAATGGTGAATATCCGAATGAGTCATCTATGGTATTTCTATCATCAGTGGTATATTATAGCTTTCAGCCCACGTACTTAACTAAACTGAGCTTCACTAATCTACTAAACTGTTCAACAATGAAGCAGAAATACGCTTTACAATCTGTTTATTAACATTATAATTTTATTATGTTGATACACGCCGAAAACTCGGTATTTTTTGTTGTTTGGATGCAAATATAAAGTGAGAACGTGGGTTCGATTCCGCGTTACATTTCTTTCGATCACCGTCACCTCGCTTAGTGATGACGACACTATCGAGTACTAATTAGCCATGAAAAAGCTTATCAAAATTCCGTTCGGAACCGGTGTAAAATTTTAGATCCCAATCAGCGAGTATAAAACTAGAGAACGTACATCTCACTGATTGTCAGAAGCTTTCCTCAATCCTTTCATGGGATGTTATGGAACACCATTTTTTTGTGTCAAAACACATTAGGTTTGCTATTGTATACTTGTGTCCAAAACACATTGTGTTTTCTATTCAATTTTAACAGTGGGAGATACAATGATCAATAGGTTATAATATATGACTTTTTCGCCCAAATTGTGCTTTGTTTCTTGTACACTGCCGAAACAAAGGCGTGACAGGCAACAACGAAACAAAAAAGCAGCGTATCGTCAATTTGTGGAATCAATACATGCAAACATATACATGCTTACAGCAATATGTTGCAGGGGCCGTTTCTTCAGCGTGAATGCCGCAGATGTAAATGTTAGTAAAGCCAAAAATTTAAAACATTTTCATCATAATAATATCTTAGGCCTAGAATAATCTATTTGAAATATAACAATTGTTCGATCTTGGGAAGGGTTTGATTGCGTGCTGGGAACAACACTAGTTGAGCAACGGAGCTGGATAAATTCCAACTGAGGCGATTTATGGGTGGTCCCACAGAGCACACTAAATCTTGAGAATACATAAAATGGACATGGATCATGCGACTGTCTGTAGAGGTGGAAAGTTTCTGATAGCCATTCACTTGGGAGTGAGCAGAAATGATTCCTTAATTGGCAGTCCAAGCAGCTCACTTCTTCCACCTAGTATGTCCCAGGGCAATGGCTTTATCAGAAACCTCCGTTAGCTATCTAGAGTGAGAAAGCGAAACGAATGAGCCGCCTGATTGGTTATGCTAGCACTTATACACCTCAGGCTTATTAGGTGACCATGTCGCTGAAGCTCATCAACATATCAGGTATATTCTTTTGTCCTTAGAAGGCGGATAAGTCAACTTATGGTCCAACCGTGAATTGAAGCCAATAGAAGAAAATGCAGGTTCGACATATTGTATCCTGGTTAGCGTCTGATCCATAATGGACGACTGCAATTAAATACCCTGGCAGTAGGTAAAATGCAAAACCCTGGTGGACTGTGTTTGCCTCCCGCCACCGTTCATAGTGGCAGTAAAAATACTGGAACGTAAAAGGAAACTGGAGCAACCCCTCTTTTTTTATCCCTATTATCTCAATTTATATCCCTCGATTGACATAGTTAATGGGATCAAAATAACGCGATTGCGCTAGCCAGGACATGTCAGTAGACCATTTCGAAACCGAACTCGAAGGAGACGGAAAATAGGACGACCAAGACACCGCTGGAGGGATCAGATTGACGAATCCCTGCGTACACTTGGTATTACCAACTGGATAGATAAAGCAACTATCGAACTAGTTGGCGAAACATGTTATCTTCGTTTTGTAAGGTCCCTGGCCCCACGGGGTTGGTCGAGCCCGGATAGGTAAGAAAAGTAATATTTTTTTAAGAAAAAGCCCTATTTTTAACAAAAAGTACTTTCTGGAAGAAAAAGCCATAAGAGTATGAATGTTTTTTAGAAAGAAGTACGTTTTTAAGAAGAGGTACTTTTTAAAGACGTGGTCCTCTTTTTAGGGAAATGTTACTTTTTAAGAAAATGTACTTAATTTCAGAAAGGTTACTTATCTCAAGAAAAGAAAAGATAAGGTATTATTTTATTTTTAAGAAAATGTACTTTTAAGAAAAGGAATTTTTGTAACAAAAGGTTTTTTTAAGAGAAGGTATTTTTTGAAGAAAATGTTTTTTTTTAAGAAATGGAAATTTTTATTGTATTGTTCTTTTTTTCAAGAATAGGTACATTTTTAAGAGTATATATTTTTTTAGGAAAAGGTATTATTTTCATGAAGAAGAACTTTCTGTAAGAGAAAGCCATAAGAGTGTGAATTCTTTTTACAAAGAACTACGTCTTTAATACGTTTTTTAAGAAAATGTAATAGTTTTCAGAATCGCAAGAAAAAAAAGAAAAGGTATTATTTTATTTTTAAGAAAATGTACATTTAAGAAAAGGAATTTTTGTAAGCAAAGGTACTTATTTAAGATCAGGTACTTTTTTTAAGCAAATGTACTTTATTTGAGAATATGAACAGGTATTTTATTTTGAGAAAATTTACTTTTTTAAGAAAATTCACTTATTTAAGAAAACTTTATTTTTTAAAGTAAAAGTATTTTTTTAAGAAAAGGAAATTTTCAAATAAAATGTAAAAAAGGACTTGTAGTAAAATGCAATATTTTCTGCCAGTCTTGCACTTTGGGTTTTCTAAATTTTACTTTTTATTGGGTTGAAAACTACAATATATACTAAATATTGGTTACAGGCTCCACTTAGAAAAGTTCCCATTACATAAGAAATTTTCCAACATATGTGAGACATCTAGTTAATTTATTTCTCTATGATCCAACCTTTTAGTCTAGACACAAACCAAAGCAAAACTACCCAATATAGTTGATAATACTGGGTTGTAGCATAAAAGTGTTACAAAAGTTGTTTAATTTTTTTTTTCATTTAGCCCCCATCCCGCAACGTGCGATAAGGAACTTCGTTCCAAAAAAATTTATTTCAATGTTTGACACACTTTATGTACATTGTGTAATATTTTATGTACTTTCTTAAGCATACCATGTACTTTGTATTATTTGCATGTACTTTTTGGTACAAATTATCTTAATAAACGAGAACACCGATCCTTATTAATTCACTTTATAAGATTTTCCGTTTATTAGATTTTACGGTGCGATGTGGATGCACTACACGAACTGCTCTCAAGCCACATGTTTTACTTCTTGTGGGACAACAAGAAGCGTGAGGGGGGTGAAAATAAATAAAAGAACGCAACTCGTTCGCGTAGGTTTATTTTCTTTTGGATTCTTTTTCGCAAGAGCTCTCGAGTCGTAGACTTTGACTATTGTTTTACATCCAATGATTAGCGAGTAGATTTGATTTTCTACTATTCGTTTGACGGTTCGTGGCGAGTCAAAGACCGGCAGGCGTCTGATTTGAATATTATCTGTATTTCAATCTCAATATCAATGTTGTTTTCTTAGTGGCAATTGGAAAAGGTAAAATATAACTTGGTATAACCAAGTGGAACTGATCCCATTTCTCTTCAAAATTCTAACTTTATTCATACTTTGACTTTTCCAAACCATCACAACTCACCATTAAATCATCGCCACGTGGTTTGGCCTCAGCCCAGGCAATATTATTGAAAATATTGATGAGACCAATTAGCGAGCAATAAATAAATAATTTCACAAACAGTTTCATTTTGTCTGATTTGAAATGAAACGAAACCAATTGCCAAAAATCCACAAATGTATGATTGCTAAATTTTCAAATCGTTTTATTTGGTTATTGGACACAAATTCACTTTACTCAGTCACTGCCAATATAATAAATGAATACTAAATGTTAGTTGCAATGACAATTTATAGCATTTTCAAATGAATTTCGAAATTCATTGTTTATATGAACAATGCGATGAACTGCATTCTGGGAGATATTGGAAATTATGAAAATAGTTTCGTATACACAAAATTGATATCATCAAACAGATTTACATACATGATACGGAATAAAACATGCATGCAATATATATAATTTTCATCAAATATATGGTTGTTGATGTTGTATGTTTATTTTTTATTAACTAAATAGTTTTCATTAATAAATTTACATTGTACCTTCAAAACAATGCCAATCCTTTCCTCCTCTTTCAATAAATCACACATGATTAAACTGTGTAAAACACAAAAATATTGTGTTAATTTGGTAAACAATGTCAAAGTTTTTGTTGCGATTATTTTCAAATAATTGTTTCAAATTATTACAGTGAAAAGTTAAAAAGTTAAAGAAAATAATATTATTCAGTTATTTGAAAAATACGAAATTTTTTGTTGTTTAGAAGCAATCTTGATAGTAGCTTGTTGCAAATATAGTATAATTGTTTCTAAACATATTGTGTTTCCTGTTCAATATAATATATTTCGACCACAATGATTAATAGGTTATAATGTATGTATTTGTGTTCCAAATGTGGTTTTGTTTGTTGGAAACTGCTGGAAATACTTATGTCTATCATAATAAAGAAACAAAAAACAGCAGATCTTCAATTCACGAAAACAATGTTTGGCAACAAGTGAATGGTTCCTGCAATATGTTACTGCGACGGTTATATTTCAGTGTGTACTTACTTAGAAGCAACAACTCGTGAGAAAATGAGCAACACCTCGTGTTAAATGTTGTGTATGTATTTTCTTTTGGTACATTATATACTTCTCGGAAAACTGTTGGTACAATTTTTGTAATTTATTGTGTCACACTGTGCAACTTTTGTGGCAAAAATGCTCTAAAGAACACTAGATAAATTTTATGTACATTTTTTGGGACGAAGTTCCTTATCGCACGTTGCGGTATGGAGACTAAATGAAAGAAAAATTCAACAACTTGTTTTTAACACTATTATGCTACATCCCAGTATTATCAACTATATTGGGTACTTTTACTTTGCTTTGTGTCTAGACTAATTAGATGTCTCACATATGTAAGGGAATTTCTTGGTTAATGTGAAGTTGTCCAGGTGGAGCCAGTAACCACTATTTAGTATAAATTGTAGTTTTGAACACAATAACAAATCAATTTGGAAAAGCCAAGCGAAAGAAGATTAAACAAAGCAAATTTTCTTAAATAAGTGCCTTTTCTTAAAAAAAGGAAATTTTCTCAAAAAAATACCTGTTCGTATTCTTAAACAAAGTACCTCTTCTTAAAAACAACCTTATCTTAAAGAAGTACCTTTGCTTAAAAAAGGAAAATTTTCTTAAAAACCATACCTTTTCTTAAACAAAATATTTTATTTTTAAATAAGTACCTTTACTGAATCAAGTACATTTTCTTACAACAAATTGCTTTTTCCCAAAAAAAACTACCTTTCCTTTAAAGAGTAAATTTTTTGTGAAAAAAAATATCTTTTCTTCAGAAAACTACCTATGCTTAAAAATTTACAGATTCTTGAAGAGGTACCAATTCTAAAAAAATCTCATTTCTGAAAACAAAACCTTTTCTTCAAAAAAATACCTTCTTTAAAAAATACGTTTTCTTAAAAAAATTCCTTTCCGTAAAAGTACCTTTTTTTTAAAAAAATAAAATAATGCATTTTCTTATCTTTTCTTGAGATAAGTAGCCTTTCTGAAAATAAGTACATTTTCTGAAAACAATTAAATTTTCCTAAAAAGAGTACCACTTCTTTAAAAAGTATCTGTTCTTAAAAAACTACTTCTTAGTAAAAGAAAGTTCATACTCTTATGGCTTTTTTACAGAAAGTACTTGTTCTTAAAAATAATACCTTTTCTTAAAAACACATTAGCTTTTAAAATAAAAGAAAGTACTTCTTAAAAATAGTTCCCTTTATTAAAAACACATTAGCTTTTGATAAAGGAAGTTTTTTTAAAAAATTACATTTTCGAGACAAGATAATACGTATTCTTACAAAAAGGACCAAAAAATATACTTTTTTTTAGAAAAATAAATTCTATAAAAAGTATATTTTTCTTAAAAAAACTCTAGTTTTACAAAAATTTTCTTTTCTTACAGATCCATTTAAATTGTCGTATTTTTCAACGATCGCTTTAGGTGTGTTGGAACTAACTAGTACATAATATATAGCGAAAGGAACTTCGTTCCAACCAGGTGTCCCCTGACATCTCATGTAATTTTATATTTTTTTGTAAAAAAAGTACTTTTTGTAACATGATATGTATATTTGTTGGGACTTTAGAAGTCCTTTTATGATACATGCTATGTACTTTTGTCGTAACGTTTGTGTACATTTTTGGTACACAATATATTTTTTTGGTACACATTATATTTACACTTTATGTACTTCCTAGCACATGTTCTATACTCCTCGGTAGACTTTATGTACGTTTTTTACCCTGCAAGTCTGTAGTATGAAATTCTCATTCATTAACATAAAAATTAAATGATTCAGTTAATGAACTTATGATTAACATACTTACTAACTTCGGTGAACCTTTTGGTACACTATGTACTTTTTGGAACATTTTTGGTTCAATTTATGTACTTTTGCATTTGCCACACCTTTTGAGCGAAAAATGCCCAGAAAATCCGTTTTGGTGCGCTTTATGTAAACTTTTAGGCACTTTTTTAGTACTTTTCTTTCGGTACAGTATGGACTTTTTGTAACATGTTTTGTACATTTGTTGGGGCTTTATACTTACGTTGTTGGTACATTTTCTGTACTTTTTTTTAGTACAATATGTACTTTTTGAAAAAAGTTGTTTCAATTTTAATACTTTTTTGGCACACTGTGTGGGGTCTTTTTTAGTCCTTTAGTCCTTTTTAGTCGTACAATTTATGTAAATATATCGGTACTGTTGTTGTACTTTTTTTTGTAACAACTTATGTATATTTGTTGGGACTTTATACGTACTTTCTTAGTAAATTTTATGTACTTTTTCGGAATACATATGTACATATTATAGTACACTATGTACCATTCGGGACTTTTGATATACTTGTACACTTGATATACTTGTTTGTATACTTAGTATTCTTCTTAGCATGCACTTTTCTTAGCCTGCAGTTTGAGCTTCTTAATGTACCGTTCGGAACTGGTGTAAAATTTTAGGTCGCAATCAGTGAGTGTACAAGTAGAAAGCGCACAGCTCACTTATTGTGAGAAGCTCTCCCCAAATCCTTCATGGGATGTAATCCCATTTTGTTTTAACGTCTCAGGCAGGTTGAAAGCCTATCATCCAATATCATCAATATATCAATTGAGATCATCGTGAGTCACATGCTGCTCGCGTATGCTGATGATTTAGATTGAGAAGGAATCATTCAAAGTTACTGTGGCTGGTCGATGTCAGTAGAATGGATCAGGACATCGACAAATAGGATGAACAAAACTTCGCTGGAGAGACCGAGTGTAATATTGGCTGCGAGAGCTTAGTGTTAACAACCGGAGGAGATTAGCTGACGATCGACCCGGTTAGAGAAATATATTATCCTCATTTTGTAAGGCCCTTGACACCTCTGGATTTGTTGAGGCTACCTACACACTGAAAAATTTGTCTTTTTCGTTGTTTGGGTACCAACATATTGTGTTTGTAGCATGTGGCAAATATACTACACTAGTGCCCAAACACATTGTGTTTGCAACTCAATATAAATTGTTTGGGACACAACGATAAATAGGTTATAATAAATGTATTGGTGACTCAAATGTGGCTTTGTTTGTGGAAAACTGCTGGAAACAAAAACGTGACAGACATTAAAGAAACAAACAACGGTAGATGTTCCAATCAAGAGAACAATCCTTGCAAACATGTATATGGTTCCTGCAATATGTTAGCATGTGGGTAAGTAAGTAAGTAACCTAAGTTGTTCTGTACCCACTGATGCTTTGTTTTTTGAAAACTACTGAAAAGAAAAGCGTAACAGCTAACAAAGAGTAAAAAAAAGGAGAAGATCGTCAAATCATGGAAACAGTACTTGCAAACGTATACATGGTTCCTGGAATATAATGCTGGGCCATTTTTTTATGGTGTGCGTATGATAACTTAGCAGCAACCATCTTCGGTCTGGCAATAATACATCCGTCATATTAGAATCGCGATCTTGAGATTTGCAAATTCGATTTCGCATATCGGCATCAGAGGCCCGGAACTACACTAAACAGAAGTTATCACGCTGTTTCGAATACATGTAAAAAATGTACATTGAATCAACAACTTGAGTTTCGTAAATCCAATTTCAGATTCGGAAGCAGAGATCTAAAACTCACACTGAGCAAAAATGTTCACCCAATTTTAAAACACAACAAACTGTATCATCAAAATTGGATTGACTATGTTAAATTTTACACATTTAATCCCAAAAACTCAAACGAAAAAATATTCGTGCAATTTCACAAACTTTAAAACTACATTAACCGCCTTTCTGGGTCCCTTATCTTGTATTTCACAAACTAAACTTCAGGTTAGGAATCAGCTACCCTAAAATAAAAGATTTTAGCCAATATTTGATCATTTTGATTTCTGCTCGTGTTTTTTTAATTTCAGCCCACAGTGCATTGCAGCAATATTTAATAATGTTAATTTCCCCATGATTAATTTCACTGTTGGACAATTGCATTTGAAACCCGATTCGAACAGTTGTGAAATTTAATTGTTTTGTCAATGATGACTTTAGGTGATAGATACGGTTGTATTCATTATAATTAGCTGTTTATTATTGTTTTCTAAATTAAATTTTTTAGATGTTAATTAGTGTTTTTTGTTTAACTTAATTTTTTTTATATTTTTTTTTTGATTGTTGATAAGCAGTGGTAGGGATGTTATTAGAATGGTCCGGTAAAAAGTATTTTACATCGAGGTAAAAGTTAAGGTTTCTTTCGATCAAGAGGCAATAAATAAAAATGGAAGCTGACAATAAATACAAACACATACTTCTTAATATACAACATAAAACTAACCAAAAATGAAAAACCAGATCGCTGTTAGACAAAATTTAAATTTTTCCATGAGGGCAGAATATTCCACATATGACTAATATGAAGTTATTATCCGCCGCTACTTGTTTAAAATTCTCTCACATATTGGCCAACAGATATTAAAAAAAATACCCGATCTTATTGATTACTGTATACTGAAAAACCTGTCTCCCGAATGTCATAAGTACTGCACATTGCCTGATTTGTCTTCAGATCTTACTTACTTACTTATCCTATCGCCAACAACCCCATGGGGTCACGGACCTTACAAATCGAAGACAACATATTTCGTCAACCAGGTCGATCTTTTGCTCTATCTCCCCAATTGGCAATTCCGAGTGTATGCAGGTCTTCCTCAACCTGATGCCTCCAGCAGAGGCCTGGTCTTCCTATTTTTCGTCTTCCTTCGAGTTCGGTTTCGAAAATCCTTCGTGCTGATTCGACTTCATCCATTATACTGACACGGCCTAGCCAGCGCGATCGCGTTATTTTGATCGCGTTATTTCTTAACTATGTGAATGTCGGAATGAAGCCCATAGAGCTCATGGTTCATGCGTCACCGATACTCGCCGTTGTGCACTATAGCGCCATAAATTTTTTGGAGTATTTTTCTCTTGAAGACTCCAACAGATGTCTCATGTGCTTGCAATAAGACTAAGGCTTCTGCGCCATAAAACAAGACAGGTTGTATGGGAGTTTGGTATAGCTGGATTTTTGGTACTCGAGAGAGGTCTTTATGTCTAAAATGCCTAGTTAGCCCAAAATAACACCTATTCGCCAGCACAATTCTCCGATTGATCTGAAGGCTGACGTTTGTTCACGGTAGATCCGAGGTATGTGAACTCGTCCACCACTTTGAAATTATAATAGTTGCCAACTGTCACGGTTTGGTCTAATCCCGTCGAGGCCCTGCTCGTTGAAACCATTAACTTTGTCTTGTCCTCATTTACTTTCAGACCCACATTCGCTGACGCCTTGTCAATTCTCGCAAACACCGCCGTAACTTATCTCATTGTGCAACCATTAATATCTATATCATCAGCATACGCGAGCAGCATGTGACTTTTGCTGCTGATGGCTTTATTCATGATGACTGAAACTTTTCTCATAAGATTCTACATTAACATGTTTAAGAGATCGCGTGTTGTCGTGACTGCGGTGTCGCTTAGTTTCGAAAGACTCAGTAGATCCTTCCCAAATTTCACTACGCAGTTTGTGTTCTTCAAGGTCATCCTGCAAAGGCTTATGAGATTTGCAGAAATACCAAGCTCAGACATTGCTTCGTAGAGTTTCTCCCGCATCGGGCTATTGAAGGCCGCCTTATAATCGTCAAATAGGATATAGGTTTCGATGGATCTTCTCCAGAATTTGGTGTAGCGTGAAAATCCGGTCAGTTTGTTGATTTTCCAGGCCTAAAGCCCCACTGTTATGGTCCAATCAGGTCAGCGATAACTAGTTTAGTCTTTCGCACATTATACTTGATAGAACCTCACATGCTATGGATAAAAGGCTTATTCCACAGAAGTTAGCTCAGAGACTCGGCTGACCTTTTTTGAATGTGCGACATATAGTACACTGAGACTCCAATCGCCGGGCATGAATTCATCTAACCAAATTTTGTTAATGAGCTGATGCGTACACCTTATCAGCTCATGGCCGCCAGCCTTAAACAGCCCCGATGGTAATCCATCGGCTCCTTCGGCTTTCTTGTTCTTAAGCCAGGCAATAGCTGTTCTGACCTCGTCTTGGTTGGGACGAGGCAATCGACGTCGTTGTTCAAATTGTGATCGATTGTCTCATCGTCATTGGATCTCGCAGGTACCAGTAGCGCAGAGAAATGATCTCTCCAAACTCCCAAGATGCTCTGCACACCTGCGATGACATTTCCGTCCTTGATGTTACAGAAGAGGGGCCCTGAACCATGTCCATTAGTTCCGTTTTGACTTTTTGGAAAAATTTTCGGGCTTCCCTCTTCCTTCTGTATATCTCAATTTTTTCACTCTCCCGCTTTCTCCTCTACTGCTTCTTACGTCTAAAGGGACGGGTTACCTAATTCCTTTTCTCCCTATACCGTGACTGAGCAGCTCGCGTTGCAATTGACTGAAGCATTGCCATGCGTGCAGCCATCTTTTCGTCATTTGGAATGCGAGACTCTTCATCGTACCATGGTTTGCTACGAAACGGTTTCGCGTTGCAATTGACTGAAGCATTGCCATGCGTGCAGCTTTCTTTTCATCATTTGGAATGCGAGACTCTTCATCGTACCATGGTTTGCTACGAAACGGTTTTTCGAACCCAAGTGCAGTTGTTGCGGCAGTTTTTAAAGAGTCGGAAATGGGTTTCCACTGCGGTTCAGGATCGTCATCAGGAGGGGTGCGTTCTGTGTCAAAAGTTGCGACAGTTTCCTTGAGTAGGCTTTGGCTAACTCTGGTTATTACAGCTATCCAATGTCCAGCTTAATCTGCGTCTGGTTTCGTACGAATTTCGCTCTACTTAATCTTGTGCGAACCTTTGCTGCTATCAGGTAGTGATCAGATTCGATGATAGCTCCTCTGATTCCTCGTACATCCGTTACACTGGATGAGTGTCTTCCATCAATTACCACGTGATCAATTTGGCACTTCGTTTTTTGATCAGGGGATACCCAAGTAGCCTTGTGGATGTCCTAATGCTTGAATCTAGTACCACTAATGACCATGTCTTTTGTCGCGGCATAGTCCGTCAGTCTCATACCGTTTTCGGAACTGTCAGCATGTACACTGAAATTGCCAATACGCTTTCTCCCTGCCTACTTTAGACTTTAAGTCTCTTAGCAGCGGTCATACGTTTCCTCTTGGAGCTGATAGAATATGTCATTGGCATCATCATCTTTCTCTTCTGTCGGGAAATATAAAAATATTTCGCTTTTATGGGGATTGTGGCCATACGTTCACTCACTGGATTAAACCGAGAGACTAAATGTCGCAGTGTTTTGCCAACTACAAATTCGCAACCAAATTCATGTTTTTTCTCATGACAACTGTAGTATATGTCGCAGTTTCTTTTTCTTGTGCAGCCATGTCCTGTCCATCGCATTTCCGGAATACCGGTAATGTCAGCCTTCTAACTTTCAAGGACATCGGCCAATTGGATGCTTGCGCTGGAACTATATAGAGTTCTTACATTCCAAGTGCATATCCGATAATTGTGGGCCTTATGACGTTTGCGGAGGTCGTCAACAAATAGGGGTTGTTAATGGTTTTTATGGTTCTTGTATTTGAACGGTGGCGGGATGCACACCCAGTCCACCGGGTATTTCCATTTTACCTACTGCCAGGATATTCGATTTTAGCCACCCTCCATAATGGGTTGACCAAGATGCAATATGCCGAACCTGAATTTTCTTCTTTTGGTTTCAATCCGCCAAACGAATATGTCCGGTAGCTTGATGAGCTTCAGTGACATCTGTCACCTACAAAGCCTGAGACACATTTAGTAATCGCATAACAAATCATGCTGCTAAGTTGTTTCGCCTTCTCACTCTAGCTAGCTAACGTAGGTTTCCGAAAAATCCATTGCCCAGGCCATACTGCGAGGAAGTAGTGAAGGAATCATTTATGCCCACTCCCAAGGGAATGGCTATCAGATACTTTCCACAGTCTCATGTCCCACTGATTGCGGGATGTTAATTCCTATTATCTGGTTGAAAAGTCCACAGCCTCCGCAAGACTTTACAGCCGATAAAAGTGTGAAAAATGTATCCGAGAATAAAACAGTGTAGCCATAACGCAAATGATTAATGTTGAAAAATATCCCACTATGCCAATTTTCAGAGTACCAGAATGACGTCCCCATCCCGTTTCCTGATCGGTGAGGTTATTTATCAATTGCGTTTTGGTAAGTCGTTTTATTTAACGGCTTGACTTATGCCAATGAAACCCCATTTTCTGTCATAAAAAATAAATAAATGGCTTTCCATTACATCCCATGAAGGGACCGGGGAGAACTTCTCACAATCACTGAGCTGTGCGCTTACCAGTTTTCACTGTCGCCGCCACTATGCGAGGTGACCGCCGCCGAAAGAATTTTTAATTTTTTTTTTTTTTGAAGGTGGTCAGAGCAGGGTTCGATCCCAGGATCTCATGTACAAGAGCCACGCACACTAACCATTGCACCGCCGTCATTACCATTGCACCACCGTCATTCTGCCATTAACAAATTAAATTTCAATTCAGTCTAATGGACGTGAAATAATTCCAATTAATTTTTAAATGAATTCTAAATATGATTGTCAAACAAATTAATATTTAATATTTATAGCAATTGTGTTGATATAATTTTTTCGTTTTCTACATTTAGAATCGGTATTGTTTTAAACTATTGAAATTATTTATTATGGCGCAATATGATTAGATGACATTTGAACAAACCAATAACATTATAGCGCAAAAAAAAATATTTAATTGCTCATTTGTTTACATACTATGATGATGCAGGACACGCCAAGCATGTTAACTTTTAAGCCCTGCATGGCCATGGGGGTGAAGTATTTACATGCACTTGTATGAAATATATGTTACATAAACCTGTATCTCTACGAGCTTGGAATTTATCATAGTGTAAAGAGTTATACTTTATTATTTTTATTGTACTTTATTATTTATTGAATATAGTACAGAAAGTTTCCCGATTAACATTTTAAATTGTTTTATGTTAACATTTCGATGTATAATAGGAAACATAAAAATTTTAATATGGCGTATAATTGATATTAATAGAATGTCATACGAATGTTATATGAAAACATATGTCGTATAAGTAATATCGAATTTTGAAGATAATAAAAATTACTCATACGCTTAAAACTATCAAAATATTTTTAATCAAATGGAATTTATTGCCCTTTTAAAAGTTAAATATTACTTAAGAAAATTGTTCTACTTCTGACAACATTTTACTTCAGCGTTATACTGAAGAATGAACAGTCCTACGATAATACAAATACCATTGAATACTATATTTTAAACTAAAAATCTTTGCTCATACTTAAGCCAATAAAAGTAATGTAGAAAAAAAAACAAAGAGGAAAAAAAACATAATTCCTATTGTATTTGCGTATGTAAGCAATTTTAACCTACATATCCTTAGTATATCCTGCCATTCCTGTTCTCAACGTAGACCACAATCCCTTTTCTGTTTAGTGAGTGTGTAAATGATTATTGTTGCCTGGGAGACGGAACTAGAACTAGAAATAATAAAAAAGAAAAACCTAAACTAACTTGCCATATCCTTAGCCACTCAAAATAAGGTTTCCTTATATTTTTATATTCTCGCAAGAACGAAGGACTTCAGCTAACATAAAAACAACAACAGCAAATATATTGAGTTTTCAATATCTACTGCTGCGCAATATGCAATGTAGTAAGTATGTAGAATTTGGAAAATTTGAAAAAATCACACAAAATGAGATATTTTTATTTTCCTTTGTCCTTTCTTATCATTCTTCCTCAGTACTCGTTTAGTTTGTTAGAGACATTTCCCTTTTTGTTGCAGTGCGAAACAATAACAACATAGTTGAAATACACAAAAAAAAATATTATTAACTGTAGAAAGAAAAATATTCAAAATTGCACTGAATTCTTAGAACAAACCCGTGAAAGCCACAGCAGTAGTTACCACATACAAGAGAAATATGACGAGTAATACGATGGTGACGTACTTGATACAGGTAGCTGTCGTGGAGTGTGGTAGTTCACAGAAAGTATAAAATAAAGCCATTCATGGTGGTAAGCATAGATAAAGTAAACTAATAGATGATGCACAAATATTGGGAAAATTTTAGAATAATGGGTAATTTCCTAGGTGTCCTTGCAAGTAATAACTCGGATTTTTTTTGCTTCCAAAAAGAAAGTAAACAAATATTACATTAAAATTGTCAAACGTTTTATCAACAGAAAAACTAATTTTCAAAGAAGATATCACCTCAAAACAGTAGTACATAACTTAAAGTGGAATATCTGATGGCCATCGAACTCCAGACCCATTCTATGTCCTCATACATTGGTTCTTCCTCCGGTTCAGTAACCATTCGTGGTTGAGATTCCTCAGACGCTCTAGCGGGTTTGGCATCTGCGTCCATGGAAGTTGCTACAATCTTACGCCCAAATTTCCAAGTGGTAAAGTAATGCAAAGCCAATTGCTGGAATTGGCGACGGTAATCGGGTGGATCGACTATGACGACAGCTTGCTGAAAAATATATATTTTTGTTGTTTGGGTGCAAATATAAAGTGCGTTTGTAGCTTGTTCCAAATATAGCATACTTGTGTCCAAATAGATTGTGTTTGCCATTCAATATTACATGTTGGAAGCATAACGATTAATAGGTTATAATATGTGTTTTTGGAAATAAGGAGTGATTATCACCAGGAAAAACCCGTTTCCAACGCAGGAATTGGGGAGAGCATCTCACAACCAGTGAGCTGTGTACTTTCTAGCTATTCACTCACTGACTGGAACTCATAGTTTTACACCAGTTCCAAATGGCATATTGAGAATCTTTTTCATGACCAAGTACTTGATAGTGGCGCCATCACTAAGCGAGGTGGCCGTCGTCGAAGGAAATGTAAGGTTGTCAGAGGTACGTTCTCATGCACAGGAGCCGCGCACACTAACCATTGCACCACCGACGGTTATCACTATCCCGAAAAAATGTGATCTAATGCTATGAAGGAATTGGAAAAGCATAGCAATAGGCAAAGTAATGCGACACTTCTTCAACTGATACTGATGAAGGTGGAGTAAATTGTGCGGAAGGACCAGGCGGGTTTCATGTCCGATAGTTCGTGTGCCTACCCCATGAACACACTCCGTATAATCATAGAACAATCAGTTGAAATACACTCGCCTTTGTATTTACTTTTCGTAGACTTCGAATAAGCGTTGAATTGTTCACGTCGTAACCCAATTTCAATAACATTCTACCTTCGGCGATTCTTAGGTCGTTACAGAATCTCGGAGTCGACAGCTCAGTGACACGCCTAATTGGAAAGATTCTGGTGGACAGATCCGTCAAAGCTGAATGGGGTGGTGTTACAATTGCTAGGAATATTAACAGGGGGACACCGCGGGGGAAGAGTTCTGTCTCCACTATTATGGTTAACTTCTGTCAATGAACTGCTTCTTGAATTGGACAGAGCCGAATGCCAAGTCTTTGCCTATGCCGAAGATATTGCTATCATCTGAACGGGTAGAAACCTCAATTTACTTAGCATTGGTACAACAAGCCTACTTACTCTGATTTCGAACTGGACCGCTAATAGCGGACTATCACTTAACCCACTTAAAACGGAGCTTATGTTGTTCTCTCGGAAATATAAAATAACCGCATTTGAACTGCCGTCAGTTAATGGGGTGCAATTACAGTTGACGGAAAAGGTCAAGTATCTGGGAATAATTTTCGACAGAAAACTGTCTTGGAAACCGAATGTGGAGGAGAGGGTCAAAAAGGAGTCTGTTGCTCTTTACTGCTGTAAAGGGGACAAGGAAAGCGCTGGGGACTGTCTCCTAAGATCACCATGTGGATTTATATGGCAATAGTCAGACCAATACTTTTCTATGGCATCGTAGTTTGGTGGAGGTCCCTCCAAAAGAAATATATTCTGAATTCCTTGATGAAAATTCAAAGATCAGCACTGATTAGCGTTAGTGGGGCAATGGGCACGACGTCAGGTACTGCACTTAGTGCTATCCTGAACATCTGTACTCCTGATATCATGGCCGAATTGGCAGCCGGCATCTACATGCCTGGTGAGAATCAGAGATTGTGGCGTTTTGATATCGGGGCATTCGGGACACACTGATTTACTACACCGGACCAACTCTTTTCCCGTAAAAACGGACTACTGTATCCCCTACCTTCTACCAGCGACATATCTAAGGATTTCTATTCCGAACAGGAATACCTGGGAAAAGTAACTGGAAGGAGACACCAGTAGTATCAGATTTTTCACGGATGGATCAAAGTTGAACGAGCGAGTAGGCTATGTGGGCCATTCACCGGACCTAAATGTAAATATATCCTTGAAGCTGCCTGATCACTGTAGTGTATTTCAGGCGGAAATTACCGCCATACTGGAGGTTGTTGAACTACTGAAAAGTAGTGTCACAACCCTCAGGAGAATATGTATCTACACAGACAGACAGGCTACCATAAAATCCCTGGAAGCCATGGTTGCTACGCCCCTGACGGTGAAAGAATACCACTCACCACTTAGGGTAATGACAGAGTATTTTGACAGTAGGTTCATCAGGGTACTGGGATACAGCGACATTCCAGGCAATTGCGTAGCGGATGCGTTAGCTAGACAGGGTACTACGGCACAGGTTCTTCCGGCAAAGGAAGGTGTTAGTATGGCAATCTATACCTGCCGTTTGCAGATTAGGCAGTGGGCCGATAACATGTTCAAGTACTAGTGGAGAGTTACTTTAACTTGCAAACAAGCCAGGGTCCTCTGGCCACAGGTGGGCAGAAAGAGGACTAGGCAACTACTTGACTTGCCGAGAGGCAGGTTATCCACAATGATAGGAACACTTACGGGACATTGTCTTGTAGGAAAACACGCCCTAAGATAGGGACGTAAAAACTCCACTCTCTGTAGATACGAAATACCTTCTCTTGGATTGCCCTGCTCTGGCAGGACTGAGAAGTAGGATATTCGGAACACATCTAGTTAGCACCGTAGCCCTACAGGATATTCCTGTAGGTCTTATAAACAAATTCATTGAAAGGGAAAATTGGATGGATAACTAGTAAATAGTTGCTATAGAGGAAACTGCAGGTATCACAATGGGCTTCTTTAGCCTAAGTGTGCTAGACAGCATGCTGTCTCGCTGCCTTTTCAACCAATCAACAACCCAGTTTGTTCTACATTTACTGCCAACGGGATTAAAAAAATTAATGGCTTCCCATTACATTCCATGAAGGAATTGGGGAGAGCTTCTCACAACCAGTGGGCTGTGTGCTTTCTAGTTTTATACTCAGTGATTGGGACCAACAGTTTTACACCGCTTCCGAACGGTATTTTGGGAACATCTTCGCCGTCATCGCCGTCATTATGCGAGGTGATCGCCGCCGAAAGAAATGTCATGTACAAGCAGCGCGCACACTAACCATTGCATCAGCGACGGCTACCAAACGGACTACCGGACAAACTAGTGAGAATGACTTTTAAACTGTATAGAGATGCAGCGTATACATTTTTATTTAATGGTATGTAAATCCAACCTTTCATCACATCTGTGGGAAATAGACAACGATGTGTCTTGTCCCCCACGTTATTTCTTCTATTTATGGATGAGGTAATTGAGGCAACTGATGCAAAAGCACCGGTCGTCATTAAGTGGCGTATGTATGAACATCTACATGATATTGAAAACGTAGATGCAATATGTCTTATGGCCCAAAAATTTGATTACATCGAGACAAATTTAAATAAACTCTTCGAAAAGGCGAAATATAGTAGGATTGAGAACAAATATGAAGAACACTAAGCTAGTGCGTGCGGAATACTGGACTAAATGTTGATGTTTCGTTTAACGAGGACGTGTATTCAATCAAGTATTTAGAATGTAAGATTACCGCCGACAGTCGCCCAGCGACGGATATTGGTGATTGTATAAATTAGGTCCGTGTTGCATTTCTAAACCTGCACAAAATCTAGCGCAATAAGAAACTACCGGAAAAGACGAACTTGTGGAAATTCTATTGTAGTATAAAGGCTGTACTGTTGTACGGTTGTACAACTTGGAACTTGAAGAAGCTGACAATGAAGAATGTTCAAAAGTTTGCACAATTATTGTCTAAGACAAATAGTCCGTATCTACTAGCCCAGGAAAATTTTTGGTGAAGTGCTCCGACATTGTATGTTGTCCCAACAGTCCCATTGAATTGGATATACGTCGAAGAAACTGGACGTGGATCGGTCATATACTTAGGCTCCCAACAAGAGATATTGGTAGAGCTGCACTTGAATAGAACCTGCAGGGGTACTGAAGACCAGAAAGACCACCAAATACATGGGAGCGATGCCTGCAAAGGTAATACAAAAAAACTCGACTATCATGGAACTACATTAAATCAGTTACCAGAGACAGAAATCGATGGAGAGAATTCGTTGACGACCTATGTTCTTCGTGAACCTTTTATTAAAACTTTTTATTGTTATAGTGTTTTATATTATTATATTTTGTTTAAATACATAAAGGACATTTATGTGCATTTGGACGATCATCGTCATTCATACGAGTATTATTGCCCCATGACGTTCTCATAAAATTCGAATTATAGTGCTAATCTATGCCCCTGCTTTCATTAGTGCTCCAGTTTTTAGTGTTACAATTTTGTTTAGGTCCAACAAGACTTTCTCTACTCATAAAGCTTTACCTGTCCCGGTTTACCCTACATCCGATAAATTTTCGTACATACAATATTCTTAGTTAACATTTTTTTTCAAGTACATCTGAATGTTTAGTGTATGGAAACAAACTCAGTGGCAATTTAAATAATATTGTATTACTATTTTATGCAAACAACACCACTTAAGCAAACGACAATTTCACAATGGAGGAAAACGCTTACGCTTCAACCAAAGATCCAACTTTTGCAAATGCGAATGCCACAATTCCCCTGTACTTGGGAACAAATGTCGTCATGAGAATGAGTACGAGTGCAAGTACTGAAGGAGTAGATGATACTCATGCCAGCATACGCATATGTTTGGATGATGACTTTCCACAAAAAGCAACTCGGCAAATGCTAAGAAATGTACTATATTACAATTTTAAGCAAATAATCATTTGAGAGGAGCTGGAATGACTAACATGTAAGTTTATGCTATAGTACGCATAACAATAATGCTCGTTGAAAATGTTGAAAAGAATTTGTTGAGAAGCATTCTGGCATTTCCTTCGCCACAGTTAAACATATGAACACAAGTAATACAGGTGGGTAAGAGTAATACGTTAGAGGGCCTTGTAGTGCATACACAAAACTAATTGTTTGAAGGAGTTTGAAGCAGTAGTAAATTCTCTTGTTACAATCGAATTGCTATTGCCACAACGAAATGGAGGTTGTTACTAAGCACAGTGGGGCCGATTGGAAAAAAACCAGGTACTCTCACAGAAAAATTCGGTTGAGACAGCCGAATTAGCCGTAACCGAATCAAGAGGTTGTCCCAACCGAATTAGAGGTTGGCACAACCTCATCAGAGGTTGACACACCCTCATCAATGGTTGACACAACTTCATTAGAGGTTGCCACAACCTCATTAGAGGTTGACACAACCTCAACGCAGGTTGACACAACCTCATTATAGATTGGGACAACCTCATTAGAGGTTGTCACAGCCGAATTGGAGGTTGTTACCACCAAATTTAGATCCTGTCACAAATGAATTATTAAAGTTTTATTTATTATTAAGTGATAATTTATTTTTTTGTATTTTTATAAATGAATCAAAAAGCGAGAAAATAAAGTCATATATATGGGGTAATCTATATAAGTAGATTAATAAATTTGATTTACACGTCTTTTCCAAACTTTATTGAAGTCCCGGCCATTATGGGACACCGCACTGTTGAATCGGTTGATATAGGTCCTAAGCCGTTTTCTATACAGACTACTGCATATATGTCTGCTGTTAATATCTGCTTAAGTAACTTCTAAAAAATAAGACGTTTTAATACAAAACGTATTTTACTTACCTTTCTTAATAACGACAAAAAACTCTTCACATTCTTTAATACTTTTTAAAATAATATTTGATTATAGAATTTTAAACGTCAGATATTAACAACATAGCATTATGTTGTGGCAACCGAATTGAAAATGAAATCGGTTGTACCTACAGAATCCTTGAGAAATCTGGTTACAGCCACCGAATTGACGCCAAATTCGGTCGTTGCAACCGAATTATAGCTAGATTCGGTTATTGCGACCGAATTGATACCAAATTCGGTAGTTACAACCGAACTGATGTCAAATTCTCTTAATACAACCGAATTGAAGCCAGATTCGGTTACTCCAGCCGAATTAGGTACCAATTTCGGTTGCTGCATCCGAATTAATTTGAAATTCGGTTGCACCAACCGAAATTTTAAATAAATTTAGTTGACTGAACGAATATAATTGAAGATTCAGTTGTCACAACCGAATCAATTATGAAACGAGGTTGATTCAACCGATTCGGTTGTGGGGACTAAATTCGGTCGTAACAAACTCAGTCTGGTTGTGGCAACCTCAGTTCGGTTGTGGCAACCTCAATTCGGTGGTAATAGCAAATTTACGGTTGCTATGACCTCTTGTCAAACAATTAGTTCCCTGGGTGTCATAATATCATAACTTTTAAAGTGGTGCTCTAATCATTTTAGAATATAAAGGGTTTTTTGAACAGAGACGCTACAAAAGTAAATCGGTAGGGACAGAAAACGACGCCATATTTTTTCCATTTTTCTTCAGTAACGTTTGCCATGTCATCATGGAAAGATATACGAGCCAACAACGAGTCGAAATTATTAAAATTTACTACCGAAATTTGGAGTCAGTGGCCTCAACTTTAAGAGCGCTACGTTCAACTTATGGTCGTCATAATCGTCCTACCAGATCAACAATTGCGCGTCTAGTGGAAAAATTTTAATGCACAGGCACAGTACAAAATGTTCCCGTGCCAGTGAGACAAAGAAGTGCCCGTAGTGGCGAGAAAATTGCTGCCGCTGAGGCTTCAGTTCAAGAAAGCCCAAATGTGTCTCTCACACGTCGTTCTCAAGCGTTGGGCATTTCTGTGACGTCGCTGTGGCGAATTTTGCGAAAAGATCTTGGCCTACATCCATATAAGATCAAACTGACGCAAGAACTGAAGCCGCTTGACCACCATAAGCCTCGTATGTTCGTGAATTGGGCTGAGCAACATCTTGAAAATGATTCGGATTTTCATCGGAAAATCACCTTCAGC
The DNA here is from genome assembly GCA_963931995.1 of Phaonia tiefii. Taxonomy (NCBI): domain Eukaryota; kingdom Metazoa; phylum Arthropoda; class Insecta; order Diptera; family Muscidae; genus Phaonia; species Phaonia tiefii. Next base: position 37,775,560 of record OZ008371.1, on the reverse strand, counting down.
GATGAGGCTCATTTCTGGCTGAATGGCTTCGTCAATAAGCAAAATATGCGTTATTGATCAGACAGCAATCCACACGTAATCCATGAGTCATCATTGCATCCCGAAAAAATTACGGTTTGGTGCGGTTTATGGGCCGGCGGCGTCATTGGGCCGTACTTCCTCCGCGATGATCAAGATCGGCACATTACTGTGAATGCGAATCGCTACCGTACAATGATAACCGAATATTTTTGGGCCCAATTGGATAATATGGACTTGGAGGATATGTGCTTCCAACAGCACGGCGCCACAAGCCACACAGCGAATGCCACAATCAATTTATTGGAAACTAAGTTAGGTGACCGTGTTATCACACGAAATGGCCCAGTCGATTGGCCGCCTTGACCGTGCGATTTGACGCCGTTAGATTATTTCCTGTGCGGTTACGTCAAGTCCATGGTCTATGCCAACAAGCCAGCGACGCTTGATGAACTTCGTACGAATATCGAACGTGAAATTGCAGCAGTATCGGCCGATTTATGCTTGAAAACCGTCGAAATTGGGTTCAGCGTCTGGACTTCTGTAAGCGTGCCCGTGGCGGCCATGCAAAAGAAATGGAGTTCCATACATAATGGCATCGAACGTACTTTCACAGGAATAAAGAATTTCATTGGTATCTAAAACCAGTTTTGTTTTATTTAAAAAAAAACTTTTGTAGCGCTCTTATTGAAAAACCCGTTACTAGACGTTTGTAGAACAGGAGTCACGCTTAGAAAATATTGTATTCCGAGGTACCCTGTGTCAACTTAGTTTGTGCTACACGCTGAAAGTTAGTGACCCCAGCAAAATATTTCAAGAACCATACGTATGTTTGCAAGCATTGTTTGCATGAACTGAAGATCTGTTGCATTTCTTAATGCAGCCAGCAACATATTGCAAGAACAATGTATATATTTGCAAGCATTGTCTTCATGAATTAAAGATCTGCTGCTTTCATAATGCTCCAGCAACTATTGCCGGAACCATGCATATGTTTGCAAGCATTGTTTTCATAAATTAAAGAACTGCTACTTTTTTCTTTGTTGTCTGTCACGTTTTCATTTTCGGCAGCTCTAAACAAACAAAGCCACATTTCGGGGACAAAATAGGTAGTATTAAAAAGCAAACACAACGTGTTTGGACACAAGTATAGTAAATTATGCGGCAAGCTACAAATACGGTATATCTGCATCCAAACAAGAAACAATTCTAATTCTATAGCCTTTACATAATTTAGACCCAGCCTTTATACATAGTTTAGACCCAGCTCTTCAGAATAGACTCGAAATTCGACTATGCGACTACGACTATGACTATACGGAAGCCTAAATATATTCAATACCCTGCCATGCATCCCCTCCAGTCCTGCGTGTCCGACATATGAGTCGAGAAGTTTCTCACAAAGGCAGAAGCTAGTGTCATGTAGGTAATAACTACTGCGTGACCATTTGGGTTGCTGATCCATTGTGAGGCATATCTTCTGGGGATTACTAACGTTGTAGCGATTTGCCTGCCCCGCAAATCCAGTGGGCACTTGAGGAGCATTAACCCCAAACCCTTGGTAGGTGCTGTGCGTAGAGCATCCGTGATATACTGCAATCTCTGGACTTCGGTCACCAGATTAAGATAATGCCAAAAGATAAGGCCGTAGAGCAATAAAGGGTGGATTACAGCTATTGAGATTCAGTAAACTATTTTCGGGGATAGGCCATATCGTCCGCCGATAACCCTTTTACACGAATATAGGGCCACTGTGGCTCTACTGATCCTATCCATTGTGAATCACACTACGAGAAGCAGATCTAGACACCGTCCACTATACTTTAGGCGGATTTCTCCACAACATTGATACACTGCATTGACATCCTCTGGACTTATGTCACCAGACTTAGACGATTTTTCCAGTACAGGCCACCAAACGAGTATGCCGTAGAGCAATATCAGGCTGACAACAGCTGTATATATCCAGTAAACTATTTTTCGGAAATAGACCCCATCGTCCTTATATGACCCTTTTCATCGAATTTAGGGTCACTGTGGCTCTAGCGATCGTCTCCGCAGTGTTCCACTTAAAATAATTCCGTCTGTCGAGAATCATACCTAGCTACTTTCCACTATATTTTAGGCAAATTTCTTTACCACACGGAGTGAATCACGGTATGAATATATGGTGTTTATGACACAAAAGTGTCATTGTTTGCTGCAAACTACTAAAAACAGAAACGTGACAGACAAAAAAAGACACAAAAAAGTAGCAGATCTTCAATTCATGAAACCAATGCTGGCAATTATGTAAATGGTGCCTGCAATATGTTGCTGGAGCAGTTTGTTTTCAGCGTTCACCGGAACCACGGATATATTTGAGAGCATTGTTTTTGTGTCTTTGTTGTCTGTCACATTTTTGTTTGTGGCAGTTTTCAGGAAATAACGTCGCCTGGGTTACAAAAACATATATAATAACCTATTAATCATTGTTTCTCAAACATGGAATATAGAACTGCAAATTAAATGTGTTTGAACACAAGTATATTATTTTGAAAAATTTGTGTCCAAACAACAAAACAAGAGAGATTTTTCTGCGCGCATGGTTTTAAATATCGAGTCAATGTCGTGAGACCCAGGGATGAGGTTTTTCGACTTCCTGTAAGTAGAACATAGATCAAATAATTAATGATCCCCTGGTCAACATGAAGCGTCGATAGATCAATTTTTTGCACACCACATGCTGAAAATCGGTTTACCTATATAGTATACTATTGCATATTTTCTCAAATTTCTTTTTTTATTTGAAAGTACAATCTTCCGGTTAATAATGGAAAATAATTTCATTCAAATGGCTGCCTCGGCTGGCCATGCAGTAGCCTACACGATCGGTCCAATTTTTAAGCACATTATCGATTGTGTGCAGCTGTATTTCACCAATGGCTTCACGAATATTGTCCTTTAAAGCGTCAATTGCCTCTGGCTTGTCAGCGTAACACTTATCTTTGAGGGAAAACGGGGTGGCCAAACGACATCAGCTCTGCGGCTGATAATGCGTTCTTCAAAAACAGGGCGCAAAACATCGAGTGTAGCTTCGGCTGTGTGGCACGTAGCGCCGTCCTGTTGAAACCATATGTTGCCAACATCCTCCTCTTCAATTTTTGTGAACAAAAATTCGTTCAACATGGCCCGATAACGATCGCCATTGACTGTAACGGCCACTTCTTGGTCATTTTCGAAGAAAAATGGCCCAATTATGCTTCTGGACCAAAATCCGCACCAAACAGTGACTCTTTTTGGCTGCATCGGCTTTTCAATGTATGCATGCGGGTTTTCTGTGCCCCAAATGCGACAATTTTGCTTGTTTACATACCCGCCAAGATTAAAATGAGCTTCATCTGAAAAGATGATTTTTTTTGGCAAAATCGGCATCTTCTGTAAGCACATATTCTGCAACATTACCATGATTTTCAAAGTAATGTCGCAATATTTCCCAGCGTTGTTCAAGCGTATACACAACCATATTCGTTCAGCGGAAGTATAAAACCAATTATCTGTCAAATCAGACATGAGCTAAGTGTTACCATTCACGAAATAAGCACTGGTTGAAAAAAAACGTTAGATGGCGGACCCTTTATTATAACCTATTAGCCATTGTGTCTCTTACATGTAATAATGAATAGAAAACACAATTTGTTTGGTCACAAATATACTATATCTGCTTCAAGCTACAAACACATTATATTTGCAGCCAAACAACATCAAATACCAATTTTTAAGGTTCACGCCAAATTAAGTATACCCTGGTCAACATAAAGTGCCGCTAGATCCAATTTTGTCGATCCCGGGAACATGTTGGTAAACGCACCCTCTATATTGACAAATGCGATAAGAGTGTATGCCTGTACACGCTGCCCAGCTACATAATGTAGGCATCATATACATGTTTGCAAGCATTGTTTTTATGTATTGAAGATCTGCTGCTTTTTTGTTTCTTTGTTGTGTGTCACGTTTATGTTTTCAGGAGTCTTCATCAAACGAAGACACATTCAGGCCACAAAAACATAAGCTATAACATATTAATCCTAGTGTCTCCAACATTTAACATTGAATAGGAAACACAATGTGTTTGGAAACAGATATATTATTTTTGCGACAAACTACGTTATATTTGCATCCAAACAACAAACAAACGACCGATTTTTCAGCGAGTAGATAAATAGATTGTTCTATGAAGCCCACTAGAGGCTGCAGAGCAATGTGCGCCGATTAGCCCTTGATGTAAGCATGGTGACATATGGGCAACTAAGGAGGGCATCTGACTGTTGGCAGATATGGGTCAGTTTTTGTTGAAGGAATCCAGAATCAATGCAGGAGACTGTGTAGTGTTTGTGTTTGTTTGTATAAACTTCTTCTCTCTCAATTAAATTCAAATCGATTCATGCCAGTGATAGTCTTGGAGCATGCGTGTGTGTATAAAATTTTGTCGGTTTTAATAAACTGCCTTCGTAGTTTGCTGTAAAAGGAAATTTTCGACCATTTTGTGGTAACAAAAGGTTCGTTTACAACAAAAGAAGCGACTTTAGGGTAAAAGTTGTTTATTAGCGAGTTTGTTATAAAATTTTGTGGCAAAAGTAATATTTTTACGGCAAACGCTATTTCCCAGCGGGACTCGTATTAACATTGGTGGTCAGCCATGAGACTAAGTAGCCAACGAATTTTTATTTGGAGTAAAAGTAATACTTTTGCGCCGAATATAAAAATATTTTTCTCTGTAAATATTTCTCTTTCTAAGTAGCAAGTAAATATCTCCTTCAAGTTGCCTGATCACTGTAGTGTATTTCAGGCGGAAATTACCGCCATACTGGTGGTTGCTGAACTAATGAAAAGTAGTGTCACAACCCTCCGGAGAATATGTATCTACACAGACAGCCAGGCTGGTATAAAATCCCTAGAAACAATGTTTGCTACGTCCCTGACGGTGCAAGAATGCCACTCATCACTTAGGGTGATGGCAGAGTATTTTGACATCAGGGTACCGGGACACAGCGACATTCCAGGCAATTGCGTAGCGGATGTGTTAGCTAGACAGGGCACTACGGCACAGGTTCTTCCGGCAAAAGAAAGTGTTAGTATGCCAATCTCTACCTGTTGTTTGCAGATCAGGCAGTGGGCCAATAATATGTTCAAGGACAAGTGGAGACTTACTTCAACTTGCAAACAAGCCAGGGTCCTCTGGTCACAGGTGGACAGGAAGAGGACTAGGCAACTACTTAACTTGCCGAGAGGCAGGTTATCCACAATGATAGCAACACTTACGGGACACTGTCTTGTAGGAAAACATGCCCTAAGATTGGGACATAGAAACTCTACTCTCTGTTGATGCTGCATGGAAGAGGACGAGGAAACGACGAAACACCTTCTCTTGGATTGCCCTGAGGACTGAGAAGTAGGATATTCGGTACACATTTAGTTAGCACCGTAGCCCTACAGGATATTCCTGTAGGTCTCATAGAGAAATTTATTGAAAGGGCAAATTGGCTAGACGACTAGTCAATAGTTGCTATGGAGAAAACTGCAGGTGTTAAAATGGGCTTGTTTAGCCTAAGTGTGCTAGACAGCGTGCTGTCTTGCAGCCTTTTCAACCAACCAACAAAGTAACAAACGAAATTTTTTTTTGTGGTAAAAGTAATAGTTTTACTGCAACCGCTGTTTCCCAGCGGGACTCGTATCAACTTTGGTGGTCAGCAATGAGACTAAGTAGCAAAGGAATTTTTCTTTGGGATAAAAGTAATACTTTTGCGGCGAACACAAAATAAATATTTTTCTCTGTGAATATTATAATGTATCATATGCCCTTGTTATTCCCAGCAAAAACTTCTGTTCATTGTTAATTTTAAAAAGGGCCTTTTCCGCGGGTTTGTGTCCTCTTTTCGAACCACTGTTTAGGTATTGCCAGTCACTGTGTCTTCCTAAAAATGGCAACTCCAACTCCAACAGCAACAGCAACAATATGCATACGAGTATACATTAATATTGGTTTACGAGTTGGCAGTTGTCATAAGTGGAATTTTAAATACTTATGGCTTTCGTATTTGCGATTTCCTAAGGACTCCTTTTTCTACAACTTCTAACGTCGTCTTGAGTATGTTCGGTAAAAATAGAAATACATAATCGTAAAAAGTAACGGAAATTATGCATGTGTTTTTGCGGTTTTAGCATATGTTTATTTACTCCGTTTCACCCCTTAACCATTCTTTCCAAGCCAGTCAGTTATTGGAACTCATATAAAAAATGACATCCTTGTCTCCATTTTGTCTCGCAGGATATGAGATTTAGTGGTAATGCAAAGTCAATGTCGTTTGGTTTTGCTGGTAGGCATCTGTTGGGTGGGGGTTGGGATGGGTAAAGGGTTGCATCTTTTGGGAGTGTGACTTGGGTTAAGGAATAAAGGGTTTGATAGAATGTCTCTCAAGTTATTTACTTAAAATGATTGTGGTTTAGTAAATGAAACAATTTTCGTATCTGCTGATACCTTAATGTGACTGGGAGTTTAACCGCCTTGCCGTTACAGGATGTTAATGTCACTCAAATAAAAAAGGGAGAATCTGTAACTGGTAATGGTGATAACTGAATAATACCTAGAGTTTTTCTTCCCTTCCTTTAAAGGATGTTAAATAAATTTAGTTGTCTTCCGTCCATATGTTTATTAGCATTGAAGTAACAATGCAGTAATGTGGATATGCTCTATCTTTCGTTTACACTGATGTCGCTGGCGACTGTTTTTTATCATTTTCATGTTAATATTTTTACAAATTCATTTCCTTTTTAAATTCAGCATGGATTTCATTAGAATCACTTACAACTAATCTTGAAAAGATTTCCACATCTATTACAAACGATCTTGATTTTATTTTCTATGGACCCTCTTCAACTCATCACCATGCAAATTAATTAATTCGCCGTTCTCTTAAGATACCATTAATTTGCTTCTACTCTGCAACGCCTGAATCGCGGACAGTCCAATTTCAGCTTCTCCAAGTTTCATTTTCCTTTTTTTTTTGTCTTTAATCATACTGACGCACTGATAATGAACTTAATGAGAAAATGCTTTCATTTTTAATAGCTTTTCATAAAGTTTTCCCCATACTTTTTTCTACCTCTTCTAACCTATTACAAAAGTTTCCCTGCCACCGCCAACGAGTATCCTTTGTATCCTTGGCACCTTGTGGGAGTTGGGAGTGCCAGCGTTTGTTTTTGTGCTAATATTTATTTTCATAATCTATTTAAGTATTCATTGACATTCAAATAAGATGAAAACTATTTCCACCGAATGAATTTGTAAAACAAAAAACTTAACCTGACGCAGGGTAGGGTATTGTAGAAATACAGTGGTGGTGAAAAGAAATAGGGGAATTTTGATTTTTTTTCTGTTACTTTTCTCTAAGATAATTAACGTACCCTTATCCTTTATAGACACAGTAAGTACTGAACTATTCCATTTTTTTTATTCAAACCTTGGCAGTGACTGAAATCCAATTTAGTATTTAAAAAATGCACACACAGAAAAAATCATTGTTAAATATTTTTCGAACCGAAATCTTCTTCTTGATTTTTGTTTAGAACCCCTCAGACACGACTTGTTCTCGCCAATGTTATGTTTCTCAACTAAAGGTGTTCTCAGTAAAAATTGACTTTTCCATTGTAAAATAAAAGCACGTCTTTCTTGAGATATTGAGATCGCAAATGTTATATTTTTCAAATAAAGGGTGTCTCAGTAAATATGCACTTTTTCATTTTAAAATAAAAACACGTAATTTTTTAGATATTTGAATTTTTTATATTGGATTATAAAGAAGACATGTTCCGATTATGTATTAAATAAAATATCCGCCAAATGATACCCACGGCTCCGATGATAGGCCATTAATCTTTTCGTGAAATTTTCCAAGACTTTTTCACAGAGATGTGGCTGTATCGCAACGATGACGCGTTGCATCTCGGATTTGAGCTTAGGAATTATTTTCTCGTTTATTCGCATAAACCCGATATTTCACAAAACCCCAAAGAACGAAATCGCAAGGCATTAAATAGCGTGATCTTGGTGGCCAGTTGACATCAATCAGAATTTCTTGTGATAATTTGTTTTGGAAATCGTTATTGCAATAAATCGATTGTTTCATATGCGATGTGGCAGGTGGCCCCGTCTTGCTGAAAACTCATGTCGTCCAGATCCATGCCGTCCAGTTGAGGCCACAAAAACTGCGGTATCAGGTCCCCGTAACGAATGCCATTCACATACACTTCAATTACGCCCTCAACTTCAAAGAAGTAAGGCCCAATCAGCCCGCCTGATCAAAGTCCACCCCTGACAGTTGCTCCCTGACGGTGCATTTGTTTTTCATCGATTGCATGAGGATTGTCTGAGTCCCAATTTCGACAATGTTGTGTATTCACGAAACCATTAAAATGGAAGTAAACTTCATGGGAGAAGATGAGTTTTTTGAAAAACTGGCATTGACATCACTTTGCTTCATTACCCATAGAACGGATTACCTGCACTTTCCTTGGTCTGCTGGTTTGAGCTCCTGAGTAAGTTAAATTTTGAAATTGTGTATGCACACGCTGAAAACAAACCGCCTCTGTAACATGTTCTCCCAAATATATTCTGCGGGACATGGTTCCTGCCCGTTCCCGGTTTTTGGAATACACTTCAAACATTTATATGTTTGCAAGTCTCAAACTCAGGTGTATTTAAATACAAACCTTAGAATGTTTACTGACAAATATGTATGCTTTTACGTGGACACATATGCGTGCTTCATCCCACACATCCATAAACATACGTGGAAACAATCGAGAGTTTCCTACAAACCTCCAAATACTTACGTGGAAACATATGCGTATTTGCTCCCAAACATAATAACATTTGGAAACGAATAATTGTTTCTATCTTCATTGATTATAATGAATTTTATCAATACACATCCACATAAATAATGTTATAAATATATTATATAAATAATTCTTATTCTAAAGATCTTAAAGATCTTAAAAGATCTTAAGCTCGTTCAAAGAATAAGAATAATTTCAATTGAAGATCGTGGAAAACTTTATATATTGTATAAATATATATATAAATACATAATTATATACTATATAAATAATTAATACAAAAATTAAAAGACTTCAATGAATGTTTCATATAATTGCATTGAAGGCATTATTTGTTTTGTTTTGAATCTACTGCTCAGTTGTTTCTCCTTTGTTTGTTTTCTCTCACGTTTTTGTCCTCAGAAGGTTTCAACTATGCGTTGGTTATCACTATGCGTTGGTACACGAACAATATACTTATGTACAAATCTAGTTCATGCAAGCCAAGCATATAATAGGATTTTCAATAAAAGCGCTACAAAAGTTTTTTTAAATAAAACAAACCCGCTTTTTTTCTGAAGCGAAATGAAATTTGTCATGCCTGTGAAAATACGTTCGATGTCATTATGTATGGAACTCGATTTCTTTTGCATGGCCACCATGGGCACGCTTGCAGAGGTCCAGACGCTGAACCCAATTTTCGACGGTTTTCATGCATAAATCGGCCGATACTGCTGCAATTTCACGTTCGATTAGCGTACGAAGTTCATCAATCGTCGCTGGCTTGTTGGCATAGACCATAGACTTGACATAGCCCCACAGGCAATAATCCAACGGCGTCAAATCGCACGACCGACGCGGCCAATCGACTGGGCCATTTCGTGAGATAACACGTTCACCAAACTTGGTTTCCAATAAATTGATGGTGGCATACGCTGTGTGGCTTGTGGCGCCGTGCTGTTCGAACCACATGTCTTCCAAGTCCATATTATCTAGGGGGGGCCAAAGATATTCGGTTGTCATTGAACGGTAGCGATTCGCATTCACAGTAATGTGCCGGTCTTGATCATCACGGAAGAAGTACGGCCCATAAACCGCACCAAACCGTAATTTTTTCGGGATGCAATGATGACTCATGGATTACTTGTGGATTGCTGTCTGATCAATAACGCATATTTTGCTTATTGACGAAGCCATTCAGCCAGAAATGAGCCGACCATAAATTAGACGTAGCGCTCTTAAAGTTGAGGCCACTGACTCCAAATTTCGGTAGTAAATTTTAATAATTTCCACTCGTTGTTGGCTCGTATATCTTTCCATGATGAAATGGCAAACCTTACTGAAGAGAAATGTCAAAAGAGCGCGAAAAAAAAATATGGCGTCGTTTGCTGTCCCTTCCGATTTACTTTTGTAGCGTCTCTGTTGAAAAACCCTTTATTAATTACTTGTGTTTTTTTTTAATATATTTCACAAATCGTTCGTAATTCCAATTTTTTCAGTAGAGGCTCGGGCAGATAAAGAGATTCACGTTGTTGCCCTTTCCATTTTCTTTCCTCACAATCGTTTCGCACTTTCAAGTTATTGAGAACGATGCATAAATGATGTTTTCGGCGACACTATCATTTACAGCATAAATGGTTTCAAGAGACCGACCGGTACGTTGAAGAGCAGGAGTCTTACTCTCCATAACAGACCCAGTTTCTTCAAATTCGAATGGTTAACACATTAGGTGCACTTTCTGAACTGAAAATTCTTCGAAGTTTTTGATCGGTCTCAGCACAACTTTCCGAAATTCGAATTCTTCGAAGTTTGCGAGCGGTCTCAGCATAACTTTTCATATTTCTGTATTAAGTTTTCACAATTATAACGTGTTGCTCTTTCGTAATGTGCCCCATTTTTAAGAATCGGAATACACATATGTGACAGCTGCCAAATTTCAGAGTTTCCACTTGCCTAGAAAAAGATGGCACTAAATTTAAAATGTCCAATCTTACTGAGACCCTTTACATATGTATTTTTGCATCAATTTTCAGACTTCTAGCTGCAAAAAAACCTCTTCTATCACGTCCATCCACCCACATATCGAAAATGTAAAATCCGGCTTGTAACTAATCGTCCCCGTCGTCAGTAGTATGCATGTATCAAACTTCTGAAATCTAACTCTAAGAATCACTTTTGCCAGCCCCCTCAGTCCACAGACCAAATTTTGCAAAACCGCTTGACCGGAACACATGTTGGGTTGTCATGTTTCTATTTTCAGCAGTTTTCAACAACCGAAGCCAAATTTGGGTCACAAATACTTTCCAAATATTATAACCTAATAGTCATTGTGTCCCAAATATGTTATATTGAAAGCAAACACAATGTGTTTGGATACAAATATTCTATATTTGCAACAAGGTGAAAACACGCCATATTTGCATCCAAACAACAGAAAAAGACAAATTTTTCAGTGTGTACATTAGGGCGGGTTAATTTTTTTTTTTTTGATGAAGCGTATAGCAAAAATGTAATCTATAGGTGATTTTGAGAAATTTTGATCAAGAGACCATAGCTCTAAGTCGGATTTGGAACCCCCTAAAATTTCAAAATACATATTTTTCCATACATACATAGAATAAATAAAAAATAAATGGTTTCCCATTACATCCCATGAAGGGACTGGGGAGAACTTCTCACAATCACTGAGCTGTGCGCTTTCCAGTTTTCACTCACTGATTGGGACCTACAGTTTTACACCGATTCCGAACGGTAATTTGAGAAGCTTTTTCATGGCTAGATACTCGATAGTGTCACCGTCACTATGCGAGGTGACCGCCGCCGAAAGAAAATTTGAAGGTGGTGAGAGCCGGGTTCGAACCCAGGATCTCATGTACAAGTGCCGCGCACACAAACCATTGCACCACCGACGGCCACTAGAATAATTTAATTAAATTCGTCATAAAATCGGACAGAATTATAGTAGATTTCCCAATGTGGGCTTGTTGGAAAGGTATTTTTATCACCTTTCAGAATCTGTATTGATACCTGTATTATTTATTTTTAGTAGAGATATTAGGAATTTTTTGTCGAAAAATAGCCTAAAATGAACTTTTGACTAATAAATTCTGAATTTTCCTCGATTTTTATCGAAAATTTTTTTTTTTTTGTGCAGATTATGAAAGTTCAGTGTTGGTAAACGTCATTATTTTGTAACGTCATTATTCAGTGTTACAAAGTTGTTCAATTGAACAATGCTGCCATTGACGACTTATTCTACAGGTATCAATACAGATTCTGAAAGGTGATAAAAATACCTTTTGGGGGCTCCAAATCCGACTTAGAGCTCTGGTCTCGTGAGCAAAATTTCTCAGAATCACCTGTAGATTATGATTTTGCTATATGCGTCATCAAAAAAATGGTTCCATAAAATTTGACCCGCCCTAGTGTAAATACACTCCGGTTCACTTATTTAAAGGAACTAAAAATTACATATTCAGCAGCCTGTATCTTTGGCAATTTATAACCGATTGCAGAATTTTAAAATGGCGATGGAAGCTAGACAACTCAAGATATAAAAAACATCTTGATAGTAGTTGTTCCTTAACTAAAGAACTTTTTTTGAGCAATTTATTAAAAAAAGTCCAAAAATGTGCCATTTTTTTGGTTCCCTTGAATAAAGGCGCTTTGACTAATTTTAATGAAAATCAGTTTTTCTTGTCTCTTTAATTTATTTTTCTTTTTTGAAGAACTATTAGTAATGGATACAACCCCCTTTGTTTTTAATAAGTTCAAATATACTGGTTTCATTGAGAGATAAAGAGAATTTTTATAATCCAAGGAAATTTGATTCCAAGCATCCTTAATGGCCTGAATTAGTGTCTGCTTGTCATCAAATTGTCTACCTCTTTCATAGACCTTACGAGATAACCAACCCCAGACATTGTCAATAATGTTTAGATCTGGCGAATAGGGTGGCCAGTCAAGAATATTAACATTATGGCTTGCAATGAACTCCTTTACTACTTTACCGTTGTAGTATATAGGGGCATTATCCTATTGAAATATCCAAGATATGGGACCTAATAGTTCACTGAACTTTGGAAAAGCCGATTCCAATAAAGTTTCATAGCTTGCACCAGACATTTTTGTTCATTCAAGATCGATGGTGCCATATTACGTAATAGCACCACACACCATAACGGCGCCCTCTCGGCTGTGATGTCGGGTCAAAAAACGCACAGATCATGGAAACAATAGTTGTAGCCACCAGGCTCATCCAAATTAAAATTCTTCTCATCCATAAATTATACGGTTCTCCAGGCATTTACATGACCTCTTGGCTGGACATCCCATACCATGTAGTATCTTGCGAATTGAGGCCGATTTTCCTAACGAGGAGCACTAAGTGGCTTTTTTGTAATTTCAGGTATTTACGATGCTCACAGCTCTTAAATAATCTGCGTACTGATGAGTTGCTCGCTTCCACTCCAGCTTCAGCTCTTATTTTTGACAAGGATAAGGAAGAACTAGAAGCAATTCTGATGATTATTAATTCCTCATACGGAGATAAAGACAATGAAACTCTTCCTTTAAAATTTTTTCCACACCCCTAGGGGTCCTTGACGTAATTGTCCACAACTGTTGGGCTCCGTCCAATTTTTTTAGATATTGCACGGTTAGAATATCCTTCAGAACGGTAAACATCGATTTTAGTTTTTTCCGATAGATTTACAATTTTTTGTTTTGCCATTTTGACTCGTAAACTGATTAAGATGTAATAGATTGTAATAAACAAATGCTCCCTCCAAAAAATCATCGCTTACTTTAAAAATAATAAAGTGCCTTTCTTCAAGTGAACCCAAAAAATAAAACATTTTTGGACGTTTTTTATAAATGGCTCAAAAAAGTTACATACTTAAGAAACCACAATTGTCATGATCTTTTTTTTATCTCAAGATGTCTATCTTCCATTTCCATTTCAAAATTCTGCAATCGGTTACAAATTGCAAAAGATACAGGCTGCTGAATATGGAATTTGTAGTGCCTTTAAATAAGTGAACCGGAGTATATATAGATTTTTGAAGAAATGGCGGAACATTGCACCGAGTTGGTAGAACCTGGAGTAAAAATCAAAACATTTTGACTTTGATATAACCTGTAACCCAACTTTAACTCATGTGGATCTTTCAAACAGTTGTACAACCACACGCTGTCGTTTTTTGTTGTTTCGATATAAATATAACGTGGTTGTAGTTTATCGCAAATAAAGGGTTTTGCAACAGAGACGCTACAAAAGTAAACCGATAGGGACAGTAAACGACGCCATATTTTTTTCCGCTCTTTTGTCATTTCTCTTCAGTAAGGTTTGCCATTTCAACATAGAAAGATATACGAGCCAACAACGAGTCGAAATTATTATTGAAATTTACTACTGAAATTTGGAGTCAGTGGCCTCAACTTTAAGAGCGCTATGTCCAATTTATGGTCGTCATAATCGTGCTACCACATCATCAATTGAGCGTCTAGTGGAAAAAATTGAATCCACAGGCACAGTACAAAATGTTCCCGTGCCAGTGAGTCAAAGATGTGCCCGTAGTGTCGAGAATATTGCTGCCGCTGAGGCTTCAGTTCAAGAAAGCCCAAATGTGTCTCTCACACGTCGTTCTCAATCGTTGGGCATCGCTGTGACGTCGTTGTGGCGAATTTTGCGAAAATATCTTGGCGCACATCCTTACAAGATCAAATTGATGCAAGAACTGAAGCCGCTTGACCACCATAAGCGTCGTATGTTCGTGAATTGGGCTGACCAACAACTTGAAAATGACTCGGATATTCATCGGAAAATCATCTTCAGCGATGAGGCTCATTTCTGGCTGAATGGCTTCGTCAATAAGCAAAATATGCGTTATTGATCAGACAGCAATCCACACGTAATCCACGAGTCATCAATGCATCCCGAAAAAATTACGGTTTGGTGCGGTTTATGGGCCGTACTTCTTCCGTGATGGTCAAGACCGGAGCATTACTGTGAATGCAAATCGCTACCGTTCAATGATAACCGAATATTTTTGGCCCCAGTTGGATAATATGGACTTGGAGGATATGTGGTTCCAACAGAACGGCGCCACAAGCCACACAGCGAATGCCACAATCAATTTATTGGAAACAAAGTTTGGTGAACGTGTTACCTCACGAAATGGCCCAGTCGATTGGCCGCCTCGGTCGTACGATTTGACGCCGTTAGAGTATTTCCTGTGGGGCTACGTCAAGTCTATGGTCTATGCCAACAAGCCAGCGACGATTGATGAACTTCGTACGAATATCGAACGTTAAATTGCAGCAGTATCGGCCGATTTATGCTTGAAAACCGTCGAAAATTGGGTTCAGCGTCTGGACTTCTGCAAGCGTTCCCGTGGTGGCCATGCAAAAGAAATCGAGTTCCATACATAATGGCATTGAACGTACTTTCACAGGAATAAAGAATTTCATTGGTATCTAAAACCGGTTTTGTTTTATTTAAAAAAAACTTTTGTAGTGCTCTTATTGAAAAACCCGTTACATGTTTCCTGCAATATGTTGCTGGGGTGGGTTTTTTTCAGCGGGAAGTTGAAGCATATATAATCAGCATAGAAGATGGTCAGCAGCAGATAGTATTACATTTTGGATTTTAACTACATACAAAATTTCCTAAACATATTTCTCTAGATTTCGTTTTTTCATGGATACGAACTTTCTTTCACATTAGTAATACGAAATGATAAGAATCTAAAAATGGATTGGTATCAGAAGCCCACAGGATCTGGAAGGATTATTAACTATTTTTCTAAACATCCAAAGAGGATCATAATCAATTCAGCTAGAAATCTTATTGAGAGGGTTTTGAATATTAGCGATACAGATTTTCAGGGAATTAATATTAATAGGATTAAAAATATTCTGAATGACAATAGTTACCCAATGCAACTTATCTGTAAATAAATAAGACAGTTTAAGACCCGGAAAAACATTAATATGAGAACGGTTACACTCCGAGAACTAATTGTTTGAAAATAGGTCGTAGCAACTGTAAATTCGGCTGTTACCATCGAACTGAGGTTGCCACAAACAAATTGAAGTTGCCACAACCGGATTGAGGTTGTTACAACCGAGTTTAGTCTCCACAACCGAAATTCGGTTGAAGCAACCTCGTTTCATAATTGATTCGGTTGTGACAACTGAATCTTCAAACAAATTGAAGTCGCCACAACCGGATTAAGGTTGTTACAACCGAATTTAGTCTCCACAACCGAAATTCGGTTGAAGCAACCTCGTTTCATAATTGATTCGGTTGTGACAACTGAATCTTCATTTATATTCGCTCAGTCAACTAAATTTTTAAAAATTTCGGTTGAAACAACCGAATTTCAAATTAATTCAGTTGCAACAACCGAAATTGGTACCTAATTCGGTTGGGGTAACCGAATTTGGCCTTAACCAACCTCAATTCGGTTGTAGTAACAGAATTTGACATCAATTCGGTTGTAACTATCGAATTTGTTTCAATTCTGTCGCAATAATCGAATCTAGCCTTAATTCGTTAATTCGCAACGACCGAATTTGGCGTCAATTCGGTTGCTGTAACCGGATTTCTCATGAATTCTGTGGGTACAACCGAATTCATTTTCAATTCGGTTACCACAACATAATTCTATGTATTTAACATCTGGCATTTATAATTTTATAATCAACTATTATTTTAAAAAGGTAAGTAAAATCTATTTTGTATTAAACCGTCTTATTTTCCAGATGTCATTTAAGCAGATATCAACAGCAGATACATATGCGGTAGTCTGGACACAAAACGGCTTTCGAACAGAGCAACAGATACAGCACGTCAGATTTAGTGCGGTGTCTCATGATGGCCGGACTTCAATAAAGGTTGGAAGAGGCATGTAAATTAAATGTATTATTCTGCTTATATAGATAACCCCATATATATGACTTTATTTTCTTGCTTTATAATTAATTTATAAAAATACAAGAAAATAAATCATCGCTTAATAATAAAAAAAAATTTAATAATTCATTTATGACAGTATCTAAATTCGGTTGTAATAACCTCTAATTCGGCTGTGACAACCTCTAATTTGGCTGTGACAACCTCTAATGAAGTTGTGCCAACCCCTGATTCGGCTGTGACAACCTCTAATGAGGTTGAGTCAACATCTAATGATGTTGTGTCAACCTCTAATAATGTTGTGTCAACCTCTAATGAAGTTGTGTCAACCTCTGATGGGGTTGTGTCAACCTCTGATGACGTTGTGCCAACCTCTAATTAAGTTGGGTCAACCTCTGATGAGGTTGTGTTAACCTCTGATGACGTTGTGCCAACCTCTAATTCGGTTGTGACAACCTCTTAATTCGGTTACGGCTAATTCGGCTGTCTCAACCGAATTTTTCTGTGAGTGTACTGAACCTAAAACTTATAAAGCTCTAACTTATGTACTGTATTACATCTGAAAGATTAGAAAAATATAAAATTTTTGATGACAAGAAATATTCAGTGGCACACGGAACATATAATACTTTAGGTTCATTATTCAGCAGAACAAAGGATAGATAAATTTGAAAGGTCCAATTTAGTTTATAAGATACCATTTAAGGGTAAGGATAATGCTAATTGCAATATGGTATACGTAGGTACAACAAAATATAGACTAAAGACTAGAATTGCAGGACACAAATCCGATCAGAAATACAATAAAACCACTTCTACACAAAAAACCGCATTATCATTGCACTGCAGTAATTTGAATCATTGTCCTGATTTTAACAATACATCAATTTTTAACACAGAAACAATTACAATCGCAGATATACATTAGAAATGTTACAAATCATGAAGGTTCCATTAACACAAAGGATTAACTATAAAACAGACACAGCGAATATTGCTCAGAATTACAGACATTTTGTTAATAGGAATTAGAATATTTACATTAATGTTAAATAAGATACATATTTTCAATATTTAAGTTAATATTTTATAATTTTGTTAATTTATTTTTGTCTTTAAGTGTATTTTTACTTATGTTTTATGAGATATTTTTTCATATTGACAGAGAAAATTTTTTATTTCCCGCTCTTTTTTGAAAGGAAAAATTTGTGATATTGAGTTTTTTGAATTGTTTGTGAATTGTTAATTATTAAAACCCTGACGATGTCGCCCAATGTGGAGACGAAATATTGGAGATAAATAAGCAAAACAAATAAGAGATCTTAAGCTCGTTTAAAGAATAAGAAGGACAGGAACTTCCTTTAAGAAACAAGAACTATTTCGAGAGCTTTAATTGAAAAACAAAAGTTCCACAAGGATTTTTGTAACTACTAATAACAATTTTGATTGTATCTATTGAGCTTCAAAATCTATCTTCCATATTTACCGCCACCATTATATCATCAGCATGAGAAACATAAAACTTATACATTTAAAATTTAATACAATCGCGTTAGGGTGCTTCAGCTCAGTCTATTCCCGAAGCTTTCATTCCAACTTTAATCAAATGCAGTGAGTTAAAACAAGGAAGCTAATTTTTCTGTTTTTCCATCTTCCAGCAAGACGCTAGTGTTTGTTGCTGCACTTGATGATTGTTGGGCAAGTACATATTATTATGCCCTTAAGATGGCAATATTATAGAGATGATAATCTTCTTTTCTTGTTGTGTCGGAAACAAACGCTAACCTAGAGCGTAGTTGCAGTGGCAGTGGTGATAACAGCTCCTATGTTAACCATCCAAAGTAATTAGCTGCATAAAGTTGAATGTCGGTACCTTAAGGAATCTATGTGCAAGTGCATGAGCCACAGAGCTGTAAAACCTTCAAGTAAAGGCATGTTTTCCATTTATGACCTCAAATTTTGTGTTAACTGTCTCTTGACTAGGCAACCATTAATTGAGTTGCAATTTATATATTACAAGATGTATGTTTTAGCAGGCAATCCTATGATTGTTCACCTCTGTATTCCATTAAAGCTTGCACATCTTAGCGACCACCATCAGTACCCTCTTATTGTGTGGCAACAAACCCCAGGATTGCACAAAACGGCTTTTGTTTTTTCTTCTTCTTTACTTTAAAGTGAAAGGAAAAAATGTCGTAAAATTAGCATGAAACTGATTTTTAATTAAACGTTTCTTTGCCCAACGTTGTGCTAAGAATAAGGAAAGCTTTTGTTTTTCATTGCTGATCAGCTTTTTTCTGGTCTCTGCTGTTGTTTTCCTTCAAGCTTATCCTGTTCAGTAGTAGTTGTTGTTGTGAATAATGACATTTCTCCGATTTTTATCCTTCATCTCTCCCTCTCTCTCTCTCTTACAATCCACAAACATCTTACGCTTCTTCACTTAACATCCCCAGGTTCATGTATTAATTTTGTCGGTTTTTTTTTTACTTGGCAAATATTTTTCCCTTCGTTACTTTCAATTATCTTCGATATGAATTGATTTCATTCAAG
Source organism: Phaonia tiefii (assembly GCA_963931995.1). Lineage (NCBI taxonomy): Eukaryota > Metazoa > Arthropoda > Insecta > Diptera > Muscidae > Phaonia > Phaonia tiefii. The sequence continues at coordinate 37,756,218 of OZ008371.1, read as the reverse complement.
TGAATTTTTTCCCCGTTCCACTCATATTTGTTTACATTATCCGTTTGTTGCATACGCTTCTCCATTTGCTGCTGAGGGCGGATTCATTTTTCTTTGCTGCACAAGTGCAAGCAATTCCTTTTCGATTCTTTATTAGTTAATTATCGATGAAGTGTCTGGAACTGTGGAAAAAAAGTGCAGATGAAAGAGAATGAATTGACTTTCCAAGATAATTAATAATTGCTGGCAATCATTTTCATGGGAGTCGTTGATAACTGGCTTGAAAGAAAGATGAATGAATGAGAATTCAATAAAGAGGAGTAAATGATTGCATACGTATTAACATATTAAGCGTTGTGGAAGTGATGGATTGAAACTTTATTCCGATTTAAGGGAGGATGTGTCTTGATGAATGTGTTCGCTTAAAAGACAATCAGTTGGTAAGATTAGTGAGCCGAGTTGCATGTAATCCTTGCAAATCATTACACTGAAAAGTAGACACTAGACGAAACAGCATTTTCAATTCACTTATGGCTAGTATGCGTGGCTCTTGTGCATGAGAACGTGGGTTCGAGCCCAGATCTGACCACCATATGGGGCGGCTGAATCATTGGTCCATATGTCTCCAAAAAACGATTATGGACAGAATTTTACTGTCAACGTGAACGGTAGAGCGAAATGATTACAAGTTTTTTCGTACCACAATTAGCTGGCACTAATCTTGGCCGTCGGTGGTGCAATGGTAGTGTGCGCGGCTCTTGTGCATGATAACGTGGGTTTGATCCCTGCTCTGACCACCTTAAATTTCTTTCGACGGCGGTCACCTCGCTTAGTGACGACGACACTATCGAGTATTTAGCCATGAAAAAGCCTTCTCAAATACTCAAAATTCGGAACCGGTGTAAAATTGTAGGTCCCTATCAGTGAGTGTAAAACTAGATCGCGCACAGCTCAGTGGTTGTGAGAAGCTCTCCCTAATCCCTACATGGGATGTAACGAGGAACCATTTATTCATTTATTCTAATCTTGCTGATATTTGTTTCCACACAAGACGGCGCCA